>OY757187.1:113675120-114115120 GCA_963583895.1 Melanophora roralis | reverse complement strand
CACTAAAATTATCAGTCTAAAAATATGAAAGTAAAGACTATTAACCACACGGTGGCTGAAAATGAACTTAGTGGATCAAATACGTTTTTTTATTTTTGCAATTTTTTATATTATTTTAAGGTTGTGCATCTAGAGATAGTAAATTAAAGACTTCTAATACAAAAAAATGTTCAAAAGTCTAATAAAAAAGGAAGGAGTACTTTTTAAAAATGTTGTACCCATTTAGAGATCGAAAGAAAACTAGGTAGACAAAAAGTATTTATGAGTCCAGATATACGAGGTTAAACGCTGTAAGCTCATTTATAGTTCAAAAGTCAACTAAGTGGAAAAAAGTACTTTTTTTAATTTTTTGGTACTTTTTTGCATTTTTTGATGTTCTGGGTCTAGAAATATTAAATTAAGGACTTTGGACACATAAAGTTGTCGAAAGTTAACTAGGTGGATAAAAAGCACTTATAACTCCAGAAATATGAAGTTAAGGGAATTGAACCCAAATTTAGGTCAGAAGCCAACTACATTCAACTACAGTTGACAAAATGTACTTTCTTGGCATTTTTGAAATTTTTAAATATGGTGGAAGCAGAAAATTTTAATTTATATCTATAGACCGGAAATCAATCAAATGTTTTCCTTTACTAAAGAAAGTATTATTTAAAAGCTGGTATTTTTAAATTAAGTTTGTATCATTTTTGGCACATTAGTAAATTTTCAGCAGAGCTAAGCTTAAAATTATAATAGTACGTTTCTACAACGGAACTTTTAATCTCTTAAACTAATATTTTCTTAGAATTAGAATTTTTTTAAATACTTTTTCTAACTATTGTTTGTATAGTTTTTAGTTCTTACACAACAAATTGTTTATTTTTTTAAAATATATTTTCAGTTAACAACAACATGTTATTGACAAGCATTTACTAGATTTATATTAAGTCTCAATGACAGACTAATTGAAATTATTAAAAATAGCTTAACACGAGTTATTTTTAAAATTTTGTTGTTCTTATGTTTAAAAATAATAATTTTTTAAGCCGATAAATATTGCAATTTGCGATGTATTTTGAAAAACATATTATTATTTGTTTAACATAAATTCTCTTTATAATTAAACTTTATAACACACTTATGATAAAAAAATATTTAAATATGTAAATTAAATAAAACTGATAAACAACAAACGAACAAAGGTACTAAGCAGAAAAGAAGAAAAAAATATATAAAATTAATTTAACCAAAATTAAAAATAATAAAGTCTTATACGAATTTTGTATACCCTTAATCAATATGTTTCCACATGTACGTTCCTTTAAAGTCATAAAGTCAAAAGGGGTTAAATAAAAGTTGATGAACCACCCAGCCAAAACTATATTTTCCAAAAGAATTGCAAATATGTTTGCACATACGTACGTACATATGTGCTATTTTAAGGGATTTCAAATAAATAAACTTTTTCAGATACCATCCTTACCATGAATGATCCATGATGGCCTTAGAATGCCTAAATGGTATTTGGATATTAAAAAGCTGCCTGAGCAGATTGATGCAAATTTCTTTGAGTTTAATATTTTTAATTTAATTTTGAGTCAGACAAAAATCATTTTAATATTTTGCCAAGACATACTAATTTATGATTTTATTTTAAACAACAATTATGATTAAGGTGTTGTGTGAAAATACTTCAGTTGCCACTTTAGTTAATCGATAAATGATTGATTAGTTTTTAAGTACTTTTTTATAAAAATTAAAAACTTTTAACAAATATTTCTTCATATAATGATTTGCATTTTCATATTTAATATTAAAAGACTTTTTAATATAAATAAAAAGAATAAAAAGAAATTTTCTTACAAAAAACAAAAAAATATTGCCTTAATCAACAAATTGTTTTCTACAAAAATATGTTAAAGAAAACAAATAAGAAAAACTATTCAGTAGATCCCAAATATTTATTTTTTTAAGGTGTGAGTTTATAGTTTGTTTTTATTTGATTAGTGGTTACGGGCATGACTTTATGCCTTTTTACTTTATAAAATTTTTTTATCTCCTCAATACTAAGTGTTACACTAAAACACACATGCGCACATATACATACATACAACTAATCGTGTCAAAATGACATAGAGCAAATGATGACAGTATATGAATGAATTTAAGCTTAAGAGCAAGTTAGTGACACACACATCCATACAAACATTGGGCCCAACTCTTTTCTTATTTATTTATTTTAATTTTATTTTTGTTTTATGAAGATCAATAAAACCTATGAATATGGAAAAACAAATATAAATAAACTTTTACTTTTTTGTGCTTTTTCCTGTTGGTCATGCGCATTATTTTTGAAATAATTAAAAAAATAGAAAAACTAAAACTCCATTTCGTCCGTCTACCAAGAAACTTCTATTAGTATATAGTAAAAAAGGCGATTTCATAAAATAAAGGCTATGCTTGTTGTTATACCCTTTACATAAGTGATAAGGGTATATATCAGTTTGTCATTCCGTTTGTAATTTTTTTATTATCCATTTGCAACCGCTTTAAGTATATGTATTCTGGATTTTTATAGATAGGGAAGTCGATTAAGCCATGTCCATGTTTGCTTATTTTAATCAAGTTTCTGGAGTCAATTTAAGTACTACGAATCAGGTATTGGTGTCAAACTACTAGAAATATCCCTGAAATGATGGTTACTTAAAAGAAGCAAGATCGGCTTCCGACTGACCTAGATATAAGCAAAACACTACGATTGCCCCAATTTTCCAATTTTTTTTTTAACAAAATCCATACAAAAATTTAAAAAATTTAACTAACTGGCAACGCTGTTAAGCATACATATGGATGTTAATAAATGCCCATTAGGTTTCTGTATGATGTTTGGACGTAGGTATGTATGAACATGTGTTGTTGGTTTCGGCAGACGTTGAACAATTTTAACGCAAAAGAGAGTAAAGGCTGTTTTTATGAAAAAAGTTTTACAGTTACAGTTTGCTATCGCTCAAGGCACATTTAACCAGGAAATCTTAAAAACCCAGCTGATTAAAATCAATTTGACATTTTTACGTTATAAAAATTTAATTTTATATGAAATTTTTAATTTTTCTGACATTCTACCGTTCAAACACAAAAAAGAAATGCAGAGGGCAAAATTTTTGAATTCGCCTTGGGTTAACTTTGTTTAATGTGCCTTGCTATCGCTCTTCACACTGTTGCGGAGACAATAAATGTACATTGTACCATATGCTAGGTACAAACTTTGCAACATGTTTATGCAACCAGACATGTTTTATTGTTGGTTGCATAGTTTGTAGTTATGTTTATGGTTTTATTTTATGTTGCATTTGAGGTTTAAAAAATATTAACATTTTTTTATATATAATGGTTACATTGATGTTGGTTGCATAGTGTGAATTGTTGTTTCTGGCTTGCATTAAGCATTAATTATTAACGTGTTGCATAAACACGTTGCAAAGAGCGTACCTATCAAAATAAGTTTATTATTTTGCTTAATTTATTTTCTGTATTTTTTTTAAGAGCCATAGTGTGTATTTTTGTGTGATTGTTTTTACACCCTTAAAATAGTTTTTAATGTTTTTACGATCCCCCAATGTATATATGTATATTCTTGATCCTTAAACATAGGGAAGTCGATTTAGTTGTTCAAATGTTATAAGTTTTATATTTCAAAAACTATGAAAGCTGTGTACTTTAGGCCCCCCCACAAATAATTAAAAGCCTTACAATTCAAAAACAACTTGCGTTGATCAGGTGACTGGGAAAACAAAAAGGCCAATGTGAAGGGTATGTTAAATTCGTTACAGCCGAGTATAGCGCTCTTTTTTGTTTTTCGTTAAACTAACTGTTCTAAGACAAAATAAGTGTTATTTTGTGATTAATATATTTTGCTTAGAAACAATAATTTTTTTTTATTTATTTTTTTTCCAGAAATAATTATTGTTTTTAAACTTTTACAAAAATCAATTCTGATGACAACAATCATTAGTTTATTTAATGTTAATATTAATTAAAAATACAACAATTATTTCCACAAAAAAAAAAAAAAATAAAAATCAAAACCTAATTACTATTTTTTGATAAAAACAAGAATTAATCAAATATTTAAAAACCGCTCATTCTAGTATAACATCATCAAGATGGTCTACTTAAGTTAAATTTTCGATGTTTCCTTTTGCATGATTATTTTAATTTTAATTTACAATCCCTGTTTTAAACTGTTTTGTTAAATTCGTGGTTGCCATATTTTTATATTTTTAAAATATATGGCGAAATATAAGGCAAAACACTTTCTCGTTCATTTTCTTTACCTCAATTATATTTAACAGTTGCCAACGTATTACTGCGCTAACCCAGATATTTTCCAGCCTATGATTCATCTTAGGATGTCTAAATTTAAGAGCTCTTTTAAATTTAAAAGCTATAAACTTTTATTTAAAAAATATATTAAGAACTATGATTTTGCATACAGATAAAAGGTATTTTTTAAAGTAAATGGATATTTGTGACTATTTTTGTGATAAAACTCATAATCAATGACATTTTTAACCAACGCCAAATGGGAAGGGGGTAGTGAAAATCCATAACTGGTTTTGAAATGGTATTTTACTCAGCTGGTGTTGTTAAGTCTGTTTTAAAAATAAATTTATTTATTAATCACATTTTGAACTATATCTTCACAACAAAACTATTTAAAAAAAATAACTTGAGCTAAATATTATAATAAAATTTGTTCTTAAAACATAAATATTCAAAACTTTCCTTTTTTATGCCAAATATTAAAAAATGTATAAAATCAAATCAAATTCTTGTTTACTGAAGCAAGAAATTAAAATAAACTTTCGTTCAAAAATGTTGAATTATTTAAGCAAATATTAATTCAAAAATGTCTTAACTTGCAAAATATGGTTCCTTAATTTTTTTTAATTTTTTATTAAAGCTGAAATGCAAAACCACGTAACTAACAAAAAATTCCAAATCGATAATAAATATATTTGATTATATTTTATTAAAAGGCACATGACAAAAATTTATTTTATTATTACAAACAAAACTTGAAACAAAATTCTGGAAAATAAGCAACCATTTACATGCACTGCCTTTGTAACTAAGAAATGGTTTTTACTTCCCCTGTAAAATTAAAAAAATACGCATTTGCATTTCAGTTGGCGATATGTATGTATGTATAAGTTATAGAAAACCGTTTATTTTTAAATACTAAATTGAAATTTTTTTAGGAAAATAACCCCTTATAATTTTTTATTTAGCGTTTATTTGGAGAAATTTTAAAAAGGCATTTGTTTTTCCAAAACAGATTTTACCTTAAAAAATTCAGAATTTAATATACCAATTTTGAGTTATGGCGTTATTGAGGTAAATAATCCTAAAATAAATAAAAAAACAAACCTTGTGCTAAACAGTTCAAAAATTGAAAGTTGGTTTTAATTAACGATCTTCTTAAATATTAAATGTCATTTAGTAAAAAATAGAACATAAAATATGAACAGAAATGCAAATAAATTTAAATTAGCAAAAAATAACGTAAAAGATTAAAATAAAAAACAACAAAGTATTTAGAAAATTATACTTAAAATTTCACAAAAAATATTAAGATTCAAATGAAACCTTAAAAATGTTTTCAAATGCATTCCTAATGCATAAAGAAGAAAAAAAAACAAACTAGAAGTATAAGGAATGTGGGTAGTTTTGATTTAAAATATCTTTTTAATTAAATTTTGTGTTTAACATTTTGAGGGGGGCAAATTTATAATTAAAAGTTTTTGTCTCATACATAATATGGACTTGAATGATTTGGCTAATTTCATTAAAAGAAACAACTATGATTTGTTGGTCGGGGGGCAGTAATAACATAAGAAAAATAAATTTTCTAAATTGTTATCATAAACTAAATATTAATTTCAAATTTCACATAAAAAATTGATGCCTAAAAAAGTAAGTAAATATTACAATTACTGCCTGTTTTTAAATATTTTTTTTAATGTTTCGGTTTTATCTTGTAAAAAGAAATGATTGTTAACAACGTAATCATGGTTAACATCATTGCGATCGTTGCCTGGTTAGTACTAGAGGAGAGGTTTGGTACTTTTTAAATCATTGTCTTTATGTACGTAAGTATTTGTTGTAATGGTAGCGGTTTTTTGTTGTTATTGCAGTAGCAGTATTTGCACTTTCTCTTCAGTTTCATAAGCCATTGTAGTTGTTTTAATATATTTTCTTTTGCTGACTTTTTTACAAGTCACAAGATAAAGAAGTAATTAAAAATGTTTTATTTTATCTTTTTTTTCAATATTTTTTGCTCTTTTGACTTTATTTTAAGGGTGTTTCTTTTAGTTTAAAAAATAAATGGTTACTTTGAAAAAAGTGGGGAAAACTTTAGTTTTAAAAATTTAATTGTGCTATTTAATGATGTGTTATTAATTATGGTATTGTTTTTGAATTTATTTACAGATGTTTTTTAAAAAATTATTTAAAAACTAAATAAAAAAAATCTTTTATAAATAGTGACTAAGTTCTTAATAGCAAAGTAAGGTTAATTCTTAGAAAGTAAATGTAAACTTAAGTATATTATTAAGCCCATAGTAAGCGGTAACACATTTACATTTTTAGATTGTAAACCGATTGTTTTAAAAAACCCAATATTATTCCTTTTTCTGATACTTCTGACTTGATACTTCTGCGTAAGAATATATTCAAGTTATTTCATTTAAAAAATTATGCCCATTTTTAAAATCTAGTTTTTCATGGCTAAGAAAATTAAGTTTTATTAAAAATATTTATATTCCTGCTTAATGTTGAGTTTAGCTGGCTGAATTTGTTATTTAGAAATTTAAGTTTTTTATTCGACCAACTAAAAGCTATATTATCACAAAAACCCATATTCAGCTAGCTGAATAGCAACAAAACCATACATTTTTTAATCAAAGAAATTTAAACATGAATAACAGAGCCTTAGTTAGGCTTCATGCAGCCATTATTGTTAAAATATAAATGCTTGCTAATGCTAGTACTTTATTTTTATACAAACTCGCTCTGGTAGATAAAATTTTGTCTAAAACATGTATTAATCAAGCTGAGTTATAAAGCAGTCACCACAATTTCATATTTTAAGCTTTTATATACATATAAAAATCGTATTCAGCAAGCTGAATTAAGCTTACACATATATTTTATTTCTCAAACAAATTACGGCTTAAAAACAAGGCACTTAAAAACTAGCTGAATACTAAAAATATTGTGCATTTACATAAGAAAAAATTCAAAAATGTGTTCAAAACTATATTCAGCTAGCTGAATTTGAAAAATACTAGCTTTGTTTAAAAAAAATCTGATTTATTTCAAACTACGAGCAGTTTTTTGTTAAGCTGAATAAGTTTCAAGACCATGTCTGGACAAAATTTCTTGATAGTCATTTAGATATATGTAAATAAATTTACCTTAAGATTTGAATACTTTATTCAGCAAGCTGAATTTAAAAATAAATTTATTTGTTATAAAGAAAAGTCCATTTACTTATTGAAAGGGAATTTTTCTGCTTCAAAAATAAAAGAAATCCAACCAATAATTATAACTTTTAAACGATTTAAAAAAAATCTTAAATAATGTTTTTTACAAGCTTCAATTTAAAGAAAAAAATAAATAAAACTTAAATAAAATATGAACTTTTATATGAAGTTGAAAAATAAGAAACGATGCAGAAATATTTAACAAAAATATGGTCCTAAAAAATTAAAATATTTGTTATTTTAACATATACTTTTATAAACTATTGAGATTATTAGCTAAGCCAGTAGAACATAATAAAATCTTCATACTTAAGATACTAAATATTTTAAGCAGCATTAAGCAGGCTTAAAAGTATTGACTTACAAATAGAAAGATATGTTACAATTTAAAAAGTTCTCGAACTAATCTTATCAAGTAATAAAGCTCATTTAATTATTATTATTATTTACAACAGAAAAGAAAAAAATAAAACTAATTATTTTTAAATACTTTTCCATGCCTCAAAACTAATATTATAATACAAGAAACTAACAAAAATTTAATTAAAAATCACCAACAACAATTTGTTACAGTTTATGGTATGACAACTACCCAATGTAATGTGGCATTTGCCTTTAAATTTTGCTAAAAAGTAAAAATACATATGTATATGCGCTTGCAAAAACTCAATAAAATAAATGAAAAATGTTTAATTATACGGCAATTGGCAACAAACTATAGAAAATTGTTTCCAGTATGGCAATAAACAAAAGACTTAAGCAACAAACGCTTTTTAATGCAAAATGAGAAATAAAAAAAATTACTTGAAACAACTATTTTTTTAAGGTTTTAAACAAAATTAAACCAGTATAACTAATTAACAACTTCCTAAAAACGATTACATAATTAGCTTTTTAGCAACTTGAAAAAGGCAAGAAAAATCAGCGTGCAAAAAAGCAGTTGACAACACAGTTTAGTTGTTAAGCAAAAACAAATCAATTAAGCAAGTAATTATTTGAGTTGGGAAGGTAATAATAAAACAAACTGCCTGAGTTTACCAAAAACTAAAAAAAAATAAAAGATTCAAGCATTGTTGGTTTTGTTTACTTGTTTACTTAAATAAGAATTTTTTTGGTTGTTGGGCTTTAAATATTTGTCTCATTGAAACTAAACAAACGTAAAATTGTTTATAAAAAATTGTTATGCCTGTTTTTCATTCTATTGTAAATTTTAATGATTTTATATTTGTATGACATATACAAGAACTAATATTGACTAACTAACCGGCATTTTATTTTTCCTTATATGTTCATTTATTGGAAAAAAACAATAAAATGCAAATAAAATAACAAAATTAATAAACCTTATCAAAACTTCAATTAACACCTCAAACGCCAAAGGCTGTAACCGTATAAAATATCGAAAAAAAAATATTTTTTGATTTGTGTACTTTACCGAATCCAGTTTTAAAACCACAAATCTGAAATCAAAGATTTCTAATAAAAAAATTAAAAGACCTTAACTCACAGCTTTAGAAGCGCTAACGACTCTTACAATGAAGTTATCAAAAATGGCGTTTCCTAATTAGTTTTTAAAAAATTATATTTAAAAATATTTTATTTTATTAATAAAGTTAAAAACATCTTAATAAAATGGCTTTACCTTTATTTAAAAGATAAAAAAAATCGATAGAGTATAATTTATCAGAGTCAATGTAAAAACCCTTTACATCCGCTAATCTTGTGTCTGTTCATGTGAATTTTTAGATTAAAGGTTGCAATTTTAAAAAGATTATAATATTAATAATGTATATGTGTGTGCATTTCTGCATCAGACTTAGTTGCATAGAATTATATTTTATCAAAATTGAAAATGTTACGGCAAAAGATATTTCCACAAAAGTAATATTTGTTTTAATTTTTTCAAATGCCTAATCCTCTCAAAAATTTTTTTTTGTGAAATAAATAATATTTAAGTTTAACAAAATAAAACAATAAGAGGCATATTCATTTTTGATTTTTAATATTTAAAATAGAAGTTTTAAATCAAATTTTAATTTAAAATCAGTATAAAAAGAGGAGACTAAATTTAATTCGAAGAAAGGAATAGAAAAGTACAAAAATGCTTTAAAGGAGCGGAAAAACTAATTAACAGTTGACAAGCACACATTGAGATTTTTGCAAAAAGTTAACAAAAATCAAAATTTAAAAATTTTTTTTTTTTTTGACAATGTTTTAATAAAATAAAATAAAATAAAATAAAATAAAATAAAATAAAATAAAATAACATAAAATAAAATAAAATAAAATAAAATAAAATAAAATAAAATAAAATAAAATAAAATAAAATAAAATAAAATAAAATAAAATAAAATAAAATAAAATAAAATAAAATAAAATAAAATAAAATAAAATAAAATAAAATAAAAGAAAATAAAATAAAATTATATAAAATAAAATAAAATAAAATAAATTAAAATAAAATAAAATAAAATAAAATAAAATAAAATAAAATAAAATAAAATAAAATAAAATAAAATAAAATAAAATAAAATAAAATAAAATAAAATAAAATAAAATAAAATAAAATAAAATAAAATAAAATAAAATAAAATAAAATAAAATAAAATAAAAGAAAATAAAATAAAATTATATAAAATAAAATAAAATAAAATAAATTAAAATAAAATAAATTAAAATAAAATAAAATAAAATAAAATAAAATAAAATAAAATAAAATAAAATAAAATAAAATAAAATAAAATAAAATAAAATAAAATAAAATAAAATAAAATAAAATAAAATAAAATAAAATAAAATAAAATAAAATAAAATAAAATAAAATAAAATAAAATAAAATAAAATAAAATAAAATAAAATTAAATAAAATAAAATAAAATAAAATTAAATAAAATAAAATAAAATAAAATAAAATAAAATAAAATAAAATAAAATAAAATAAAATAAAAGAAAATAAAATTATATAAAATAAAATAAAATAAAATAAAATAAAATAAAATAAAATAAAATAAAATAAAATAAAATAAAATAAAATAAAATAAAATAAAATAAAATAAAATAAAATAAAATAAAATAAAATAAAATAAAATAAAGTAAAATAAAATAAAATAAAATAAAATAAAATAAAATAAAATAAAATAAAATAAAATAAAATAAAATAAAATAAAATAAAATAAAATAAAATAAAATAAAATAAAATAAAGTAAAATAAAATAAAATAAAATAAAATAAAATAAAATAAAATAAAATAAAATAAAATAAAATAAAATAAAATAAAATAAAATAAAATAAAATAAAATAAAATAAAATAAAATAAAATAAAATAAAATAGAATAAAATAAAATAAACCCTTCCTTATAAGTTTAAAATATATTTTAACTATAAAAACTATGTTAAGCTTTTTTAAATTTGCACAAAAAAATTAAATGATATTGAACCATGTTTTAGCAAATCAAAAGACTCAGAAAACAAACATTTTTGCTATATTCATGCAAGAACATTACTCAAAACAAAAACTTGCAATATTTGTCATAGAAATGTTTGGGCAATTACTTGAAAACCGCGCTAAACAGAAAAAAATATTGAAATCACGCAATTTATGTTAAAAAGAGAGGAGAAATTATGGGCAACGAAACAACAAAATACAATTTTAGGGGGTGATAAATCATAAAAAAAAGTTAAGATGAACAACATGGCCGGCTTTTACATTTATCTTCTATAATTTGTTTTCTATATTAATGAGGCAATGGCTTAGAATGATCATTTACTTGAACTCTGCTCTTCCCTTTTTCTCTTTTTATAAAATATTCATTTTCAAAACATTAAATACAATTAAATGTATTTGAAACAATCAAAGAACTTCAAAAGTTAAATAAAGTAAAGCTAAGTAACGTTAAGTTATTATTCAAACAATTTACAAAATAAAATTGTAAAGTCAACATTGTTAAAAACTCTACTTCATATGATCATATGGGTTGAAGGTATTCATGATAGTAGTGCCTAACTAGCTTTAAATAATTTATTTTATATAGAACTATATTTATTTGAGGTTATTTTGGAAAGAACTTATGTCTCAAAACTTATATTTTTGAAAATCTAAGAAATATAATCCTTTGTAAAAAAAAACTTAAAATTTTTTTCAAAAAAACAATGCAAATTAACGATTTTTCCTAATGAAAGAAAATTTAATAAATTGAAGGTAATAAAAGATATTAAATAACAATAAAATTCTTAAACTAAATTTTCCAAAATATTTCCAATAACTTAAATTGCTATTTCAGAATTTTTTTTTTGTTTTTGTCAATAAATCATTAAAAATAGTTGCCAACCCTGTTGTTTACATTATTTTCTTGCGAAAACGAAAATATCTTTTGCAAAAAAAAATGTACTGCTTTAACATATAAAAACTGTTTTCAATTAACTTGTGGCGATTGCAACAACAAATACGAAAAAGTTTAAAATTTATTTCTTTTTTCTTGATTTAAAGCCTAAATGCAATACCTCAATTAGACCAACGAATACTAATTTACAAGGTTTTTTACGCTCTATAAAAGTAAAAAAAAATTTTTAATTTTTTTTCTGTTTAGTTTGACTTACCGTCTTGTTTGCCTTGGTATAGACTGGGTCCAACAAACTGGTGCCTTATGCGTTTGTAGATTACGCGACGACTTATATGTCAAATCACCACATTCAGACTGCCATACTTGTAGATTACCCTCAGCGGGATAAAATGTATAGAGACTATTGGTGGATGAGGCAATAACTGGTGATCCACCGGCTGCTGCCACCAAAGCAGCAGCGGCATCACCAGCATTGCCCGTATTCAAAATGGTGGTGGCAGGCGGTAGGTTTATGGCACTAGCTGACAATGTAGCACTTGATATTGGCTGCACGAGTAGAGCCTGTGTAGTAGAACCGTTTGTTAGGGGAGAACAAACACCGCCATTGCCAACATTGACAGTATTGCTGGGAAACTTGTAATGCTGCATGCGTGTTGTGGGACATGCAGAAGTGCTTGTTGCACCAGAACCTTCATGTTTTAAAATTAAAGCATTAGAAGGGTCATAGTTGTGGGCAGCTAAATATTGAAATTGTTGTTGTTGCTGTTGATTTTGCCTGTGGCGTGTTATGGCATCAACAGAATGTGAACGTATGGCAGAACCCCGAGGCAAAAGCAAAATATTATGGGAATTATGGTTTGTTGTTGTCCTTAGTACAGATGGTGACATGGCTCTAGTTTTGGCCCGCCTAAAGCCACCATTATTGTTCGATGCATTACTTCCGCCTGGTGCAAACCGATGATTGTGTATAGCCGTAGAAGCTACAACAGGTTGCCTTTGCTTTTGATATTGCAAACGTTGCACAGTTTGAGGTGAGCCTCCAGCATTAACTAAAGTTGTACCCGCCATTGGGGCTGATGCTAATGCAGAAGATGTTGTTGAGGATGACAGAGCACCTGCTGTTGCGGAAGATGCATTTGTAGATGAAATACGTAATGCATTTGGTATATTTGTATGTTGCATAAACTTATTGTCATTCAAACCTCTTCGTTCTTTATAATATTTATCTAAAAATAACTGTTGTTGTAGCATTTGCTGTTGGTGTTGTTGCTGATGCTGAATCTGCATAGCAGTTGCATTGGGTGGACGACGAATGATTTGTGGTGCCCCCAAAGCATTTAATCTGGTTTTAGGTAAATCCATTGTCTTATTTGCTGCCACATGTCCGTTAGTCAATAGTAAAGAAGATGTATTGATTGAGGATGACAAATCAGCATTGGCTGACAAGCCACCAGTAGCTGCTGATGACAATTGTGCCAAAGTAGAACCAACATTTTGTTGGTTTTGTTTACTACCACCACTACTACTACTACTTATGTTACTACAACTATTATTATTGCTAGCAGTACTATTGCTACTACTACTACTACTACCATTATTGCTGCTAATATTTACATTATTATTAGCATGTTGATTGTTTTGATTCGTTCCACTTGTTGGATGCTCTGAATCCGTTGAAACACGATCCGGATCACTTTCAAAACCTTCATCAAGGGATCGTGTGGGGCTTAAGATGGGTTTTGAATGTTGTTCCAGTTTTGCTTGCTGTTGTTGCTGCATGGACGTCATTATTCCATCGCTTTGACGTTGTTGCTGTTGTTGCTGCTGTTTTTGCTGTTGCTGTTGTGGTGTTGACATATTTGTAATAAAAAACTTCTTAATTTTTAATAAAAAAAATTTAAATTTTTTTTAAATATCAAATAGCCGTTTTTGTTGTTGTTTTTCTATTTTTATTTCACTCTTTTGTTGTAAAATTTACACTTGGCCGCTTTTTCCCTTTAACGTTAACTGTAAGCAATTTTGTATTCTTTTGTTTAAATTTTTTTTTCTTATTTTTTTTTTTTTTTTTGCTTTTTGTTAGAAATTATTAAAAAGGCGTAAAACCGGCAGTTTTATTTTTCCTTATATTTTAAATTCTTTTTATTTAATTTTCTATTTTGTTTGATTATAAAACACTTTTGCTTCCATTGGATTGTTCTCTTATGGTTAAGATTACTTTTTGCAAGTCGTTTTTAAAAACTTTGACCAAAGATTATTTACTAAATTTTTTATGAAATCTTTTTTCAAACTTGTTGGTCATTGAGAAACAGCTTTTGCTTAAGATTTTAATAGGCCTAAAGATATGTAAAAAGGTTGTTGTGTTGTTTCTTTTTTGTTTATTCATAAATTTCTTTTAATATTTTTATAAACTTCACCAATCACTTGTTATAATTTATTTTTGTTCAAGCCAAACAAACACTTAAAATAGATTCAATATGTTTCTTTTGTATTTCTAAATCGTTTTCAACCAAATTTATTTCTCAATGGCGTGTCAGTAAGTAAACTGTGTTACTTGTGTATTTTAGATTAATCCGTTGCTTACGTCTTTAGCGCACGAAAGTCGTTTTCATACTAACTATTTTCTTTTAACTTAAACTCTAAAAAGTTTAATGTGTGCTGCTTCTTCATCTACTTTTTTTGCGTTTAGTCGCTTTGCGGTCCAGCTAACTGACACTTGTTCAACTAAGCAGTGTTGAGATACAGCGAAAAACACAAGCGTATGTGAGAAAAAAGTACCTAAATTTTTTTATTTAAAATTTACATAAATTTATTTCTTAGTTTTAGTAAAAACAAAAGAAAACAAAAATCTTAAATTTAAAAAATACATTTTTTTAAAGCTTATGTAAGCTTAAAATATTTTTAAATATTTTAAATATTTTTTTAAAATTTTTTATTATAAAAAAGAAAATATTTTATTTATTTTTTTAATGTTACTTTAAGTTTGCCTTAAAGCTTATAAACATACAAATCAATGCACTTTCCGTTTCTAACAAACTTTAAAAAATTTTGAGTTTAAGCTTAAAAAAAAATTTTAAAATATTTTAAATGTTTCCAATAAATACTTTTTTTAATTTTTTAAAAAATTTTAAAAGAAACCTTTTTCAATTCAATTTAGTTACTTTCTAGTACTTTGACATAAAGTACCATTTATTTTGCTTTTTTCATATCAACTTTCCACTCCAATAACGTGCACATGTAATATAAACTTGTTTGTGTTTTTCTTTTGTTTTATTTTCTTGGGTAAATTGTTTACTTTTTGCACCTGATCAAAGAGCGGGTTTCAAGAAACCAAATGACAAGAAATTGAGAAATTTCTGTTAAATGAGAAAAATATTAATGTTAACTAAAATGTTGCTACACTGAAAGAAATATTTCTAAAATAAATTGATTTTATACAAAGATTCGTTTTAAAGCTTTTCTAAGCGCTGTTAGAGTTAAGGAAGAAATTCGGGGAAACATTTGAACGGATGGTCACAATCTGCATTAACACTAAGTCCTTCTTTATCTGTTATAATGCGCTGAGAAAGACAAAAATACCAAAGACAAGTTTACAGAGAACCTGGAGAAGACTTTCAACTTCTGTTCCATCTAAAATATTGAAATTGTTTTTAGCGATTTAATACCAAAATAGGAAGAAAAAACATCCTTTGTAACCTGGTGAAAAAAACGAAAAATCAAATCGACTGATTTGTGATCGACAGAAGGCATGCATCCATCGTATTGGTCATATGGACGTTCCGAAATATGAACATAGATTTGAATCACTACTTTAAAGAAAAAAAAGGGGACACACTCAGTGTACGTAGTAGCGCAAGAAGAAAACTTGACGTTAAAAAGAAACATTCACAACTGACAGCAAAAGCCTACTCAACAAATTTATCTCAACCATCCTCCTCTCGTTGATATAAGCAGATAATGGCAACAAATACACAACTGTTTGGCAAACGATATTGAAAAAAAAGTTAGTTACAGTTAGCGGACTAACAGAAACAATCAGTTTGGCGAAAACGGCAAAGCCAGCACACAAAATAAAGTTTGGCATACAGGGCGACACCGGCGATTACGGCAGCCAAAACTGCAGTAGAGCGTTAACAAGAGTTGGAAAGTGAGAAGAAGTATATATTTCGAAGTAAGGGAAAAAGAAACGGTGTCAGAAAATGCTACCAATTTGAAAAATGACCGACATCCCGAGTGTGCAAAGGATTCAAAGAAAATTTTTCCATATTTTGTAAGCAGTTAATGAATCGTGTAATGCAACCTACAACCTATGGGGGACCTGATTGTCCACCCGCTAGCCTTAAGTGCGCAAATCAACAATTGGCCAGCTAAGGGCCTATATGTTCAGATGAAACACTTGCAGACTACATAAGGCTGTAAAAAAGTGAGTTCATTAATTAGTACACACCATGATTGGAACCTCAGACCACTATGTCTGATTTATAAGAAAGGAGAAAAAGCGTTTTACGCCCACTATCATAAAATAAGTTTCCTTACCATCGCTTATAAGATCTTATCTGGCAAAATGTGCGAAAGATTGATAAACTGATCACTGTGATTTCGAGCCCAACAAAACCACTATTTACACTTCGCCATTCTCGAGGCCATCAGATAAAAAGGACTATCGACTGGATATACACAGCAATATTCCGACCTCGTTTCGAATTACAAATGCTTTCAGAAGCCCTCATAAGCTACTGTAGATAACATTCTGAATCTTCGGACTTTGGTTTATTTTTTTAAGAGCGCAGCAGCCAAGAGTACTTTGGGCCTTATCGAAACAAGTACGTGACGCAATTCTTGTTGAGGGCATGACAACATACAGACTGAAATGGGGAGGATTTATTAGCTGCAGATTACAACTAATGAGTCTCACTTATTGTTACCATATCTGAACTTGACACCGGGAATGAAAATACATATCCCGGATAGATCTATTTGAGAAAATGGTCATTTACCACTTAAGGGAGCATTTTTATACACTGATGGCTCTAGAACGGTTACAAAGACTGAGGCAGGTATCTTCAATAAAACTGCTTTAGACTAGACGATCACTGCAGTATATTCTAAAGCAAAGGTATTTGCAACAATGTGTGCTGCGGACTTATCTTGGTAAAACAACGGATTAAGGGAAGTAGGCAAGCTACTCTTATGGCACAACCGAATGAAGTCAAAGTAGGTTAGGGTCTGCAGTTCAGCGTTTCAGGAACTGGGGGTTTTAGCCTCTGCTGGGTTTCGGGATACTGTTGGAAATCTAAAATTGGACTTTAGATAAATTGGCACCAAGAAGATCTAGATCAGATGGCATTATGGTAGCTTGCTGGACATTAGAGGGATAAGGCGATCAAGGGCTGGACTTAGACTGTGGACTACAAGGTGCCGTTATTCCTATGGTAAGCCAACAGAACCAAGGTTTTCTTATCTATGGGTAAGGAAAACCTGAGAGTGGTGCTGGTCACTTTTGAGAGAAAACACTTTTGTAAAATCTATGGCGTCATCCATGTTAACAGATATAACAGTATAAGCGCCGAACAAATCTGAGCGGTATGAGTTTTATTCCAATGTTGTTTAAGTCAATACCAATGCTCCAGCTAAACTGCGGTGGGATTAAAACAACCACAGAAAGCGTGGAAAGCAATGACACCCCATTGGAAGAATCAGGTGAAATAATACATTCCAATTCCTGGTTGAATGGACTAGAGAGGACACGCACCAGACCGAAATGCTAGAAAAGCACTCATAATCAGATCAAGTACAACAAGAGCTTGGAGGGCCTTGTACTTAAAAAAAAGTTTTTATTAATTGAAATTATTTCAAATCTACCCACTCAATATATTTTTTACGCTTTAAATTAACAGAACTTACTCTGTAAAACAAATATTTCTACATAAATGAGGCCCCAAGGCATTTTATACTCTCTGAGACTCAACAATGTTAACGCTGTATTGCATCTCTAAGTGCCTTAACAGAAAATTTTTTATCAATGAACGTATATGTATGTATGTATATGTGCATGAATTTGAGTGTCTGTGTGTTATATTTTAAAATTTCTGAAGTTGAGTTTTATGCTCCTAAACACCTGTTTTCGTAGTTACAAATACGAAAATAACTGCAAAAGAAACGTTTACTCATGATAATGTTATTGTTGGTTGGTTTTTACCGTTCATGTTGTAGTTGTGATTTTTCTTCGTCTTCTTCTTCTTAGGTTTGCATTTCTTTTATCCCATTATTCAATTGCCGTTTGCTGCTGTGCAAGCCAGCAATATAATACTTTGGATTTGTGGATACTTTCATTGATTTTCAAGTTACTTATGTGCACAAAGTAATACTACAATATACAAACATACATACAGATACAAGTATATATTCGTGTGAGTAGAGTATCTGTGAGATATGGCAAAAATTAAAACAGAGATTACGATAACGATGATGCTGATGATGAAGAAAAATTTTATAACGGTGTTGATGGTAAAGCAAAAACGTTGCTACAAATCAAATTGAACAATAAACGGGAAAAAAGTTGGCAAAAAACGAAAGAAAGACAATGAAAAATGAATACAATGATGATGGGGATAAGGATGGTCATGATGATGATGATGATGATGATGATTTTGATTATGGGAAGAGAGAGTGGTTGGCCAGTTTTTCCTTGGAATTAGCATGAAGTGTTACGGTGGCCAGTTGCGTATGTATCCATGTGTATGTATTTCAATTCATTTATTCGAGGATAAATTTAACAGCAGGCTGCTTTTTTTTAAAGCTTGTTACAAGTGCAACGGAACTGGCTGTTTTATATTCGACTTTGCTGTTATTGTTTTGGGGTTTTTTCGCATTTTTTTTATTATTTTTTTTTATTTTATTTGGTTTGTTTGTGTTTGGTTTCTTTCCTTTTTTCCTGCAATTTCAATATCAATGTGGCGCTTTATGCAACTCTCCCAACCATTGATTTGATTGTTATTGTTGCTTTTTATGTTGTTGTTGTTATTGGTGATAGTTGTTGTAGTGTTGTTGCTACTTATGGTTATTTAAGCGGCATTTGGTATGTGGTCATATTAATATTATTATTATTGCTGCTTTTGGTAAAAGAAAGAAACTGCAAACTTAACAAAAAGCAGCAGCAACAGAAAAAGGAAAATATTAAAAACAAATACAAAAAACAACTTTAAAATGTTGATAATTTTCTTTTACATATTATGGCAAAGAAGATGCAATCTTTTGCTATAAGTTTGATTGAGTATTGAACAATGTGAGGCTGTGTTTTAGTGCCCTTACCATAAGTAAAGTGGTAGTGATTGATTTCCGGGTAAATTGTCTGAGGCATTTCTTTATTTTCTTTTTTCATCTTTACAAAGTGAAAGATTGTGTGAATATTGCAAGGCTTGTTGTAGATGGTATCGTTATTATTACATTTAATTTTTTTTTATTTTTTTAAAGTTTTAAAAGAAAAAGTGGTCAGTTATCGATACTTGGCAGGCAAGAAGATAAGTAAAACGTTTGTTTAAAAATTTCTTTGAACATTCCCGCCTATAAACTTGTATGAAAAAATATTATCCTACAAAAGGTTGTAATAAAAAAAAGTATTTGATTGTTAATATTAACAGTTTTGTTATTATCTCTCCTTATATTAAATATGAGAATAATTTTTATTTGTTCTTTTTTATAGTTAACATAACTTTTTTTCATAATTATGAAAATACAATTTATAGTTCTCAATATCCCAAAATAACTGCATCCCTTTAATGAAAAAAATTAACGGATTCTTTAAGGTAAAACTATATTCTAATTTTCAAAATCTTTATGTTTTATTAATATAGGCATAGAAATTTTATTACAACATCGATTCTTAAATAATTTTTTTATGCCCCAACATCAACCTTAATTTAATGGCAGTTTTATATCATTTATTAAAGAATTAATGCTCAAATAAAAAATTCATTTAAACAAATTTATTAAAGATGTGTTATTGATTTATGGTCATATAAGTTAATTTCATGTGAGGTCTTGTATTGACAGCTATATGGTTGTTAAATTGAAATATTCGGTATTCAATTCGAATATCCATATATCCATACACACAAATATTTTATAATTTGTTAACTTTTCCAAGGATTTAATTTATAGCCTGTCATTAAGAAAATATAAAATTTTAAAATGAATCCATCAAACTCTTGCTGAAGATTCATCTCTAAAGGCCCTATTTTAAAAAGGTTCATACCAAATCTGTTTCAAAAAACATTTGCAAATTTAACATTTTTTATAAACAAGATTTTAAATGCGAGAAGACATTTTGAAGCCATTTTAAAACTTTTTTAATGTTACTATATTAAGGCGTCACCTGACGGGCTCTAAGTAATAAAATCCAAATTATAAAATTTAGCCTTCTAGCTCTTTGCACAGCAGCTTAAAAATATGCGGCGCACGGAAGTAGATATATTGTGTTCAAAATCATGTTTGTTTTCTCTAGTAAATAACCAAATAGCCGCCGGGCCTAATTTCACCCGAGATTATGGCAAACGCCCAAGCAAAAATATGCGATTCTGAAATGAATTTCTTAAAATTTTGCCCCACCACTGCCCTGTAAACACAAAATTTTGGCTCTTTTAAAAATATTGTACCACCACAATAATGTAGATAGGATAGGATAGGATAGGATAGGATAGGATAGGATAGGATAGGATAGGATAGGATAGGACAGGATAGGATAGGATATGATGGGATAGGATAGGATAGGATAGGATAGGATAGGATAGGATAGGATAGGATAGGATAGGATAGGATAGGATAGGATAGGATAGGATAGGATAGGATAGGATAGGATAGGATAGGATAGGATAGGATAGGATAGGATAGGATAGGATAGGATAGGATAGGATAGGATAGGATAGGATAGGATAGGATAGGATAGGATAGGATAGGATAGGATAGGATAGGATAGGATAGGATAGGATAGGATAGGATAGGATAGGATAGGATAGGATAGGATAGGATAGGATAGGATAGGATAGGATAGGATAGGATAGGATAGGATAGGATAGGATAGGATAGGATAGGATAGGATAGGATAGGATAGGATAGGATAGGATAGGATAGGATAGGATAGGATAGGATAGGATAGGATAGGATAGGATAGGATAGGATAGGATAGGATAGGATAGGATAGGATAGGATAGGATAGGATAGGATAGGATAGGATAGGATAGGATAGGATAGGATAGGATAGGATAGGATAGGATAGGATAGGATAGGATAGGATAGGATAGGATAGGATAGGATAGGATAGGATAGGATAGGATAGGATAGGATAGGATAGGATAGGATAGGATAGGATAGGATAGGATAGGATAGGATAGGATAGGATAGGATAGGATAGGATAGGATAGGATAGGATAGGATAGGATAGGATAGGATAGGATAGGATAGGATAGGATAGGATAGGATAGGATAGGATAGGATAGGATAGGATAGGATAGGATAGGATAGGATAGGATAGGATAGGATAGAATAGGATAGGATAGGATAGGATAGGATAGGATAGGATAGGATAGGATAGGATAGGATAGGATAGGATAGGATAGGATAGGATAGGATAGGATAGGATAGGATAGGATAGGATAGGATAGGATAGGATAGGATAGGATAGGATAGGATAGGATAGGATAGGATAGGATAGGATAGGATAGGATAGGATAGGATAGGATAGGATAGGATAGGATAGGATAGGATAGGATAGGATAGGATAGGATAGGATAGGATAGGATAGGATAGGATAGGATAGGATAGGATAGGATAGGATAGTATGAGAAAGGATAGAAAGAGTCAGACTTAGCATGCTGACGTCCCAGTTATTGGGGCATGCTATATGCTTTCCAATGACGCAAACTAGGTGATGCATGCTTTTTATCCGATCTCCTTCTCCGCAGGTATTCCGTCCACACCTGGGGCCTTGTTTTTGTTTTTAAACCGGTTAAAGGCAGTGGCCATTAACTATGCTTTCGGGTTTTTTTCTGAAGAGCATAAAATGCTTAATTCCAACCTCCTAGCTTGAGAAAAAGGTCAAGCCGTTCACATGTAAACCGACACCTTGGTAATTGCTAAGACCGTTGCCCAGAAGTTACCACGCGGAGGTTTGTGCGACATCTTGAGGACATCATAATGATATGACATACACCTTAAATTTTCTTTGTTTTTCTACTAAACCCCTTAAATAACTAATAGGTTTTCCAATAACATTAAAAAGTTTGACCTTTTTTCTGATTAAAAGGTTTACATGCCTATGCAACTAGGTGGAAGAATGGACAGACGGACACCGTTTAGTCAACTCAGGAGATGTGTCTGTGTCGATTGGTATAATAAAAAGTAGGTGTTGTTGAAGTTTAGTTTTTGAAAATTACAAATGAATTATCCCAACCAGGTATATGGTGTGGGTATAATAAAATATGTTTTATTAAACAAAAAAAATAACGTTCGTTACTGATTATTAGGCAATAAATAAATTTTTTTCCAATTAATATTTTTACATTACCTTTTATAAATTAATTGAACTGAAATTTGATAAAATTCCCAAAAAAAATTTAAATCAAATAATATTTCTAAATTTTATTATAAAAACTTACAAAACATTTCGTAACACTGTATTCAATAATAAATTAAACCTTTAAAGAATACACACTAAGCGGAACAAATTGCTTTGATTAAACCACAATCAATAAATGCTGCTACATGCTGTTCCAGTGCAGCAAAAAAAGATAAAACAGAAAATATTTTTTTTATTTTCAAATTAAAGACACATGTCATGTTGAAGGGAAATAAAAATGTTGAAAATAGTGCGCTAAGGTTCATAATATACCATATGTGTATAAGGTCAGCTCTTACCCTAAGGCTAGCAATTGCAATTGTTTAATTAAAATAAAACAATTCTTCATATTTAACGAGCATGATAACAGTTTTTTATCATGCTTTAAAGAAGAGGGAGATTTTCTTACAAACGCTATTGCTTTTGGTATTAAACTTCAAAATTTTTAATTACAACTTAAATCAACATTGTTGCGGTTCAGTGATTTATATCCAAAGATTATCGTCAACTGTTACAAAAACAAAACTGTTTTTTTATTTTCTTTAAAACAAAAACAAACAGTAACTTGCAAGAGAGACAAAAGTACTGTTTAACTATATGACAAACTATTAATTAAAACTAAAATTAAAACAGAACAAACAAAAAGAAGTAACTGCAATAAGTACACAGCAATTAATTTTGAAATATTTACTTTTTTTATTGTTATTTACTGCTTCTAATAAATAACGTAATATTTTAACTTATCATCTTACACACATGCTAGTTTACCTCCCACCATATGGTACTTTGCTTTCATTTCAAACTTTATTTATTTTATTTCTTCTTCTTCTTTTTTCTTCGTTCATTACTCTTTAAAAGTCTAAGTAGTAAATATTAATAAGAAATGAAATGTTATCCAAACTGTTATAATTACTTCATATTAATACCAGAAACAGATGATCTTGTGAGCTTTTTTGTTTTACTTTACATTTTGGCCATTCTATATGTTGTGGTTTGTTGTTTGGCATCGTGAATTGTCTAGACCACCATCATGTTTAAATTCCTTATCGCAATAGAGATAGTAGATATAATGGATAAAAGTGAGGAATGAAAATAGAAAAGCCAAATACTATTTTAGAACATATAAAGAAATATGTTCACAACTATTAATAGACATCATTTATTTTACGTAAAACGTTAACAATGTTGAGAGCCATTAAAAACAAACATAACTCTTAAAGATGCCCTACACTAAGAATTAGTGTTACATTAAGTGCATGTGCATTAATGTGGAGTTTTTACTTTAAAGCTTAATTTAAGAGAAAAATTATTCTCTAAAGTTTAGAAAAATCTATTATAGTTAATGTGTGAAAACTTTACTAAAGCTAGTGCTATATGAAAGTTGTCGAGAACGTGACTCTTAAATGTATTTTAAGTAAAAAGGGAATCCAATTTTTTTTATAATTACTTCTTATTGGTTTGAGATCTTAATAAAATTACTTTGAGTGCAAGACGGAAGCTGCAATGTTTAATAAATATATTTATGGGTTGCTATTAATAAGCAAAAAACTTGTGAAGAAGAACGTGACAAAAAAATGAAAGTCGTTTTTTAATCGTTTCATTAAAATCTTTTTCCGAAGTTCGAAAGAATCCATAAAAATTATTGTTTAAGAACTAAACTAAAACTGGTAGCAGTGTTACATGGAAATTATCCAAAACGAGACCTTCAAACGGATTTGAAGTTAAAAATAGCTAAAAAAAATCTGTAAAATTTATTTATGAGAAAAAATATTTATTGTTCGCTATATAAAAGGGAGCAACTTGTAACGTTGTGACAAAAAAATATAAGACTTTTTTTAACTGTTCCCTAAAAAGTGCAAGAAAACCATTTTTAAAAGAAAAGTAAAATTTCTCAAAATTAAGTTTCAAAACTCCACTGAAACCATAAGTAGTGCTATATGGAAATTGTCGGGAACGTGACCTATAAACGAATTTAAAGTTAAAAAAGCTTAAATATTTGTCTAATTTCTCACTGATCATACTGAAACTAAATATAGCTGGTTTTAGTGCAAAAAGTATGCTCCAACGGCGCATTGCTAACATATATTGCTAAGTATATAATAACGAAAAACTTGTGATCATGAACGTGACAATAAAATAAAAAGCGTTTTAATCTTTATTTAAAAGGAAAATAACGTCTAATTGCTGCAAAAACTTCCTTAATTAACTGACATACAAGGTTTTCATTAAAGTTTTTTTTATTCAAATATTTATTCTAATTTTTTCATCCAACCTTTGGTAAAAATTAAGACGTGTAAATAAAAAAATATTTAACTGTTGAAGAAAGTATAAAGAAACCTCTCATATGCTTTTTTAACAAAAAAAAATTTAAAAGGCCAGTAAAATTAGATCAAGGAAGAGATAAAAATATTTTTTAAACACACCTGAAGCAAGGACATAGGGATACTGTCATATATTAGTATAGAGTATTTTAAACTAATTTAGAATGGGACTATAAACCATTTATATAATTAAAAAAGCTGCTATATATCATTAAAGTTATTCACCTAAAAGAGCAAACCAATTAATTCTTAGCACTATTAGAGAAAGGATTTGGAAATCTCTCATATATCCTTTTTGTTTTAATGTTTGGCGCTATTATTCGTAAAGAAAAAAATGATAAATTTAAATCCAAATGGAAGCAAGGACATGCCTGCATATATATAGTTTTTAAATATTACCGCAAGTTTAATTCATTTGGCTTGGAGTTGTAAGTCATCTAGAAAAAAGAAACTAAAATACAAATCTTTAATAAATCTAAGCAAGGATGCCTCTCATATATCCTTTTTGATAAAATGAAAAAAGAAACTAAAATACAAATCTTTAATAAATCTAAGCCAGGATGCCTCTCATATATCCTTTTTGATAAAATGTTACCGTATACCAACAAAATTTGACATAAGAGTAAAATAAACCTTAAATAAAATAAAAACACAAGATTTAAAGAAAGTCGAAACAGAGTTTTGGGTACCTGCTATGTATCTTTTTAAAAAAAAAGTATTGCCACAGAATAATTAAAAACAGGATAAGAATATGAATTCAGCTAAAAATGCAAATTAAAATTTTTTAGCCAAATCGGGGCAAGGATGTGAGTGCTCTCATATATCCTGTTTGATTAAATATTGGCCGTAGATCAGTGAAATTCGTCAAAAGACTAACTATTTCATTTAAAAACTACAAACTACAAATCGAAACAAGGATGTGGGGCCTCCACCAGATCCTTTTTGATAAAATATTGACGTAAACTAATTAAATTCAGAATAAGACTACAAGTTTATCTAAAAAGGCAAAATTTAAAAAGTTAATTCAAATTAAAGCAAGCATATACATACTTCCTAAATATCCTTTTTTAAATTTCTGCAAAAAATATTGCACCAGTAGGATAAAACTATAAATTTTAAACAAAACCAAAGCAGCCTTCTTTATGCCCTCTTAATAAAAAATGTGCACCAAATAAACAAGAGTCGGCAAACAATTTTTAATCACCTAAAAGAAAATAAGATTAAAGCAAAATAGAATAATAAGAAGCAAGGACATGGGTACTTTGTACATGTCCCTTAAAAACATTCCGTAAAAAAAATAAAATAGTTTGCAGCACCTATGTGTTCCTAGCATCCTTCACTTGCATCAAAAAACCCTATAGTCAAAACTGTCTGGTTGCTCTTCGTTTTTGGCACGAACTTTTATTCAACTATGGCCTGTTACCATTTCCCTCAGGATTCTATGATTACTCCTTCGCAAAAACAATAGAACAGATATCTTGACATCTGCACATGACATTGAAGGCCGAACACAAACACAACTCTAATTCTCTGCAGCCCTGGCCATCAAATAGGCTATTTACAGCTACAGTGGAACTGAAATGAAATACGAACGTTCATTACCCTTTTCATAGGAATGTCATCCTGTTTAATGGCAATTAACTAATTATTTCCTGCCTATAAATAGACATATTTACCTGCGAGTCCCTAATAAAGGATTAATTTCGGTTGCTTAAACCTCAGCCTAGAAAATATTTTATTTATCAAAAAATTTACAGCTCATTGATGCCAGGTTTCCAATACTATATTGCAGGCTACCCTCTCCACCCCTTAATCTTGTACCTACCCGTAATGATGTTTAAGGTACTGCTTTTTAATACAAGGCGCCCCGCCCAATTGTCGTTGCATTAAAAGTGTCGCTTGGCTTTCCAATGAAGCTTAGATATGGGACCAAGCTGGTACTACATTTCGCGTTTTCAATGGTCGACTTATGGTCGTAATAATATTATTATTGCATTCTGTCACACAAGTAGTAAGTAGAACTGGAACATCCTTTTTAGTCGATCTTTACCTTAATATATATCTAAAGATTACCTCTAAGCCCTCAAAAAAACAAAAAAATAAAACATTTCATTCATAAGAGCATGGAACTGATATATTCTTAATTCCTTTCAATATGAAAATATCATAAATTATTATTTCCCAAACACTTTTATTTTACCCTTCTGTAGCTCTTCTTTTAATTCGCCTTAACCATTTAAATTTCGTTCGTTTCGCATATTTCTTTAATCTTGAATCTGTTCTCATATAAATTCTTATATAAACTATGATTTTGTTTTAATACTCCTACTTTATGGTGTAACGCTTTACAGCTCATGCGTACATTGTGGCATTTACTTACGTTTTATTACCGTTTTTTTTTCCACCCGATTCTTTTTTTATTATTTTTCTTTATCAAACTTTTTTTCTAGCTGTGTTTTCCATACACATAGTTGAAAAGCAAAACAAAAAACTTAAGAAACATACACGTTATTCTGGATTGTTGGAAGATTGCTGCTGCATTGATCCATTATAAAATATTATACAATTCTAAGCGTAACTACAACGTTCGAGCAAACAAGTGAATGTAGAGTGTTAACAGTAGCCAATGGCAACAGCTGCGGCGTTTTAGTGTTCTAAACACGTTAGCTGTTAACTTGGTTGTGTGTTCATTAATGGCTCCACTGTCTCTGTGCCTGTTTGTGTAGTCTTGTCTTGTCATAGTCATAAACTTGTTAAATTGGCAGCAGTAACAACAGCAACAGTTGTTATAAAATCTATAAATTGTTACACATGCACAAATAAGTAAGTTGATGTGATGTGAGTGCGAGTGTTTGTACTGAATTGATTTTAATGTCGGTTTCTTACAGTTGATGATTTTTATGACGGCACGCGTCTTTAGTTTTTTCTTTCTTCTTACTGGCACTTCTTTATTGCTTTTGATATGCAGTTATCATCATCTGGTGGTGGTAAGTAGTTGTGGGATTTTTTAATTGATTGCATTTTTTTAAATAATTTTTTTTCACTCTCTTAAATAAAAAATAGTTGTTGTTATTGAGTAGAGTTTCTTGAAATGCAATTCGAGTAATTATATCTTAAAAAGTAATAAGAATAATAATAACATCATTGTTTTAAAAAAATTTACAGTTATATTTTATAATTTGTTTGTTAATGAAAAATATTATTCAAAAAGAGGTGTAAAAATTTTTTTTTTTTTTGGGTAAAAATATCTTATATTTAATTTGACCAGGGACTGTTAATTATTATTTTTTTTAAATTTTCAATGAAAAAAATTAATTACAAGGGGAATATCGAAAAGTCAAGTAATTCGCATAAATGGTATTTAACTAGAGTTTTCGGATATCAAGTCCTTTTTTTAATTTTTTCTTAATATTAATTTTTATTTATTGTTGAACTAATTGTCTTTAATACAAATTTATGATTTTTAGTTTGGCTTAAGTTTAAATAACTTCTTTTTATTAGAAGAAATTATTATTTTTCGTTAATGTTGAAAGAAACTTTAATTTTGAAAAAAGCAGATTTTTCTTAATAATTATTATTTTTTGATTTTGAATTTTTTTTAATGAAACAATTGTTGTATTTTTAATAATTATAAAAATGAAAAAAAATTAAAAATTATTGTATCAAGAAATAATAATTTTTTTTACCAAAAAAAAAAGAATTATTTTTTGACAAAAATTATAAAAATCAAAAAATTATTTATAATTTTTTGGCATAATTATTACGGTTCCTGTTTAAATGGAAAGGCATTGTTTTAAAAAATTAAATCAAAATAGCAACGCTCGTTCAAAACGTTATTTTAACGAGAGCATATCCTTAAGGGTGTCCCAATAAGAACATCGGATGTAATTTTAAGGAAAGGCACGTTTGTTTTGTGGACCACAACAATGATTTAATTTCAATATAACAAAAAATTTTTGCTGGTTTATCTCGATATAAATAAAACACTACACATGCCCACTAAGTTAGATTAGGTAGAGCAGGCAGCCGTTGAAGGAAAGGATATAGCTCACTTGGCCTCGTAACCATTATTTCAGAGGATGTATTGCCGGACATCCGCCTTTTGCAAAGCATGCGCTCCATATAGTTTAAATCTCAACTTCTCTGCCAGTCCAAAAGGGCATGCCAACACGATAATCTCCTGATTAGACTGCGTTTGTTTGGTCCCAAATTCAGTAATTAACCAATTTTTCTGGCGCATAGTTAAGACCAAAAATTTGATATAATTGGCAAACTTTTTTTACAATAACCAAACATGGTTTGTTTGAATACTTTTCCATACTTTTAAATTGTATAGACCGTACGTGACAAATCTCAAAAGCTTCGCAGTCCGACAGCGTCAACAATAATCAATTCTTAAATTTATTTTCCCACTATTCTTGCACAAATCGCAATAGTCAACTCAAATCATGTTCCAAATTTCTGAGAGTAATCATCTTAAAACATTAGTGCCTTAGTTTAGCTTGATGATGTGCCTGTTGTAGCCTAAGTTATCCTTTAATCTTCTCATGGAACTTACACATTTTTGAGGGGGGACGAAGAAAGGTAGATACCATACTAACATTTGCCATAGAACCAATTTGTGATAGTTTATCCAAAGTCTCATTTTTTGGGTACCTAAGAGTGTCCCAGGAGCCAGTACACCCCCATATTTCTGATTCCTTGTAGCACACTGACATTCAACTTTTCACCACTTTTGACTTCACTGTTGGTAGTGTTTTAATTGCAACTTAACTACACAGATGGTCCAAGGCAATTGCCTTGGTTAACTAAAATGTTGGTTCCTATTATCGCAAACATCTCCGCTTGAAACAGCAGCAGTAATCTGATTTCATGAGTTTAAAAGCACTCTTGGTTTTAGTGTGCTTAATAGAATGATCCAGAGACGGGAGATACAGTATTGTATTTAGGGCAACTTGTGAATTGTTGGCAATTTAGTTTCCATTATAGCTTCGTGAGTCAGAACTAGCTTGAGTACCAATTTCAGTTTTGTTTTTAAAATTTTTAATGTACACTTTAATTGGTAAAGTTTGGCGGTATATTTTTTAAGCAAGTCTTATACTTTGGGCTATTCACAGAATAAAGAGGAATGTTAATAGAGACCAATGCATCACACAATTTCAATTAAACTCTTTCAACCAGCAATTGCAAAAAGGACTTGGAAAATAAAAATGGGCTTAAACTAAAACTTTGGGGAAAAATTGGTGTTTTATTTCTGCATGCTTAGCATTCTTAAAAATTAATGCAGAAAATTGCTTTTCATCGAGCAGAGCAGGGCTCTCAATTTAAAAAATGAAAATAACAAAACTTAAGTAATTTTACCCATTTACTTGACCTCTATTTTATCCTTTTTTATTCTTTTCAGAGCTTCTTTACTTAAAAATGCAATTTATTTTTTTAAATACGTTTTTAAATTTTTTAATTTAGCACTCAAATTTTTTTCCCCAATCTGACGTCGAAGATTTTATAGATTACATCGAAATTAATATTTTTCGTTTAAAAACATACCAATATAAGTACAAAATTGTCCCCTTTGACGTTCGAGTTGCAAAAAAATGTGCTAAAAGCCAATCTCAATTTTTTTAATTGGAATTAAACAAGCGACGAGAAGCATTACAATATTATTATTATATGCCTTGACTCCTCAAAATCTAAAATCCTACAAAATACCAGTCACCTTTCCTTTCTACAAACTCTTTAAGAAATATTTGTTAACAATAAATAAAATTAAACTCTCTGCGCACTTCCTTTTAAACAAATAAAATGTTGCGAAAATTATATATATTTATTCCACATATTCCTGTTTACATACAATGTTTCCTGTTTAAATTAAATTGTTGCAAAGACCTTGTAAAAAGTTAAATTTTTTTTCAACAAATCATTTTTAGCGATTTCCTTAAAGTTATATTTAAAACCTGTCTTTTTAGCGTTTTTCTTTTATATAGAGAAAAAATATTTAAATAAAAGCATGTGTTTGTATGTATTTCTTTTCAAAATCCTGCTTATAACCAAAATGGCTTAATGCCTTAACAAATATGCCATTAAGTGATATGGAATTTTTGTATTAAGCCTTTTGTATTCAACTAAATGTTGCTGGACCAGCTTAAAATTGTTGTATTTTCTGTTAAAGATGCCATAAGTGTGGAAATATTTTAAAAGTAATTATTTGTAATGATAAGACAAGAAACGGAAGACAAGTTTTTCGCTTTATTTTGTTAATAAAGTCATGAGAATTTTTTTTAAATAAATAATTTTGAAAAGGGTGCACAGCAAACTATTGTGTAAGAATTTTTTTATGCATTAGATATGGATTAAGAAAAAACTAATACAGAGTGTCTGGTGGAGAACTTATATTTTTAAATACTATTATTTCAAAAAGTAATAAGCGGTGTGGAGGCAGGGTAGCGCCGTTGGAATAATCGATTGTGCGGATTTGTCAGTCACGATGCCGCAGTGGTCAAGTGTGAGCATTGCGCATTCGCTGTGGAGACAGTTTTTAAAAGTAATGGTTGGTTGGTTTTCGTGGTAGTTTGCCACACTCAAATTGTCAGGTAGAGTCTAGATGACCCCGTTTTGATAACACCACACCACTCGATAGGTGAAAAGGTCCCCTTAAACCATGGTCCAAGGGAAAATGGAGTACTAGACCCACCCTGTCGCATTGATGTATCTCGACAGGTCGTTCAGCCTAATTGCAGATACATCCCCTAGGCTGTCCAGTATATGATGGCCCAGGAACTTGTGCCTCTTCACAGCCAGAGCAGGGAATTCGCAGAGAAGAAGGAAAACCGATTCCTACTTTTTCCTATAATAGTAAAAGTAATAATTCTTACGTAATTGCTCGTCGAAAATATTGAACTGGTGTAAAGCAGTTTACGTGAACATCCGCGACTTTCAATTCGGAAAAGAACAGCCTCACAGTTTTATCCTTTAAAAATTAAATCATTCAAGAAGTGAAAGAAAGTGACTTTGATTTACGCAAAAAGTTTTGTAAAATGATGTTAAAGCTGTAAATCACATTTTCTGGAGCAACGGGGACTATTTTCACCTAAACGCCTTCGTCAATAAGCAAATTTTCCACAACTAGTCTCCGAGAACCCGTAACCTTCGATTAAAATATTAAAAACATTTGCATTGCCCCAGGGTAACTCTTTGGTATACCTTATCCACACATGAGATAAATGGATCATTTTTTTTCGAAAACTCTTGGGGCCAGGCGACAAATGTTCACGGTGAAATTTATCGACGCATGAATACGGAATTCTTTTAGCCAAACCTTTGAGCTCATCCGTTGTACTATTTTCACACGTGGTTTCAACAGGATGGGGTGACTGCACCACACACAGAGCGAGGGCTTCGATGAATTTGCTTTAGGAAAGTGTCCCCCAAAACCTGATCAGTCATTTTAATGATATCCCATAGCAACCGAATTCACTCGATCTAACTCCCATGGATTTTTTATGGGGCTACCTCAAAGAAAGGGTTGTTAATATTAATCCCTATTCTTATGTGGCTCAATCGATCCAAGTTTGCCGCAGCGTGTGGAAGAAATCTGGGCAACATACTCTTTAAAAGTAAAATCCGCATTTCCATTCTATCGTTCAATGCTCTTATTTTAACTTTGGGTAAATAGTTACGTTTTTTATTTAGGTTTGAAATTATAAATCTCTTCTAGGTGTGCTCTAGCTTATCCAAACTCTTTGTCTCATTTAGGCTGTAATAAAACCATAGACCAATTTTACTGCCACATACCCCAAATCAATGCCTTAATTTGGTTCTCTTCATCATTGGCATTTTTCTACCGGAAACGACTGGCTTGAGGCAGGTTGTCCTTGTTGCGCTGTGCCATGTACACCGCCGTCTAGTGGCACAGCAATACAAGGTTTATAAGGGTACCAATACCTTAACTGTGTAAATTAGAAATTTGTAGGAATGAAATGCAAGTAGATTTTTGAGGCTGACCAGAGTCCTATCTGGTACCACGGGAATCAGTTGGCCACATATGCTTACCAAGTGCATGAATTGATTGATGATGAGGTCTCCTTCGGGAGTTTACGTGTTGGCTGTGGCGTGGGTCCGTCCTGTACGGGCCCCAGAATGACCGTGTAAGCACTCTTATATGAACTAAAGGTTCAACAAGAAAAAGTTTCTGTTTTTGGCGGATCTATCCAGGCACATGAGTAACTGTTAAAGTAGGCTATTAGCTGAAAAGGTTTAAGTGTGTTTGGAAGTAGGTGAATAGGGAAACTAGCCACTGATTAGGACCCTAGGATCTAAAATAAGATCCCGTCAAAGTAGGGGCAAATAAATGAGAAGGCTGGCATTGGCACTTCGAAGCATGAGCCTGATTTGGTCCTAACTGGCGGTGAGAAGATTATGAAGCATTTATGATGTCGGAGTAATTGATTTGTCTAAATGAGGAAAGATCCTTCTAGCAGAGCTGGGTGTCGCATTCGTGTTGGGTGCGACTGAAATTCATAATCTTTCTTGCTTTAGGTTGGGTGCTGTTTCACAAGTGTGTGGAGAGGTGTCTTTGTCGGCACGGATCTGTTTCGATGATAAAGAAGCGAGATCAAAACTAGAAACGCAATTCGGGTTTAGATAGCCTAACTCCTCACCAAGGGGTCTGTTGTGGCTACACAGAGTCATGACAGAGAATTGGTACCTGGATGGCTGGGTAGGCCATTCTGGGGGCACTGGTGGACGCTTTGTACCGTGAGTTATAGCCAGCATGGCAGGTATCACGTAAAACCCTTAACGTCTGTCTCAGCACCTCGATGATTCACAACAGTGACAAGACCCTTCCTGTGGGGCTCCCCTAATCGCACCTTTCCTCAGGTGTTTACATCCTAAATTATAGTTAATTTGCCTGTGGCTACGCATGTAATGTATCGAAAAACCTAGGATCCCCAAAACTCCCAAACCGCAAAAGCGTTCTCAAATTCAAAACAATTTAAAATGAGTTCGTTGCTTAAGTCTTTTGTTTTAAAGTGTATGAACATATTGGCTTAAAGTTTAAAGTCTTTGTTTATGGTTTACCATTTACAACCAAAGTTGCTTTGCTGTATTTTTTACACTTGCTTGCATTTTTTATTTATTTCAAGCACATACACATATGAATGAATTGTTGCAATAAATATTTGAAATTACTTAATTTTCCTCATTTCCAGACAACTACTTAAGTTATTGCCAGTTTTTCTTTTATTTTTTTGCAAATTTTCAACTTCATACATATTTATTTCTTATTTCTTTTAAAGAAGATAAACAATTTCCATCGCACCTTATTAGTCTGTAAAGTTTTTATTTTCTGTTCAAATATTAGTTTAAACAATTGTATACAATAGATTATATGGACTTAAACAAATAAACGAAAAAAAAACGTATAAATTTTATATATTTTTACCATAAAATACACCTTGTCTGCCACTGCACTTTAAGTTGTTGTTTTCATTGCTGTTGATGCACTTGCAATTGCTAATATTGCAATCTACTAAAAATATAAACAAACAAACAAAAATGTAAAGAAAGAAAATGGAAAACATTTAGATATTCCTATGGAAAAATGAATAAAACAAAAAAATTTTTCCTGCGAAAAAAATTTTTTTTTTTTTTTTTTTGACGAAAAAGAAAGTTTTTATTCAATTTTGCTGCAGATTTTTTCACATGTTGTTGTTTTGCGGTAGCTGTTGTTATTGTTTTAATTTTTACTGTTGCTGTTGTTGTTGTTGCTGCTTAAGGCTTAAAACCGACTAGTTGTGTTGTTGTTTGTGTGTGGCTGGTAAACACAATTAAGGAAAATATTTGCAATTTTTTTTATTTACTTTTAAATTGCGAATGCAATTGCAACAAGTGCAAGTACACATTTACTTCTTCTTATGCAGCTTAATTTTTAATTTTTTAAAACAGAATGAAAACATTCCAGTATGCAGAAGCGCATACTTAAATTTTTGTATGAGAATACAAGAGTAACAATTGTTTTCATTTTAAGATGAAATTGTTTTACTTTTAAAAATTTGTCTTCTATCAGTGTCACTTTTTGTACCTTTCACATAAGTGATAAGGGTATATATGAGTTTGTCATTCCATTTGTAATTTCTTTAGTATCCATCTGCGAACCCTTAAGGTATATATTTTCTTGGTCCTTATAAATAGGGAAGTCGATTTGTCGATGTCAATCTGTCCATGTTATGGTTGAAATCAATTTTTTGAAGCCCCCCTATGTCGCATAGACCCTTATGTGGTATTAAACTATTTGAAATATCTGCGAAAAAAATCTCTGTTTAAAATTCAGCAAATTCGATTGATAACTGATCGAGATATAAGCCAAAAACCAAGACTAATTCTGTTTTTTTTTTTATAAAACCCCCTAAAACTGCCCCGGAGTTTCCCCCACACAAATGAAATATAAGACCGACTCCTATTAATTTTTTCTCACAAACAGTGTTGCCATGCAAAATTAATTTTTTTCTAATTATTTTAAAATCATTCCCACAATTTCCAGGGTGCTCCTACAGAGGTCAATGTAGAGCCGCCTCCAATTAATTTTTTTTCCAAACATTTTTATGGAACGTATAACTTATTCCTAGAACATATTTTCCCTCTATACCCCTCACCTAATAGGGTTGCCACACAAAACTTACAAAAATTATATACAAATGCTCATAACTTCTCCAGAGTCCTCTCCTAAACATATTCCTTGAACATACTTACCCCTATCACCATGGCCTAAGAGGGCTCCCATACAAAGTTTGGGAAATCGTAACAAATCCCCCTCCCTTCCAGGGAGCCCGTGGATAGGTAAAATTTAGGACTGACCCCAACCAATTTTTCTTGCAAACATTTTTCTAAAACATACTTAGCCCCTACCTCCACCACCTAAGGGGGCTGCCATACAAAATTTTAAAAAATTTGGGTAAAAACCCCTACAACTTCCCGTAGTCCCGTAGTCGGTAAAAATATGACACCAACCCAATTTAAAAATTGAAAAACTTATTTCATAAATAAAAAAAATCGTGGTTTCAAAGGCCAATGGGTATATAAGATTCAGCACATCCGAATAAAGCGCTTTTACTTGTTTTATCTTAATGTGGTTTATCCAAGTAGTGAAATCTTAAATGATTTGTTTAAGTGATAAAATAAAGAAGATGTACGTTATTAGATTAAAAGAAATAATACCTTAAAATTTAAAGGATTAAACCAGTAGGAAAAGTGTAGTTCTTTTTCTTTGAACAACAGAATCAGAAAGCTTTAATAAACTTTAATGGTGAATATTTTATTAATTTTTATTTATCAGCCCTTAATTCACCATGTTTGCAATTTTCCAGAAATTTAAAGAAATTTCAAAAACTTGTATCAAATACACTTTTACTCATTCTACTAAACATATTAAATTAAAATCTTTTTTTTTTTTAATTACATCTTTGACATTTAGTCATTCAGCTGAGAATATTCTTCAAAGAATAATTTTTTAATCTCTATTAACAACAACTGCAACTTTCTCACAAAAATTAATGTTAGAACTAATTGCAACTAAGCTTGCATATGAGAAAGCAAGAACAAATTAAAAAGAATTTTTTTATCTTTAAAATATCATCAACAATGAAAAACTGACACTTGAGAATGCTTTTGTGATAAAGTTGCAATTATCAGGGGCCTGAAGAAATAGAATCTGCAAAAAGGGAATATAAAAGAAAGATTTTTTATTCTTAAATAATGTTGTAAAAAAAATTTTTTTGAACTTCAAATAACAAAAGCAAAGAAGAGGCTTTCTTTTGTTAAAAATTTGTTCTACTGAAAACACCCGACGTAAATTGAGTGGGGAAAAAGGGATTTTAGGTTTTTAAAATTTTTGACTTAAGAGATATGTTTTGTTTAGTCTTTATAATTATCCGGATAAATACAGTATAAAAGTAATGAAGGTAGGGCAAAACGGAACTCATGGAAGAGTTTCTGCGGTAATATTAAGAGTTCTGGTGATACGACTATATTACGCAAAATACTGACTGGCAATCCACCTTTGATCAGCGCTGTCTGCAAGGAAAAGGGAGCGTAGATCGGGAGCAAGCTGAAATCTTTAAGCGTATTGCTAGACACTCACTTTTCAGTCTGCGTGGCTGTATCAATCTTGCCATATGTGTCCCACAATATAGGATGAAATGAAGATTGCGGCAGTCAACTTATTCAAACCTTGTAAATCACCCCAAATGCTTGAGACGGATATATGTGCCTGTATCCTGGAGGACATCAAGGGATGTAATTTTACTAAAGTAAGGTAAAAGCAAATTACTGTTGCCCAAGAGACTACAGCATCATCAGCATTTTTTTATTCCTTTTTAAGACTTTGAAAAGGACTCTTGACTTTTATATCAAGAATAACATGACTCCTGGTTAGCTTTGTGGCAACCAGCATATCTATACGAAAGGGGAAATCGGCGGAAAGAGCACTTAACTCAGTCACCTTGCGGAATAAGAAAGCTTTTCATTACGGGAAATACGCTGTGTGGAGTTTTTTTGATATAATAGGAGCTTAAATGAGAGCAAAGACTCTGCGATGACGGTCAGAGTTTTGGAGGTCTGGGTAAATATCTCTACGTGTAAAGTCTCTAGGATTATGTGAGATCTTATGGCCCAAGGACGACGAGGTTTTTTTTTTTTGCGAAAGGGTAGCCTCCTAGTGGGGAAGTAAACAGGCAATTTTTAGACAGTTTTTCTTGCCAAAAACAGAGCGTTTGGAGAGCGATGATTGTAGATTCTGTGGTGTACCGAGAAATAAGGAGACTGTTGAGCCTAAGATTTTATTGGTTTATAAGGCTAAGGATTATGTTTATTTTTTTAGTCTTGAAAACGCTTGATTAAGATATCCTGATTAACATACTTAGTTAGAACATGATCCTCCAGGAAAATTAATGCATAAAGCACGAGCAAACTTTTAAAGACATGATTTCAATATGCTTTATTGAAGACGATCTCCATCAAAAATCCTCTCTGTTAACCTGTAAATGTGTAAATGAAGTTGAATGGATTAAATGTACATGATCCCTAAGCGTACTAAAGAAACGTAGCTAAGGTTGGGTATAATATGCATTTAAAGGGGAGAATAAACCTTACTTAGAACTGCTAATTCGGTCTCATCGTGCTACCTGTAGAAAAAGGTAGGAAGAGTGGAAATAGAAGTGTAGCTGAAGTATAAGAAAAGGTTGAAAAAAATAGGATAAAAAAGACCAGCCAGGATCTCTGGAAAGAATCGAGCTTGCTGCACCCGGACTAGTAGACTTTTGCACTTGCGCACTTACTTAGTAAACTACCTGGACACGCATGGTTTTAGCTTTAGTTTTAGAAAAATGCTTTTACTCTATTCGATTTATCTTAAGTATTCTTCGCTTTTGGCTGAAGTATTTACAAAAAGTTTCGTTGTTTTTTTCTTTTTTAATTAATTTTTAATTTTTATATTTTGTTAAAAAAAAAACTACTTTGTTCTCAAGTTTCTAATGTGAAGAGTTGTAATAGCACAGGTGAAAAGCAAATTGCCGTTGCAATCTACTGCATCTTACATCTTATTTTCAGTAGATTAGAAATGATTAAGTTAAACATGCATTATTCTCACACATACTTACACATTGAAATATATGTACACACATATGCACACATACGTGCATGAATATGCACATCAAAAGAGTAGACTAAAATGAGTTTTTCATTTTGCTTTATAATAATTATTTCTAATTTTTAATTTCTTTTAAAGAATAAAGCATTAATGTCAGTTAAACAAATTTCTTTAGGTTTCTGTAAGAAATCCTTATGGGGATCTTTTACAATTTCGAATGCAAGTTTTAAAATAAAGTAATTTTTTACATTTTGCAACTTTTCAAATGTTCAGATGTTCGTTCTAACAATGAAAATTACTGCAGTTTCTTTCTTTAGTTTAATGTTGCAATTATAAATGCATTAGAAAAATATAAAAGAAAAATTAAGTTCAGCAACATGGGGTAGGTATTGCACCCTTCCTGTGCCATCATATATCACAAAGTGTTTTTCATGTTTTTCATATCCTTTGGATAATCGCAGAAGGAAGTACAAACCAGGAAATTCGAAATAAAGAAAAATTTTTTTGAAAGTGAACTTCTCACTGTTACTTATTTTACTTAATTTAAGGTACAGGCGCCAAATTTAGAACACAGTGTTTAAACCTGAAGGTAGGTAGAGAGCTTAACGCTCGATCACATAAGTTGTTTATTTAAAAGACGAAGTGATTTAATCTGATTAATTTAAATTTAAAAAAAATTAATTTCAAAGTGTTACATACATATATTAACAAAAAGTACCTAAAACCTTAAAATATAAGATATTGTTGTAGGGTATAAGCTCTTTAATGGTTTCAGTTATAAAACACATTTTTTTCTTAAAAATATCATTAGAATTGTTCTTCATCAAAATTAGATATTTAACGTAAATTGCAAAGAAAAAGTAAAAAAAAACATTAAGAGTTTTCTAGATTGTGAGAAAATCAAAGGTTAAGTGGTATTTGAGATTAAAGTCAAGCCAGTGATATACATAAATATCTCTTAAACTGGCACTATTTTTTAAATTCATGTTTAATTGAAATCAACAGTTTCGTAGGTAATAGGAAAGCCGTTTAGGCCGGGTGCTTGGTAAGTAGGTGGAAGAGATCAAAAATTTTTTATCTCCCGCAGGACGAGTTAGTAAGCCAGTGTATGGCTTATTGAGGGCTCCTTGCAAAGAATAATTTTTGGACAGAATTTTATATTTAGTTTTTTTTAAAAGGGTAATTGGTCACCTTCTAAGTTTTGTGGTTTTTTGTATGGGTTTCCTGACAACGCCAACTTAAAATAGGGTTTATATCAGCTATAATTTGAAAAATACAGCGCCATCTAGTTTTCAGAAAGGTAAATTGTTTGACTATTTTTCCTCCTTTTTTTAATAATTTTTTTGCTTGAAAACGTTTTAAATAACAAAATCTGTTCTACCGCTTATCAGTCTATGGGCAACTCCACACAAAACGACCCTAATTAGGAAACACTAATTTTTATTTTTATAAAAAAATTGGTCAACTCTCATGAAAAATCAGTTATTTTTTACGTTTTGAAAAAGTGTTACACCTAAAAAGTTTATTTTTTATTAAAACGGATTTTTTGTAAAAATTAAATACGATAGAATTGAAATGTAGACTTTATTTTTTAAGGAGTATGTAATCCAGATGCCTTCTGTCGAGTTGAACACATGTTCAAAACGGAGCTTTGCGTTCTGCGGCTCACGGTGCTGAAAATTTGGTCCAATTGAGCTGTTTTCGCGACGAATATTTTCCTTTTAAGCCACAAAAGTGATTGGGGATTAGCATTATAAATCCTCTAAGGTAACCCCATAAAAAATCCATGGATGTTAGATCGGGCGACCTTGGTAGCCATGGGATGTCCCCAAAGCGCCTGATCAGTTTTTGGGGGAAATTTTTTTTAAACCAAATTCATCGAAGTTCTAGCTGTTTGTGCAGTCGCCCCATCCTGTTAAAAACACGTGTGTAAAGAGCACGATGGACGAGCTTGCAAGTTTGGTAAAAATAATTGCACAAACATGCGACGGTAATGTTCTCCGTTTTTCTCCGCGGATTTTTACGTAAACTGCTTTCAAGCAGTTCAATGTTTTCAGGAGTCCTTGAAGATCGACTAGGCCTTGGCAGTGGGACATTTACAGCCGAAGCAATTGCGCGGAATCCACGAACGAATTAATTTTTTTCTCGGTCTATTACGTGTTCGCCGAATACCGAACTTTGAACAAAATTTTCGACGAGCAGTAACGTAAAAATCATTCATTACTCTTAAAAAATGTCTCCCCAGCGAACGCTTAATACTCAATCGACCACTGCGACATCGTGACTGACAAATCCGCACAATCGATAATTCGAACAGCGCCACCCTCCCTCACACAGCTTATTACTTTTTGAAATAATTGTATTTAAAAATATAAATTTTTCACCAGACACCCTGTAGTATTGGGCAAGCGATACGTAACGAGGCTGAGCATAAAAAAGAAAATAAAAATTTTTCACCGACAGGCTTAAAAGGGGCTAAAAGAAAAAATTGTAGATAAACAATAGAATGTGGCTTAAAATTTTAGAAGTACAAAATTTAAATTTATTAGGGACCAATTTTTTGTAAATGCGTTTTACGTTAAATTTTTAGGCGGCTGGCAATTTAACTTTTCTCGTTTTATATACAAACTCTTACTTAAGGTCAAATTGTGGTCATTTAAACAAACGCTGCGTCACTCAGGCAAAAAAGTGCGGCGTGTTAAACTTTCTTCACTTTCTTTTTTCTTCCTAAATTAAAAAGGGAAAACAACATTAAATATTTTTTAATTTAATGTTTATTAATTTGTAATAATACATTATTGTTCAGTGGTGTTAAGGTACTTAATGACTACAACCTGTTACTTCCGTTTAAATGTGTTTTTGTTTTAAATCTTGCATGTTGACTACAAAATAATTTGCTAAATAACAACGACACTTTGAAGATGAGTTTTTAATTTTTTTCTGATGTTCAAGCAAGCACCCCAAAAAGACCACACACACGCAATATTTGATTAAAATCAGTCGTGTTAAAAAGTAGAGATTAATAAGTGAACTTGGTATGTTATAAACTGAAGGTTATTCGTTTAAAACTTTTGTTAAAAATCCAACAAATAAAAATTTACGCATGTGTAGCACTAAATCAATGATTAATCTTTCGCCGAAAAACAAAAATCACAATTTTGCATAAAACAGGTATTTGGCTAAAAAAATAAAAAATAGAAGAAGACCATAAAAAATAATTGGTAGTAGTTGACCATAATATTATAAATTTTTGGGTGGATATAAATAAATTTGTTTATGTACAAATGTCTTTGTTAAAATTTTTTTATCAAGATTTTGTGTTTAAAAAACTGTGTTTCGGCTTAATAATTAAATAAATAAATACAAATCTAAAACGAGATGTATAATTAAATGTTTGATTACTATAAAAATTTAGTGAATATTTTAAGGTCAAGGATTTTAATATTTTAAGTACAAATATTTTTAAACTTAAAATATGGCAAGCTGAATATAAAAGTTTTGTCAAATTTGTTGACTTTGATTCAAAATCAATTTGGATTTGCAAATCAAAATTAGAAAAAAATTTTGTAACAACAAAAACAAAATGTCAATAAAAAACTAAGATCATTTTTTACAAAAATTTTTATTTAAACAAGAGTTTTTAAAAACAAAAAATCAAATTTTTAAAGTCCCACCCATCTGAATCTGCTTGTGAGTACAAGGGGCAGAAATTTTCTTCTTCCAGTGTTTACCTATGATTAAACTTTTAAAAACTTTTGAAAACCTCAAAAATAACAGCTTTATGGTAAGTAACGTACTTAAACGATTTGAATTTAAAATATATATAAATGTGGAAAAAGTGGTCACACCCATCAAAATAGAAATTTCCAAATAAAGCATTTGTTGATATCGTTTTCAGAGATGATTCAGAAAAAATCTTTTTTAAGTACTATATCGTAAAGCAAGGTTAGGTTAGGTTAGGGTAGGTTAGGTTAGGTTAGGTTAGGTTAGGTTAGGTTAGGTTAGGTTAGGTTAGGTTAGGTTAGGTTAGGTTAGGTTAGGTTAGGTTAGTTTAGGTTAGGTTAGGTTAGGTTAGGTTAGTTTAGGTTAGTTTAGGTTAGGTTAGGTTAGGTTAGGTTAGGTTAGGTTAGGTTAGGTTAGGTTAGGTTAGGTTAGGTTAGGTTAGGTTAGGTTAGGTTAGGTTAGGTTAGGTTAGGTTAGGTTAGGTTAGGTTAGGTTAGGTTAGGTTAGGTTAGGTTAGGTTAGGTTAGGTTAGGTTAGGTTAGGTTAGGTTAGGTTAGGTTAGGTTAGGTTAGGTTAGGTTAGGTTAGGTTAGGTTAGGTTAGGTTAGGTTAGGTTAGGTTAGGTTAGGTTAGGTTAGGTTAGGTTAGGTTAGGTTAGGTTAGGTTAGGTTAGGTTAGGTTAGGTTAGGTTAGGTTAGGTTAGGTTAGGTTAGGTTAGGTTAGATTAGGTCAGGTTAGGTTAGGTCAGGTTAGGTTAGTTTAGGTTAGGTTAGGTTAGATTGGGTTAGGTTAGGTGAGGTTAGGTTAGGTTAGGTTAGGTTAGGTTAGGTTAGGTTAGGTTAGGTTAGGTTAGGTTAGGTTAGGTTAGGTTAGGTTAGGTTAGGTTAGGTAACGTTAGGTTAGGTTGCAAACAGTAATAAAGAAAGTAACACCATTTCCTCCTGGGCTTACAATAGTCCCATTTAAACAAAAATATAAGGAGACATTTATCGAAGGCAAAAGGAAGCAGTTAGACTCACAAGAAGAAAAAAGATAGCTTTAGATATAGGAAAAATTAACTAAAGGAAAAGCCAGCTTAAAAGTCCGCTTTCCATTTCCAGCCCCCTAGTTTTTTAGTTTATTCATTATTAAACACACACTTATGTTTTTCAGTTTTCACCTCGAAACATTGCTTAGTTCTTTGTACAATTTTTTACTCAAATACTTAACTCCATAGATCTGTAATCTTGGGCAGTGACAAAAAAATCCATTTCATTTCCAATCCCACTAACTATTCATCAAGTTAAGCACCCACGTCTCATCCTTCCCAAAATAGTGACTTTATGGGGGGGTTTCAGTCCTCTTCTTATGTGACAACTCGAGGACCAAACTACTACGACCAAACTTGTCACCAATTTAATTGACAACTCTGGCAATATACCCCGGAACATGACATAGTTTGACGTTGAAGACGTCCATAGCTTCACTGAGGGCCTTCCTATAATCTCTTATCAACTTTTACTTGATTCATTGCGCTTTCAAGACTATCTGGCTAGTAACATTAATAGAAGCTATCCTTTTTCTACAAATATGTTCCGTTTTAAGATCTATTGCTCCTTAAATGGTCAGTAACTCCACCTGGAACAAACAATATTTAGCATATAGTCTTAAAAGCTTTGATGTATACTCATCCGATATAGCCGTCAGTAAAAACTGCATGCCAATCATACAGGCATTTAAATTTTCAGCCCAGAATCCCTCTCAGGTATTATTATCGATGGTATTTTTATAAACTGACCTAGGTAACCAAATAGTCCATCTTGGAGCCCTTGCCAATACCAAGACGCTAAAGACCAGTTTTCCATAAAATCTTAATATGGCCAGTGTAGAAGGCCTTATGGCCCACTTGACCTCTTCTCTTTTCTAATAATTTGCAATTAAAGACTAACCCCTACATTTAAATAAATAATTATAGAAGATGTTATAAATGTTTATTTGACAGATGTCTGTGGCTTAATTGTTAATTATTTTTAATTATGAATACAAGCGTAAGTAAGTACTCCAAGATAATAATATGCTAGATTCAACTCTACTTCATTTAGTTTTGGGTTTCTATGACCCCCGACTATATACTTTCTGATGAAGTAAACTAGTTTCGTTTTATCATTGTTAACATCCATCCCGTTCTCTAACGTTCACAAAGAAAGTGTATACAACGGCGATTACATAATCTCCCCGGTCGCTTTAAGAAAACTTTCCCTGACCAGGGTGACCGCATCTTCTGTATATGCAACGATCTTTCTTTAGCATAACTCTCCTTATTATACCGTTAAGCATAAGAAACCACAATACTAAGGGGTGAAAGAGCTCACCCCCCTTTTAGTGTTCCCATGGTCAATACACACATGCAAACTTTTTCCCTAGCCTTCCATCCAACTGACTAAAAACTGTTTTGATTTTTATTTATCATCTCTATCTTGTTAATTGTTAAGGCCACCTTCTATATTTAATAACACCGCCAGCGTATATTACTATTATGCATCCCCTGTTTTATATGATCAGCAACATCTTGAAACGAACTTTCACCTGTGACCTTTGAACTCCCACTGCTCACCTTAGATATGTTAAGCTCTGATTTCCTATATTATTTTTCTCAGCAATAACTAGCCCTTATATCAAAAGAAAACATGTTCAAACAACGTATGTTTAAAAGTTTTAATTAACTATTTTTAATTAAGTAGTCATTTTGTCATTAAAAAAATTTCTTTTAAGATATTTAAGCATTTATGAGGAGCATATAAGGTTTGAGGCAACCGACTATTTTACTATTTTCCACTAAAATCCAGTAGAAACTCCATATGATTTATTAGCAGTTTTCTATGAGCGCAAACATTTTCCATAAATTTAAAAGATTTTCAAATAAAAATCTCATATTATAGCCGCCTGTCCAATTTCTAGGGTATCTACACTTACTTTAATACAAATAACCGTAAATTTTCTTTAGAAATTCAAATCATCAAACATCATATGGAAATTGTTATATTCCAGGAAATTTATTGGTTGAATACAGGCGAAGCTATTTTAAGAAAACTAAAACGTGTGATTTATTTAACCTGAGCACTCTTGTCTTATAGGAAAACGAACGGAATGCAAACATCTTTCTCACATAAACAAAGCTTAAAAGTGTCCTTTTTGTCTTTTATCATCAAACACAAAGCACACAAATGACGGAAAGCATATGTCAAACGCCACCTTCATGTAAAATGTTATATGACTGTTGCTGCATGTCTTATACTTCTTGTGAATAGAAGACACACATACATACACAGACTACAAATAAAATGTAGATTTTGTTTAACATTTGCAAAAGGAAACTCTTTTTCTTTCTAAGAGGCAGAAAATTTTATTACCACACATATACAAATACTTATATAAGTTTGTCTACATCAGTACCTATAATAGGTAACGACATTATTTAAAGTGAAGAATATGTGTTTGATTAAACAATTTGTCAATTGGATTTTTATCACAAAGATTTTTTGTGTTGTTGTATTCATGAACATATGTTTATAAATATGTCTTTGTTTTCCTTTTTCCGAAACCTTTATTATTGACATTTGACTTTTAATTCAAACAAAAAAGAATCGTTTGTTATTGAAAAATTATTTGCAGAAATACAACAGCAACAACAACAAGACTATTACGGTCTTTTACATTAAAACAATCAATTTACTGTCAGTTTAACAGTTTAAAGTGAAAAATATGCTGAAGCTTATTGCCGCAGCTTAGAAAATTTAGTGCCTACAAATATTTAACGTTAAGCAAAGTGTTATTGGTTTTGTAATTCGATAGAAAGAATATGAAGGGTTACCAGCTATAATTATACCATGAAAGTAACTTTTGCTACACTTTGTTACAAAACATATCTAGTGTAGTGCTATAACCTTTGATAACATAGGTTAGGTTAGGTTAGGTTAGGTTAGGTTAGGTTAGGTTTGGATAGGTTAGGTTAGGTTAGGTTTGGCTAGGTTAGGTTAGGTTAGGTTAGGTTAGGTTAGGTTAGGTTAGGTTAGGTTAGGTTAGGTTAGGTTAGGTTAGGTTAGGTTAGGTTAGGTTAGGTTAGGTTAGGTTAGGTTAGGTTAGGTTAGGTTAGGTTAGGTTAGGTTAGGTTAGGTTAGGTTAGGTTAGGTTAGGTTAGGTTAGGTTAGGTTAGGTTAGGTTAGGTTTGGATAGGTTAGGTTAGGTTAGGTTAGGCTAGGTTAGGTTAGGTTAGGTTAGGTTAGGTTAGGTTAGGTTAGGTAAGGTTAGGTTAGGTTAGGTTAGGTTAGGTTAGGTTAGGTTAGGTTAGGTTAGGTTAGGTTAGGTTAGGTTAGGTTAGGTTAGGTTAGGTTAGGTTAGGTTAGGTTAGGTTAGGTTAGGTTAGGTTAGGTTAGGTTAGGTTAGGTTAGGTTAGGTTAGGTTAGGTTAGGTTAGGTTAGGTTAGGTTAGGTTAGGTTAGGTTAGGTTAGGTTAGGTTAGGTTAGGTTAGGTTAGGTTAGGTTAGGTTAGGTTAGGTTAGGTTAGGTTAGGTTAGGTTAGGTTAGGTTAGGTTAGGTTAGGTTAGGTTAGGTTAGGTTAGGTTAGGTTAGGTTAGGTTAGGTTAGGTAAGGTTAGGTTAGGTTAGGTTAGGTAAGGTTAGGTTAGGTTAGGTTAGGCTAGGTTAGGTTAGGTTAGGTTAGGTTAGGTTAGGTTAGGTTAGGTTAGGTTAGGTTATGTTAGGTTAGGTTAGGTTGTAAGACTTATAAGAAGAAGTATAGATAGTCAAAAACGAGAAAGAAAAATTAACTTCAGCGCCCTTGAGAAACCCCTTCTCTATTTCCTTTACCCCGAAACATCGTTTAGTTCTTCTTGGAAATTTTTACCTAACAACTTGCAATCTCGGGCAATGTATCTAATTTCTGCTTACCTCAAGCATCCCACAATAACCTGGATTGCCACGATCCCATCTACTTATCCCAACTCTTAGGTTACGACCTTAATCGTGACCCTCAGACCCAATCAAATTGACTTCATGAATAACCTAGTGCTTGCTGAGCTCAGCCCGGATTTTTAGCTCTTACTATGCCACAGTTACTCCTGTACTCCAACTGCAGTTTTCTGCCTACAATGCTCCCCAGCTGATGATCTTACAATTTCCTCATTTTATGTTTAACAAGGGTCGATATTCTGCCAGCAAGGTCACCGAAAATTTTATTTCCAACTGTGTGCCCCGGAACCCAACTTAGTATGACGTTGAAGAAATCCGTAATTCTTCCTCTCCAACCTATATTTGCTGCTGACTGCCGACGTAAATAATACTATTTCTTAAAAACTACAGCATCTGGAAGACACTATACTTATCGGGATAATCTGTTGTCCTCATCTATAGTATAGGCGTTGGTTTCGTTTCTCCTATTCGTTTTAATCCGTCAGTGGCAGTTATTGTATTCCAAGCAACAATATTTTTCAGCGTTTTCTCAAAATTGACCACAGATCTTTAAGAACTATTTTCCATAATATTCTTATGTGGCCAGTATTAATACGATTTCTTAATTCTGATTACCCTTGTTTGGCAACCAAGGTACTTGGTGTAAGCGGAGTAAATTTATTTTATTAACAACGTTAGTAACCCGGACAAGGTAACTTTAGTAATTGTAGTAATCGTAGTAATTGTTGACTGTTCCTGTAGGAACTCTCGCTACGTGCGATCACAGGAAGAAACACACTTGGCGTGGAAGAAATAAGTCGATTACTACAAATATATTAAGAGCAAGGTCAAGAATTGATTTGGTCTAAAGTAGGGGTTTGTGATAACACGTGACTCGGTGACAAGTTGAGAACTTACCTAATTAAAAAATGCCCGAAAAAGCCTGCGATGAGAAAAGAGGTAAGCACTATGCATCGTCTGTGTCTAGTATTAAGGTCACTGATAGCAAATGGTTCAGTGATAGACTTCCAACCGATAATATTAGCCGGTAGTCAGAAATCAATTTGTTATAAAGAAGACCGAAAAGGACCCAAGATGAAGTAATCAATTTTAATATTTCTCCTTTAATATTTTCAAGAAATTCATTTGCTTAACATTTTATTTACATCCATAAAATTTTCTTCTGAAAAAGGGGAAAAACTTACTAAACAAACGACAAGACCATCATCAATTGCAGCATCTATCAAACTCGTAAGTATGTTATGATGAAATAAAATAAAAATTTGTGGTCACTATCAACATAATCATCATGATTACCTGTTCAAGTTAAATTGACTTAAACAAAACCGCCAACTTTTTATACATAAATACTTGAATTAAACGTAGAATATGTTGATTAAATCTTAACTCACTAAGTAATAGTTTTCTTCTTTTCTTTCCTTGTTGGTCAAAAAGTTATTTAAATTATGTTTTAAATATGGCTGGGAAAAATCCAAATCGAACTGGCTAAGGAACTTGACAAATTACCAAATTGGTTAAACAAATTTTACCTCTTGACTGAAAGATTTCCGCATTGTTGCAAAAATAGCTTTATTATTGTTGTTGTTTAAGATTTCTTTTCCTTTTTATTTTCAACATAAAAACGAGTATTGAATGACACAACACATTATGGTTTGATCAAATTATGGTGGTTTTATTGTAATAACTTAGCGTTACAAAGTATAGGAACTAAAAAGCAATTAGGAAGTTATTGGTTTTCCTGTAATATTTTTTTGTATTTTAAAAGATTTAATAAATATGTTTTAAAGCAGAGTTTTTGTACTAAATGTTTAAAATTTAAAAATTAAGACAACCGTTAAGGATTTTCATCCTTAAAAAAATACTTAAATCAAACATATTTTCAACCATAATTGCCAATTTTTAGGGCTTTAATAAATAATTTTATTGATTAAAATAAAACATAATTTTCTTAAATCTAATAATCTTATAATTAAAATTAAAGGCAATGAATTTAAATATAATACTAAACTGACAACATCATTTTATTATGACATTTCTATTATGTAAATAATCATTTTGCGTAAAATAAAAATTTTTATTTACATTGAGAACTTACATCTGCTCTATTAATTTCTATTCAACATCATGCAACATCATATTACATTTTGTAGCATAAACGATATCAAAATAAGTGCAAGTCTTTGCAACAACGTGACTAAAAGTTGTGCAAAATTGTAAACACATACAAATGAGTTCTTTATCTCTCATTTTTCTTACAGATTGCGTTATTTTTTTATTGGAAAATTGTAATGTTTCAAACAGTTGATTCATAATCTGTAACCAGCAGACACATATGGTATTGAATCTAACGTAAAGCATCAGACTTTTGTTTGTGCAAATACCCAATGATGCTACAAGAAATCATAAATAAGCAATCCTCTAATGATTCTAATTTGGTTTGCTATCAGCTTTCAACAGAGATTAGAATTTATTTAAAACGAGCAGCTATTGGCACAACTCCTGTGGTGTTCAAGTCAGCCACCAGAAACATGAAACCGTACCGTTTCTCAGCCAAGTGCCTCGTAAATAATTCGTAGCAAATAATATAATATTAGTTGTTAACAATACCAGATCTTATTTCAATGAAATTCAAATAAAAGGACCTTCCCATTATCCCATACTCGTTACGAATACCAGAGCTTACTTTGTCTTAAACAAATACTTCTCTCTTCAACTCTACTTCTTCGACTTTTTCTTTAAGTCCAAACGTCGTCAATGATGGCAAGAAATGGCAACCGTGGATGATCAATTTTCAAAGAATATCATCTTCAGTGATGAGGCACATGTCAATAAGCAGAATTGCCGCATTTGGGCGAATGATAATACAAGAGTGATTGTCAAAAAACCAATGCAACCACAAAGAGTAACTGTCTGGTGTGGCTTATGGGCTGGCGGCATCATCGGGCCGCATTTTTTCCAATGTGAATGGTGTTCGCTATGGTGAGATGATAATTAACTTTTAATGACCCGTATTGGAAGATATGGATGTGGATGATAAGTGGTTTCAAGAGGACGGTGCCACAAATAAAAAAAACTGCCTCCAGGCCTAAAGCAGAAAAAAATTTTAGCTGGTAGAAAACGTTTGTTTGAATAACAAAAAAATTACAACAACAAAAACAAACTTCTAAAACATACACACGCTAAAGCAATACCTCAATACAACGTGTGTTTGAGCGTCAATATGTGAGCGGTGTTAAAATATATATAACTTTTGAACTGCTGTTCAAATTAACTAAAAACTTTTAACTAATATAGAGTAAGAGTTAAGCTATTAGAAAACAATAATAAAAAGAAAAAATTTTGAATTAAGATGCAGCTACAGTGATCCAAACTTGACTACTACCACAGGGATATATTTTGAGTTTGCCAACCCATTTTTTATAAGGTTAAGAATAAATTGTCTTTATTAAAGAAATCTGTAAAATTTTGTTTAAAAAAAATGCAACCTATTTTAAGTACACGTCTTACTATTCATCATATATAAATATATATTTCTGGCTGAACTAAATTTGGAGAATGCTGCCTTAGATAAATTGTTTTGTAAAGCGCAAAAATTTAATTTTCTATTTTAATTATATTTTAACTATGAAATAATGATGATAACAAAGATGGGGTTAGAAAATATTTGAAAATAAATAAATATTATTTAAACCAAAACAAACCACAAAAGAAAGTAAAATTTCTTTTTAAAAGTCAACAAAGCCATTTAACATTAGTTGTTATGGTTTATAGAACCACGTAATCGATGTTCCTTTTAAGTAATTTTCCTACAATCACCTTTACAGGATATAGTCATTATTATTATTTAAAAATTGCTCATAAGCTAAAACAATAATATTTTAAATAAATAGCAAGTTTTTAATTCTTTTGCTTTGAATTCGACTACAACCAAGATGGGCATATAGTTTATGAAAAATAATAAAAGTTTAATAAACTTTTGTCTCAAATAAATCATTTAAATTTCTTATTAGCTTAGTTACCATAAACATGATTACAACTATGAAATAAATTGTGTATGAATTAAGACATGTTTTTTTATAAAAGAAACGAAATCTAAAAGAGTGTAATCGTTGTTACACACTACACATATGGGTGTGTTAACATGGTTTCCTGATTAACTTATACGGAGGGCAGGATCAATAATAAGACGTTCATCACAACATTTGTATGACAATTTTTCTTTTAAAATAATAACATCTTGAAAAGACTTCTTATAATAAAATAAGTTGAGCCAAGCTTCGTTTCGAAACCACGATGCATTAGGTATTTATGGGAGCTACATGATTTCCGGCTATTGGAGGAAAGGGCAATAAGTGACCAATATTGAATGATCAGTTTCTGTTTAAGAAAGCTTCTGCATTATATATTCATAGTCTATTCAATCGAGTGTAATTACCAAAGTAGGTACTTTTATTTGTTTGTTTAAAGTATCAGAGTTTTTGAAAAAGTTCTTTTTGGCCACTAAGTGGACTTTTATGCTCAATCGAGGTCAATAGAACCTAAATTCATATCTATAGAATCTTAATTTCAAAAAAAGTGCAAAAAAGTATTAAAAATATATAAAAACAAGTAAAAGCGCTACATTCGGCCGAAAATATCATAAAAATTTTTTGTTTGTATGGGAGCTGCCCTCCCCGTGTTGTTACCCAAAAAAATTTTTTTGCAAAATGTAGGTCTTATTGTTCAATTACTTCTTGAAGAACATTTGAAGGCGATAGCTGTTATAGTTTCCGAGATATATCGCATGAAATATTTCACAAAATTTGTGCAATTATAGGGAAAATACCACTTCCCCTGGTCCTATCAAAAAAAATGTTTCTCTAATTTAGATTCCTATCTTCAAAGTATTCTTGCCAAGTTTTGTGGTAAGACTGACTCTATTTACTGAGACTTTGTCCTAAAAGGGTTATTTTGGGTTTTCGTTTTTATCTCGGTCAATAATAAACCGATTTTATGGATTTTAAATAATGATTGTTTCAAGGATATTTCTGATTGTTTGATAAAAAAAATGTTTTCTGTTTGGCTTTATTTGAGTCCGGACACTCGGTTTCAACAGACACACAGACGGACAGACGGACATAGTTAAATCGACTTCCCTATCTAAAAGGATCCAGAATATGTACTTAATGGGGTCGCAAATGGATAATAAACAAATGGAATGACAAACTGATATACAACCTTATTACTAAGTGAAGGGTATAAAATATACATCAATTTTGTTGACCAACGAACTCAGGCAGGGTACTAGTCCTTAATTTCATATTTCTAGTTTCAAAATATCAAACGTATCACAAATTTAAGACAAGTACTTTTCCGCCATTTAATTAAAATTTGACCTCAATTTGATTTAAGAGTTCTAAATTTTATATTTCTGGATTCATAACCTTAAAAAATTGTAAAAAGTACCAAAATTAAAATAAAATATCTTTTTGACCACTTAGCAAAGTGACAAAGTATGTAGTAAAAAATTTGCTTACATTTTTGTCCTTAAAACATAAAATGAAACAATATTATTGAAACTAAACAATACATTCTCTTACAGCTCTTGCCCTTAACAAACGCTCATCCAACAATTGTTTCATATTCTAATGATGAAAATAGTTAGAATGCATACTTAAACCTTAAATTAAAATTGAAGCTTCTTATGATTGCTTGTACTTTCAAACAGCACAAACTTGCAAATGCACTAAAAAAATTTAAAAATCAAAACCAAAAACCAGAATGTCTGCCGGTAACGTAAAGCCATGGTTGCCTGCATTTCTAAACATTTATTATTATGAGAAGCAATTAAGACACATTAGTTGGTCAATTTTGAAAGTTTCGAATAAAGCCGCCTTTTTACATGAATGCCTGATTCCAATTTGTGTATGTAAAATATGAACAGCAACATAAATGCAGCAGCAAAAGCATTTGCAATGGCCACATTCAAAGAAACAGGCAGCAAACATTTTTTAGCCCTTAATTAGCATTTTACAATTTTAACAACACAAAAAGAAAAATAAATAGAAGAAATATTTTGCAAACATAGACAAACGCTAAAGCTATGAAAAGGAAATAAAATGTAGCTTAGAAAGAAGCGGCTTTTTTATGAGAAAGATTTTGATAATGACGATGATCATGATGATGATCTTGTTGCATACAACAGACAGAGCCGACAAGTCTATTACACATTTTATAGACAGCATTCTTAGAAAACAATTTTCAAAGCTGCCAATTGAGTTGTTCACTGAACATCAGTTTTTAGTATTTCATGTAATTTTCTTAAATTGTACTTACAAATGATAAATAGTAGCCAGCAGATGTGAAGAAAAATATGACAAAGAAAATACTTTTGATAAAAGGGAAAACTATTTCTTGAGGAGCAAAGGATCATTTATGTGTTCTCGTTTTTCAAGTCTAAAAACACAAAGTTTTTATACTTACAGAACAACTGTTCTTAAAACTTCTATTTTTTATATCCATTGCTGCTTTGTTGATTCGTAATGAGAGGTTCTCACAAACATAATTTTACTGCAACAATACTGACGATGTTTGCTTTTTCACCTCTTTTTTAAGGTGCGTGGGGTCCAGCGTTGCCCAACGAGAGAGGATGATTTATGAGAATATAATATACAGTTTGCCTTTGTGTTGTTAATACTTTTCTTTACACCTTTAGGCTTACATTGGTAGGTCTTTTGTTGTGCAAACTAATTTTAATTATCTTTTAGTTTCTATAACTAGCCAAAACAATAAAAAAATTTTAATGTTAAGAAAAGATAATCTTAATCTGAATAATTTTCACAAAAATATGGCTCAAGTTAAAATTTTTTATAAAAATTTTTGTTTTAATAACCCAATTTAAAATTATTAATTTTAATTAAAGATATTTAAAAAAAATTTATTTAAAATCAACCCTTTCCTTTCCAAAGTTTTTTCCCCAACAAATTGTACGAAGCAACCCGAATAAAGAGTTAAGGAGCGAAGCTAAGTTAGAGATGTACTGTACTAGGCATTACAGGGATATTTAGAGTTTCGTGTCTGGGTGTTAATTTAGGCTCAGTATGCATAAAGGGTGTTAATTTAGGCTCAGTATGCATAAAGCAGGGCCAGTTGGACACCCCGCCAGCACACTAGTGAAGGTTGTCTTCTATTTCAGTCGGCCTTACAGCTTATATGGTCATGAAGGTTGACTGTGGGTTCTCCCCCAGAGATAATTGGAAATGATCCTTAAAACTGTTGAAGGAGTGTACAGTTTTCATTGGTAGGTACAGGGTGTCTGGTGCAAATTTATATTTTAAAATATGTTTATTGCAAAAAGTAATAAGTGGTGCAGGAGGAGGGTGGCGTCATTGGAATTACCGATTGTGTGGATTTGCCAGTCATGATGTAGCCGTGGTTGAGTGAGCCTCGCGAGTTTGCTGTGAAGTCTTTTTTAAGAGTAATGTTTCTTAGGTAATTACCCTACAACAATTTTGTTTAAAGTTCGATATTCGGCGAATAAGTGATGGACCGAGTGTAAATTTAATTCGTTCGTGGTTACAACTGCTTCATTTATGAATCTCCCATGGCCAGGACCCAGTTGATCTTCAAAGACTCCCTAAAACATTGAAGTAGTTAAAAGCAGTTTACGTGAAAATCCGACACTTTCAATACGCAAAAGAGCCTCACTGGGGCTTCCAAAAGTGATTATTTATAAAATATAAAAAAAGGATCTAAAGTTCCATCGTTATTAAATTCAAATCGTTTAAGAACTGAAAAAAGTGACTTTGATTTACACAAAAATTTTTATGAAACAATGTTAGAGCGTTTCCGCATTTTAAGTCCCATTTTTTGGAGCAACGAGGCTTACTTTTAATTAAACAGCCACGTCAATAAGCAAATTTGCCATAACTGGTCTCCTAGAACCCGTAATTCTCGATTGAAACAACAAAATCATAGCATTGCCTCAGGGTAACTGTTTGGTGTGCCTTATCCATGCATAAGAAAATTGGACCGTTTTTTTTTTCAAAAATTCTCGAAGACAGGCGACGAATTTCAATGGGGAAAATTATCGACGCGTGATTACGGAATTCTTTTTATTAAATTTACGAGCTCATCCAACGTACTCTTACACAGGTGGTTTCAACAGGAGGGGGCGACTACACACACAGCCAGAGCTTCGATAAATTCGCTTTGGGAAAATTTCCCCCCAAAAACTGATCAGTTGCTTTAGGGATATCTCATGGCCACCGAGGTCACCCGATCTAACTTCCATGGATTTTTTTTATGGGGATACCTCAAAGGGAGCGTTTATAATGGCAATCCCTAATTTCTTGTGACGCAGAACACAAGGCTCTGTTTTGAACAGTGTGTTCAACCCGACGAAACACATTTGAATAACATACTCTTCAAGAAATAAAATCCCCTTTTATTGTTCAGTGCCGTTAATAAAGCTTTGTGTCAACTATTACTTTTTTTATTTAAGTTTGAGAATATAAATCTATCCTCAGACACCCTGTATATTTTGGATATGGGACAGAAATTTATGAAAGAGTGATTTTTCGGTAAACTTGGTGAGGCTTCTGGTTGAGGACTAGGAAACACTACATGTATATAAGTCAAGGCATGTCTCGAGAAAACATCAAGTCAGTCAACTTGTATGGTGCTGAGATATGGAACAAGGCTACAAATGCACCAAAGTCCCACAAGTTTTTCTCATCTGCTGCCTCAGAAAATTACTGCCTGTATTCTGGCCAACTACAATCTTCAGCATTGCCGTATGATCCTTAACCCAGTTACGAACAAAACAAAAATGAGTCGGGCACACCTTGAAAAATCCCATTATTTTTAAAACACTAAAGAAGACAATAAATAAATATTTTTTAATAAAACAAATAACTGCATCCTCTACTTAATTTACTTTTATTTCATTTTTAAAATCATGGCCACAAAATTAAGATCAATTTGATAACAAAATGAAAACAAGAAAATCGTTTATTTTTTTCAGAGATAAAAAAATAATTGTCAGAGCACCTGTTTTTTGTTTTGTTTTTCAAAACCATTAAATAAAAATTAAGCAAACTTTGTCGCTATGTTTTACTTTTACTACTTTAGAGACACCTATTGTGGAACAGTCTTTTTCGCCATCACTTTCCTTCCATTTAAGACACCAACAAGTTCAATTCTGTTAAGCCATACCTTTTTTGCATTCAATTTATGGCTAACACAAGTCGTCTAGTTTCAAATTGATAACAACTTTTCTGCAAATACTTTTTCACTTTTATAAAGTGGATAACAAAAATCAAAAACAATCAATGCTTCAATTTGTTGTCGTCATCGGCAACAGCTTGTACAGCAAGTAAGCAATAAGTTGCAATAATATTGTTGCTGTAATAAACCACATACAACTCATATGTGCAACACTTAACAAATGAGAGCGAAAGCTGTCTGGTGAACAAGTATGCAAATAAATTTTATTTTAATTTATTCAATACAATTACAACAAAATTAAATACTTGTTGCACTGTTACCAATACAACATATTATGATTCTATATTGGTTAAAAAAAACAGACAGACAGACACTTTTACACTGAAATATAAAAATAAGAAAAGCACGTTTTTCCATTGACAAATTATTCCTGCTGGCTTTTATATGAGACACCACAAATGCTGTTGATGCTGTTAATGACGATATAGGCAGAAGTTAAACCAAAAATAAAAAAAAATTTAAAAATCATTACTAGACTATGGTTGCTGGCGCTGCACTGTTTTTGAAGAAAGATTTCTAAGAAGATATAAACGACTTGAATTTATAATATTGAAAGTGCAAGTAAAAGTAAGTTTAAAGAGTTAAGGATGATGAAATATGTCTTATAATTTTCTTTTAAATTTTATATTGTATAATTTATTATGAATTCCTTTTCTATTTAAAAGTAAAAGGAGCATAAAACATTGGAGTAATTTGCAGTAAAAAGTTGAAAAATAGTTAAATTAACTTTAGAGGTCTTTCGAAAGTTATTTGTTAAATATGTAAATTTTTTTTTAATTAGTTTTTAATTCAACACAAGCTTTTGGCATAACTTGCTTAAGCCTTACTTTAGGAAATTTATTCCTGTAAGCAAAATATTGAAAATTTAACAACAACAACAATTCTTAATAAAATAAAAGTAGTTTAAAACCGACTAAGTACCTTTGGTTTCTAATGTTTATTTTTAAGTTTTTTTTACATTAAAATAAACTATTGTGTATTTATTTCCATTACTTTACTTTTAGCTGAATCGCTCATCAACCAAATAAAAGACTTAAGCAACAAACGTTTTTTTTTTAGAAGATGTAATTTCTCTGAGAATTTTCTTTTACTTATTTTAACTTTTCTTTTAATTTTCTTTACAAACTTTTATTCAAAATCAATTGTTAAAAATTACCTTTCATTTTCTTTCTTAGATGTTTATAAAAAAAAATTAATTTGGCCCAAATATGTCATACAAGTGCAATTTTTCTGACTACCTTTAGTCTTTCACATTTACTTATATTTTTATAAATAAAAAAAACTTCCTTTTTATATATGTATTACAGTTTAACTTTTTCTTAAGACTTTCAATAAATGTGTCAACATTCACCTGAGCTATACATATGTACATACATGGCTAACAGATCATAATGATAATGATGGTTTGGGATGTGTTTTTATTTCACTGCCTTAACTTTCATCACTTGCCTGTCTGTCTTTCTGTCTGTTAGGCATTCATTAAAAGTTTCTTTGTTGCTGTCATTTATTGTTATAACTCATTCACTATTGTTGTTGCTTTTATTGATTGTGTTGCACTAATCGAGTTTAAGGTTGTAAAATAACATTAACCCAAATTTCATTGGGAGTTTTAGGTCCCATGTGTGAATTTACAAGTAAATGTTTTCAATAATTTAAAAACATATGCACATTTTATACAAAAGAAATGCCCAAAAAAATCTTTGTTTTTTGGAAAAAATATATCAATAAATTTTAAAATGATTGTCAATTTTTTTTGGAAATTTTTGTTACAACTTTTTGTTTAAGCCAAAACAGAAAAAATGTTAACAAAAAGAAGATACATTTTACAAACCATTAAGCAGGTTAATATTTGAAGTTTAAGGTCATTTTTACACGCAATTTATTCATTAATGAAATTATGCATCACAATCATTATTAGGTCATTCTAATTATCATAAGTAATCTTTATTAGTGTTTGGCTTAAAATTATTTCAACAGTTTGTATTGCACAAGGGGATGGTATTTATTATGTTTATATCTGCATTTGAAACAGATGACAAATTGGTAGTCGCAAGCATTTCAAATTTATACATACAAACATGTATTTAAATGTATGTAAGTTTATAAGTATATATGTATGTGTAGCTTATGTTAGGTTAGGTAGAAAAGGCAGCCGTTGAAGGAAAGAAAGGATTACAGCTCACTTGGGTCCGCTTAATTCGGTCCCTTTGTGTTACCTGGAGAGGCAGATAGAATACGTTGTGATGAAAGGAAAAAAGAAATTTAGAGAAGGAAAGATAAGAAAGACAGAACAGAAGAATGAAGCAGACTTACCAGGGTCTCTCGCGGGGATCGAACCCACAACCCCCAGACTGGTACACTAGTGCACTTATCACTGACCTACTGGGGCACCCGGTATGTATATATAGACCTAACATTTTTTTAACCCGTAAACAGAGCTGGGTCAAAAAAAAGCACTCAAACCGAAGCACTCCACGGAACACTGTTCTTGCAACAGCAACATAGTGAATAAATCAAGATCGATACTTATTTCCATTAGGCCTTATCGGTTGTATCGTACGTTTCTTGCAAAATAAGGGCCAAATCACGCTCAAAACTCCACACATGTCGTCAGTCACTTTAAGAAGTTGTCTGGCCATTCTACTTTTACTAGTGTTTAATACATTGTTTTTATCAGCCAGACGATATGAAGAATTTTTTTTAATATTCTGAGCTAGGGCTTTCAACCAAAGGTAATAAACTGGATTGACACAATGTTAGATCCATTGACCCCTTCTAGTAATATGAGTTGTGGGAGTCATCTAGAAAATCTAATGAGTGAAGAGTGTTTAAGACAACGGATTTTATCTAAGAACAAGTTTTAAGGAATTAAGAGACCACCTAAATGCCAGGCGTTTAGGTTGTAAAATACTGGGACAAAGTTGGTCATTTACTTGCCAACAAGTTCACTCATAATGATTCGGCCCTTGGGTTTGAAAAAACTGTTAAATCACTGATGGATCACTATTACGGAAATATGAAAAAATTGGTGCTTAAATGACGATTTTTACGTGGGAGAACAAAAGTGACTGGAGAGGTAGCTATGGCTAATGTGCCGGGGCTGAACTTAGCACAGATTTTATGACCATGAACTTGTGGAGATCAGGTCTGAGGACCACGATTGGGGTAGTAACTGGACGCATCTTGTAGAGACTAGGACAAGTAAATAGGATCGAGATAATCTGGATAACTGTAAGATGTCTTAAAAATGAGAATGAAAAGATTTGAAAAATCATATTGTTTGCCACTGCCCAAGATAACAGAACAATAGGGTCAAGGAGTTGAACAAAAGATTACACAAAGAACTTAGCGATGTTTTGAAGTGTAAACTGGAAAACATTATTAGGATGATCATAGGAATCAGAAAGCTAGAGGGTAGATAATGGATAGTTACACACGATCCCTTGCATTGATTTTATTTCTGTTCTTGGTCTGTTTTTTTTGCCTCTTGTTAGTCTTACAACTTGTTTTCTTCTTAATTTGGTGGTTTTTTTTATTTTTTGAAGAGAAACACAATAAACGCAGGAGTTGTTAGAGCAAAAATAACAGAAAATGACTTGCAATACAGTTCATTTAAATTGGAGAAGATATGTCAAGGTGTATCGGGCAGTATGCAAAATGGGTGTTTATTTGTGTTCCTTCAACATTGATCTTTCAAATCATATTAATTAACAACAATTTAACAGCAAATGATCAACATCCTCTTTGAGTTTTTGAGGGCAAAATTTCTTAGAAAAATCTAGTGTTCCAATTCAAGAAGCTAGAGGTGATTGTATTCAAATAATGGATAAAACACTGCTCTAACTGTGTATGGAATAGGATAAATTCAAAATTTTTCAACGGTTTAATAGGTTGAGTCTGATGCTCATATTGAATAGAGCATATCGCATTTCTAACTAGGACCTTAGATTCGCCAATAGCCAAACCGCCTTCAGATCCTTTTCGGATATATATTACTTGTTGACAAATGCCGAATGGTAATATATTCTAAGATCACTCTGTATGGTTGCGAGAAAACAAACTTAATAAATAAGCGATTGACTACTTATGTGATATTCCCCTCTTTTTGAAAATTTTGCTTGGATACCTTAGCCTTGACTTTGTCAAAGCTGGATCCAAGACATTCTTAGTATTTTCCTAGTGTTAATAGACTAAGGCTAAGACAATAACTGGGCAATTTTGCTTTGGCAATCCTTGCAAAAAGGATTTGATTGCCTTTTAGTGACTTTGGTAAGAGAAAAAAATACTATAAAGCACAACTTTTGTATATTTATTCTTGGCTCTGGACAATATCTGGTTAAGACATTTTAGACGGAAAAGTCTGTCAGATGTGGCTTGGCTCTGGACAATATCTGGTTAAGACATTTTAGACGGAAAAGTCTGTCAGATGTGGCTAGAATTGGCCTAACGATTTAATATTTTTTCATCAGAGATACTTCTACCTTCAAGTAGGAAATTTCTTTAGCCTAAGCTTTTTCCCCTCTTTTTCGCAGGTATGCCAAAGGAACCAAAGTAGAGGAGCCGCTGTCTACTATATCTTGCCTTACTAATGACCTCTAATGCTTAAGACTAGGAGATTGAATAAAAAAATAGAAGAAAGGACTTTGCTGAAGAAAATCTAAAAATTATGGAAATTAATCAGCAGGTGGCAACAAAATATCAGAATAACTTAAAAATGGAGGAGAATGTTTAAACAAGCTAAAACATATCCCAATAAGTTTTTTTGACGGACTGTTTTGACTGAAGGGCATATGATTCTACACTCAAAAAATTATTACAGTAACTGACTGTAAGTTATTTAGGAAGTAGTCCGTAAAGTTGTTTTTATATGAAAAAACAGTTTAATTTCAATATAATATTTGTTTTTAACTGATTTGAAGGGTTATTGAAACCCTCAAAAAAACTAAAATACTGATTTTCAGTTGAAGTTAATTATTTTATTTATTTATTTTATTTATTTATTTATTTATTTATTTTTTGATGTCTGAATTTAAATAAAATATTTTGTTAATTTTAATGTTTATCTTGTTGGACGGTTTTTAAATGAATATCCAGTTATTTTAAGTAGATTTTCAGTTGATTTTACAGTAATATTTTTTTCAGTGTAGCATGTAAATGTTACTGCCTCACTGCTTATGTATCGCCTTATGTATCTTCTTGGCTACAACATCGGCCTCATCATGGTTCTTTACTTAAATAAAGCACTCGAAATTTCATAGCAACCCATTAGGCGCAGATATGAGGAAAGGGGGAAAAGATTTATAGCCCTATTTACCCCTTCTTTTCCAAAAATGAAGTATACGGTACTTAACTTTATATTTTCATGACTCCTTAAAGCCGTTTCTGAAAACGATTTCGTAATGTGGTGGAGTAATTTCAAGTGTAAGTATTTCCAGTAAGTATCATTATTGCCTTAAATATATAAATACTTTTTAACAAAATGATAAAATATTTAAAACGTTATTTTTAATCTTAATGGAACATTTGCCTTATTTTGAAATATTTTCAGTTAACCTTGAAATCTATTTGAGGTTAAAATTTGCCCTCATAAGAGGACTGATTATATGATGTGTTTGCCCTTGTTAATAACTTAATTTTATTCTTTAAATTTTATTTTTCTAGAAGCCTCCATATATTTAGTTCATTTACTTAATCGCACAGTGCAGTACTTCAAACAAATAACATTCTTCATTTGTGGTTAATATTGTTTTACATACATATTTATTTAGACCAAATGAAAAAAAACACAATCTAATTTAAATCCTATTATTAAATCTAACCATCATATGCACATTTACTTCCAAAAAAAATTTTTGTTTATTTTTAAACTATTTTTTTTTTTACTCAATCATTTGGTTGTACTTGAACAAACACACATTGCGTGCAGATATTTCAAAAATGATATTCATTTACAAAATACTAAATTAATGTGTTTTGTAAAATAAATAATGAATTTATTAATTTGTTTCTTAGATGTTTGTGTACAATTACAATCTGTGGATAAAAGAGGAGCTCAACTCGGATATGTTTGAATGAATATTAATCATGACTTAATTAATAATACGAAATGGTATATAAGGTCAGGGATAATGCTTCTATTACAACATTTTTTTTTTCATTTACAAAAAACTATTAACCTTTATTATATGTACAAAGTGTAATCAAGGAAATTATTTCAAACATGCCAGAAATCCATTACTTGAAATGTAGGCATATTATAAAAGATCTTTAGTTTGTTTCTAAAAATTAAAGACTTAAACAAGAACAAGGCCAACCAATGTGGTCTCAGCTGGGCAGAAATGAAATATATTTCATCAAACTGTACCTTATGAAAAGATTTGGTTGTGCTTCTTAGTTTCTAATAGGAGCCAGAAAACATGGGAAGTTTTTAATTGTTCATAACATTATTCTATTGGCCATGTGCTAATGTGATTTGGGTATAAAAATACTACGTTTATAATATTACAGCCAAATTAAGTGGTTCGCCTTTTAAATTCGTAAATTGACCTCCAATTATCAGCGGATATATGTATATAAGGATGATATATGAGGGCTTCAACTAATTTCTGTTTGAACATGGTGGCATTGCTGGACATCAGCTGATACTCTGAAGAAGTCAAAATTTTTTTAATCTCTCTTTCTTCCTCGCTCTCTTCTCTTTTAATTAACTCTTATCAAACTGCATAAACAGAAAAACTTAGCAAAAATTTTTACCGAATTGTCATCAACTATAATAGTTCCACCCAGTGACGAAAAACTTGATACGGTCGTACTTTTTGTGATACTATTCAAAGTATATTAAACAAGGTAGGAGTAATTGATCAGCTGACTTTTATTTCCGCCATATGTTTTCCAACTTAGCTTGGCAAGCTTTTTATGTTCTATAATGGTTGTGTATACTGTGTGTATGTGTGATCGACCCATTTATGATAACCAAGCTTGAATTGAGCAACAACAAAATACATGCTAAAATTTTACAGGAAGTTGTTGTTTTAGGGACGAGGTCACCTTCTTTTTCCACCATGAATGATAGAAAACACCGTGTTACTCCACTGTCTTATTTGATACTCTCATACTCTCTCTCTCTCTCTCTCTCTCCCCTCATACATATAAAATTATAAATATCAAAGTTTTATTTATAAATTTTTTAGACGTTAATAAATCAGTTAAAATATCATTAGGTTCAGAAATTTTAACAACGGGCCACTATGACGTAATTGATCTTTAAAAAGTTCATACAGGGTAGAGACAGACGTACAGTGATGAATTGACCTATATACCCTACCCGTACTGGTTGAGCAAGAGTCCTCCATTGTATATTTGTCAAATGTAAAGGGCATGTTTTTCTTACAAATTTTTTCAAATACAGTGGACGTCCAATAGTACGTACCTACGCTACTACGAATGTTCAATAGTACGAAAGGCAAATATTTTGCATTGGCGTTTCTATAGTACGAATAGAAAAAAATTTTTACTATTCGATAATACGAATATGTTTGTTTTTCTATATATGAATGGAATTTTTGTTACATTTTTTAGCTTTTTTAGTTTGTTTTTTGTTTTCTTTAATTTTTTTCGGTCTACAAACAAATGCATAGTAGTCATTTGGTATGAAATTTTATAGAGGTAACAAGTGTCTTGTCTCGTGCATTTCGTTTGAAACATGCAAAATGTTTAAAATGAAAGAAATAAAATAAAAGTTATAGAAGATTGTAAGAGTGGAAAATCTTTTTATTGAATCTCTTACAAATATGGATTATCTAAACCAACCATTTGCATTTGCTTTAATCTTAAGCAGGCTCAATTAAATCCCGTTACCGAATGTTACCTGGAGAATTAAAAAATGAAAGACAAGATATAAAAGTGGTTTTTATGCAAAATAAATTCTTATGTTCCAGTAGGGGTACGCAATTAAAATGTAAGGCTCTGTAATTACATAAAAAGGGGGAAAACTGTAGTCCAATAGTACGAATTTTCCAGTATTACGAAAGGGCCTGACATTATATAATTCGCATTATTGGACGTCCACTGTAATAATTGTTAAAATTTTCTAAAAGAGAGATTTTTTAGAGTTTCGCCAAGATGACTTCGAAAGGATGATTAAATTTTATGTAAAACAACAAACAAGGCATATCGATACAAGGTAGTCGCAATAAAAAAAATTAAGAGAGTCGTTCTCTTACTCTTAATTTTTTTTACATGGAGTTTGACACTAAACTCGAAAAATTTTTCAATTTTGGTGTCAAACTTCATATAAAAAAAATAAAGAGTAAGAGAACGACTCTCTTAATTTTTTTAATGCGACCACCTTATATGGATATGCCTTGACAACAAGCAAAATGTTACTTAAACAATGCAATTTGATAGCTTAACAACTTTTCTCTTAAAAAGGGGTTTCTAGTAACAGCAGGCAGGAGTCCAGATTTCATCCAGACTTCCAAACGAATGCAGTGTTCTGCAGGGGGAATTGTCGGTGATATGCAAGGCGGCTAACTGGCTACGGTATTGCAAGATATTCGGCAGGAATATCGGGATCTTCACTGACAGCCGTGCTGCCATCAGGTCCATTACTGATGTATATTCTACATCACAACTAGTCCGCGAATGCCGGGCATCCTTGAACTGGATGGCGATGCATTCTGAAATAACCTTGGCGTGGGTGAGGGGACACGGGACCAATGCGGGCAACTGTGCTGCTTATGCACTTGCCAGAAATGGTGCCGGATTGAATGATAGGGCAATTGACCACTTTTGTGGCATCCCCCTCTCCTCTTGCAAATTTTGCGTGGATGAATATTCTCGGAGAATTGCAGGGGCTAGATGGTCCGATGAACCCTGATGTGGAACTACTCGTATAACCTGGCCGAGTATAGATCCGGGCCGTTCGAGGTCCCTCCTTGATTTGGATAGGAGAAGGATAAGGAACACCGTAGCCGCAATCACCGACCACTGCCGATTTGGCACCCATGCCGAAAGATTGGGATTGCCTTGGAACGACTTCTGTAGAAGCTGTCAAGACAAAGAGGAGACTGACAGAGTACAGCACCTCTTGTGCTTTTGTCCAGCGCTGGAGGATATTCGGATCAGGCATTTTGGTATCGGTAGACTGAATAGCCTACCGGACGTGGCCAACATTGGCCTAAACAACCAGGCGTCCTTTATAAGGGATAGTGGCTGGTTCGGGGACCAATATGGGGCGACTACCGCTGACCATACACGATAACTTTTTATCTCTCTATCTTTATTTCTATCTAATCCAAACTATATTTTTTTTCTTCTCCAGGTATCACAAAGCGACCGAGGAAACAGACCCAAGTGGGCTGCACTACTATCACTTCCGCAGCCGCCTGTTCTACCTTACCTAACCTAACAGCATTTAAAAATTCATTGAATGACATTGAAGAATCTAAACCATTAATTACAAAAAATTAATGCAGCTCCAGTTCTAATAAAAACGCTTTAATATCTTTACAATTCTTTTGCTGTTTTTTTTTTTGTAAACAAAAGTAAAACAGAAAGAAAAAATTATTTTGGTACTATTGGAGTCAAAAAAAGTACTCTTAAAATGGTATTCTTGTAAAAAGCAAATTCTAAAAAAACATTTTGAACTTATAAATAGGTCTTATTCATAAAGACAATCATCATTAAATTAAAGTTACGATAAACTTTTTAATGTAAATTTAATTCAGTCCCCCAAGAGTTTCACTTTTCATGAGAGTTTTTTTACTGCTTAAAAGAAAAAACCTTAAACAGTTCATTTAAGATAAGGGAAAGTAAAACCATAATTATGAAAAGTAATTACAATAATTGAAAGTTTAAAAAAAAAGAAAAGAAGAAAATTAAACCAAAAAAAAAAGCTCAACATCTTTTAAATTCTCACAGATATATTTTTTGTGGGACATAATTAAAACTACCAACAATTTTAAAGAAAATTTTTGAATAATAAAATTCTTAACAATAAAAAAACGCAGGTGTCACCTTTTTTAATTATAATGTATTACGGTTATAATTTATTTTTTTATTTTAAATCTTTGTATTTGTAAATGCCTAAAATAAAATCTACAAAAAAAATGGTACAAAAAAATTTGTCACGGTTTGCCTTTAGATGGTAACTGACCACGTCATGTTAAATGTCCATTAAGTTTTATTATTCTTTCAACACATCACCATCAACACTCGATCAACATCATTTATTGTTTAAATCGACAAGACAGTATTAATTTGGCAACCGAAACTTTACCTTAAATAGTCATTAAACATTTTTTGTAAAGTTGATTTGAAAAATTAACAACAAAAAATTAAATTAGTATGAACGGACTGGCGTTTTCTTAAGCATATTTTTTAACAAATTTAAAAAAAAATATAAATTAAATTTTTTTTAATTCTTTTATAAATAGAATACTTAAAAAAATATTTAAAGAAAAAACATTTAATTAATACTGAATATGTTGAAAATATTTTACACCCGGTTGGGTTGGTAGTATTTTTTTAATTGATCTTCTCTACAATTATTTATGTCATACTGAGTGTGATTCTAATAAAACATAACACAGTTATTTAAGCTTTTTCGTTTGTAGATATTAAATAATGTTAAACTAGATTAAACACAGCCCTACGAGATGGCCAGAAACGATAAGCCGCTGTGTAAGACTAATTCGATGTAACGAATTCGAAAGTGCTTTTTGGGGCGAACGAGCACTGGACAGTAACACAGAATATGCTCCACAGTCTCTAAATCTCTAGTTCTAGATCTTGAAGTAGTTTAAGCAAAATGGACTATAACGAGCGACTGGCGAGATGTTATGTAATTTAAAATTTTTGACAAATATTAAATATTTTTTCAACAAAATAAAAAAAATTGATTAAAAAAGTTTTTAGTGATTTTATCCGATTTTCTGGCAGATTTTTACAGGGCCCAGGATTTTTAAGGAAAGTGTGTCAACCACTTTATATGTTTTGCGGAGAGAAGTCTAACATAATTCGTAAAGAATTTTTTTTACTTTGTCCGATATCTCTATTAGGTATTTAACAGATTTCGGACAGTTTTGTTAGCTGAATCGTACTCAACCTTTGTTATTATTGTTTATGTCCGCTGACTTCTATAAGTAACATAAGATGCAGTTTTATAAGTAATTATAAGTGAAAGTTTAACAAAAACTCAAAACTACTTTTAATAATTTCAGCTAAATAAGTAAATATTTAATCTACATAACCTTTTCTAAGTAGAATTGGCAATAATTGCGATCATATTAGGGTTTTCAATTAAATGATTTTCTTCAGTTTCCTTTAACTGATCCGCTGTACTGCCTAAATTATTAGAAATAATGGGGAATAATGTAGATAAAAGAAAATGGCTAAAATGAAATAATTAGTTTAACAATTTTTTTGACAAGTAATTTTAAGCCAAGAAATTTCAAAATTTATATAAATGCCTGTACCTAATTGCAGAAATTTGAAAATTTAAAAAGACTGGCAACTCTTCTTAATAGTTTATCTTCTTTGAAATTTTAATTAGCTTTTCAAAATAATTTTGACTTAGCTCATGTCTACGCAAGGCGCATGCATACAGGTGGGAGCGGTTATGCAAAAACAACTAAAATAGATGTACGAATGTCAGAAACAGATAACAAAAACTCACAAATTCGTTCTTCTTCTCATTGAGCTTTTCTTAGATTCTACAGTTGTTGTTAGTAAAAAAGAAAAAAAACATAAACATAAACAAATTTTGACAACTACACATCCAAAATACCGTTACCCAGCTGGTTAACCGAGGCCATCTGTAATGAATGCGTCTTGTGTCTACGCAAACGCAATCCCGGACTCAGCATTACATAGTGTAAAATGAAATTCTCATTTTTCATCACTGGCTGATACTCCCCTTATGTCAGAATTTCATACATTCTCTCTCTTTAATGAAATCAGGGCTTATCTATACAAGGTGGTGGTACAGCATTAGCTGATAATTGTTTATTTTACTTCGCTTAAACACCTAGTTGTTAAAAACTGAATACTTTACTTTTATTAGCATCTATGTTTGTTTGTATTTTTATACCCTTCACATAAGTGATAAGGCTATATATGTCATTCCGTTTGTAATTTCTACAATTTTCATTTGCGATCTTTATAGATAGGGAAGTCAATATTGCCATGTCCGTCTGTCTGTTTGTTGAAACCAAGTTTCCAAAGTTAATTTAAGTACTACGTACCAGGTCTTGGTGTCAAGCTATCAGAAATATCTCTGGAATGATCGTTATTTAAAATGAGCAAGATCGGTTCACCACGGACCTAGATATAGGTGAAATACTGCGATTGCCTCAGTTTTTCAGTATTTAAAAGAATTAAACTTAATATAATCAGCGAAAATATTTAATAGACCTTGTTTTCTTTATACTAGTTAGTTTGTTTATTAGGATAATAACATAAAGTCTAATTCAAAATGAAATGTTTCATTAAATCAATGATATTTTTTACTGTCCTAATGAAATAATTTCATTTAAGAGTTTCATTAAAATTATGACAATGTGTCACACTGTTTCATTCAATTTGTAACCTTTTGTCATTATACGAATAAAAACTTTCATTGATAAAATGACTTGAAATTATATATATTTAATGAAATATTTTATCAAATTAGTAATAATTGTTCATTACTTCAACGAACTAACTACATTAGAACGATGGCTATCTTTCATTATTTCAATGAATCGTTTCACTAACGATGAAAAATTGTCATATTTTGAATGAAACATTTTTCATTCAGTCAACGACCCCATTTCATTGATCACATGAAACATTTCATTGCTAAAGTTTTTATGAAACATATTTCATTCATACTACGTTGGTTGAAACGTAATGTCATTTTTTATTCTATTAATGTAAAAATTCATTATATTCGTGAAGAAAATTTTTTCAGTGTAGAGGAAAATCACAAAATCCATACAAAAAATGTACTGGCAACGCTGTTAAACATATATGTATTCCTTCAAGCTATTGAATTGAATTTAAAAAAATTTTAAATGAATAAAAAGTAGCTATTTTTCAGATTTTACAATTCAGGTAATTGATATAATCATTTTAAACAATTTATTAATTGATGAAATCATTTTGGTAATTAAAACCATAATTTTTTAGTTTTTTCTGTGTAATTTTAATTATTTTTAATAAATCAAACTTTTTTGTTGCATTTTTGTTTTAATACACTGCTAAAAGCTAGTTTAATCTTTTAACATAAATTTGTCTCTTTGTTTTTGTTCTTTCATTATGAAACTAATCTTATCAGCACTTTTAAGTATTAAATGCAATTTATCAACTTAAGACAAAATTATTTTAAGTTTGAAGCTCAAGCTAAACGTTTGGCAAAAGTGTCTCTTAATATGGGTCTTTATGATGACGATGAGTTGGTGGCACCTTCCTGGATTAATCAAGAGTTTTTGGAACAAGTTTTGTCAAAATATGAAAATAATAAACTATTAGAGGTAATTAATATAATATTGTTAAGAAAGTATATTAAAATTTATAAATGTTATTTTTTTCTTTACATGTAACTAAAGATACTAAAATTTGATTTAAGCCCTACTAGCTTAAATGATGACCATTATGGTAGTATTATGTTCAGATGCAAAGTATCTTATAGATTAAATAAATTCGCAAGCGCTTTGGAAAGATCATTTATAATCAAAACTATACCCTTGAAAGAGGGGAGCAAGCGTGATATGTTAATGAATTCAAAAGCATTTGAAACAGAAATACAAATGTATACACAAGCCTTGCCAAAAATTGAGAAAATTTTAGCCGATTGTGGAGAGCCAACTAAATTATCAGCTGAGTAAGTGTGTGTGAGAGTGTGTGTGTGTTTGGTGTTACCGTTGTGCAATTTGTATAGACTTTTTTTGTAAAATTGTTAAATGAACTGAATCTTGTAGCGGTACCAATATTTTAAACAAATAAGCGCATGGCTATATATGGGAATACTACTTAAAATTATTTGCTTTAAATAAAAAAAGGGCGTGGCATCATCCTAACAACTAAAATATATTCAAAGGCATACATTCTGAACTGTTATATCTATAGTCTTAAAATATTGCATTATAGTATTTGAACTTTATTTAAGATGGAAACAGCAATGGCCCTTACGAGACTCAGCAATTATAATAGAAAAAACTTTAGTTTATTACTGTAACTTAGACAGATGGCTTAACATGAGCCATTTGAAGTTAATTATTCATCAAACAATCAAAAAATTGAAATAAGGGGGTGGGGGTGTAACACCTCCCTTACAATTGAAATTTGTTTTATGAATAATTTTTTCGATGGGCATATTTATATTCCTTAAATATTGTACGATATAATCCGATACTCCGACCCTTGCTAAGGCTAAAAATACAAATGATCGGGGGGATTGTAGAACTTTTTATGCAACGAAAGACGTTAAGTAAGGGAATTTTAATAGATATAATTATTTATTTTCACAAAAGTCAGCAGGTTGCAATCAGAAGGCATGACATTTCCTACACAAGTGAAATTTGGTTATATATTTGGCGTCGAAATTTTTTATGATCAGCTCTGACATCAGCACCTCTATTTAAGAAAAATTTGTATGATCGAAGTAGAAGGCACAGCCCCTAAATCAATAAAATTATAAAATATATTACAAAAACGTTGTTAAATATAAAAAAGAACTGAGTGACTGACCGACTGACAGACCACTTTATCAGCGTTGAGCTTGACTTTTGAAATTTGAACTGCCACTAAGATGTTTTCTACTCAAAAAAAACAGACCCGTGGCTGCATTTTTTCGAACTTTAGACCCATAAAAGCAAACAGAGTTAAAACAATGTTTCTGCTCAAGTTCATTTTGAAACTTTTAAACCAATAAAGGTAGAAATATATTTCACATTCCAGGTATTTTTTCTTTTGAAATATTGGACCATAAATGGTAAAAATTTTACTCTACTCCATTTTAGGTCCATTTTGTACCTTCTATACCAATGTAAATAAAAACGTTATTTATATTGCCTTCTACAGACCTTCCTAAGGAGTAGAAAAATTGGTGAAAATTTTATATTTGTACTTTTGGAGACTCTGAACCAAAAAATATAGAAACATAATTGCATTCGATTGGTCCCTAAAAATAAAACTACGTTTTAAGTACTTTTTCTTAAACTTTTACCACTTAGGTTTCAAAAAAAGGGTTTATATTTTTTTTGCCACCTTTTTGCATGCTATTAAATTTAGGGTCTAAAAATATGAAAGAAAAGGTAAAGATACGGTCGAAAGTCAACTAATTAAAAAAAGGTATTCCAAACATTTTTGGCACTTTTTATATTTTATGAGATTTTGAGTCTAGAAATATAAAATCAAAAAGTTTTGACACAAAAGTCAATTTAACAGTCAAAAAGTACTTCTTAACCATTTTGGTACTTTTTGCATTGTGTAAAGCCAAAAGTAACATAAGTGGTCAAAAAGAACGTTTTCACATTTTGGTACTTTTTACTTTTTTCTGATTATAAGTCTAAAAATATTGACCCAAAAAGTGGTCAAAAAGTATTTTTTTTTTAATTTTTGGTACATTTTGAATTTTATGAGATTATGACCATATTGAAGACCAATGTCAATTAAGTGTTCAAAAAGTACTTTTTCACGTTTAGGTACTTTTTGAATTTTTTGAGGTTATAAGTCTAGATACATATATGAGACTAAGGATTGTTAGCCCAGATTGAAGTCGAAAGTCAATTTAGTAGTCTTTGCATTTTAGGGACTATAACCAGATTGAACCCGACAGTCAATCTAGTGGTCAAAAATAACTTTTTTTACATTTTTTAATTTTTTGAGGTTATGAGTCTTAGAGTCCCTAATTTAAGGGCTATTGGCCCAAATTGTAGTCGAAAGTCAAATTAAGTGGTCAAAAATTAATTTTTCACATTTTTCGTACTTTTTAAATATTGGATATCACGACCAGACGGAAGCCGAAAGTCCATTAAGTGGTGAAAAAGTACTTTTTCCTAATTTTTTTACTTGTTACAATTTTTTGAGGTTAATAGCCTAGAAGTCAAAAACTAACGACTTTTAACTTAGATTAAGGCCGAAGGTAAATGAAGTGGCCAAAAAAATTTTTGGTACTTTTTACATATGAGTTAAGTAACATAAAAAATTATGAACTTTTAGTTTTTTGCATTCTTTTGAGATTTTGATTCTAAAAATTCAAAATTACGACAAACAAAAAGTACTTTTTCACAGTTTTAGATCAAGATTGTATAAAAAATTACGAAGATGGTCGGGTACATCTACATATTTATCTCATTAATTTTATGTTATTAATTTTAAATATTTTTGTCAGATTAATACCATTTACAGGTCCGTAAGGTATTAGGGGGTTCCCACAAGTTAATTTTAAAAGATAGAACAGCATCATAACCAGAATGACTTAACAAAAAAGGAATCGAAAATTAAACCGATTTTAAGTGATTTATTCCTTTATTTGTAGAATCATCTATCACTCCTTGCAACCCCATAAAGTTATCATACTTGAAGATCTGTGTGAAGCTGGTTACGATACTCTTCACGGCCGTTACTTAACTGAAGTTGAAGTTAAGGCTGTCTATCGTAAAATTGCTGCATTGCATGCTGCCAGCTATATGTTGGGTAAAAGTAAAGATCACAAAGTGGTAACTCAATTCAGAGATGGTATATTTAGTAAATCTATTCAGGAGATAAATCATTTATTAACAAATGGTCTCAATAACTTCATTGATATGCTTTCGTCTCATAAAGAGTTTGAAACGTACTGTGAAAAAATCAAGTTAATGAAACCGAAAATTAAAGAAGCCTGTAAGGATTTATATAACGCTTATGAGACGAATAATGGCCAGGGCGACATATTTGTTTTGAATCATGGCGATGTACACGTAAAGAATATTATGTTTAAATTCGATGAGGAGGCTAAACTGGAGGATTTTATAATGGTCGACTATCAGATAAGTTGTTTTGGTCCCGCCAACATTGACTTATTATTTTCACAATTTATGATTTATGACTCCCATCTGCGTATGAAGCGTCATGAGTTGATGTATTATTATTTTATGGAATTTACAAAAATGCTGCAAAAAATTAACTATCTAGGTGATATGCCATTATTTTCTCATTTTCAAATGGCCAATATTAAATACCGGCATTTTAGTAAGTTTTCAGAGGGAAATGCATATTTTTTTTAAAGTGAAAATATTAATTTTTTATGTCTTAACAGCTGTTTTCTTATTGTCTACCTTTTTACCCATGGCTGAAGCATGCTTGGCTAAACCTATTGAGACTTTGAAAGGAGATGAGGCTAAAAAGCTATTCAGCAGTTCTGATTTAATAGCCGCAATCTATCGTCAACCGAAATTCATTGATGATGTTCGTAATTTATTGCCAGTGTTGCTTCGGGAAGGTTATTTGGATTAATTTCTGTCTATAATTGCTACAAGTTTAAAGCTGCTTCTTAAAAAGTTTAATAAAATTAAAACATTTTGAAATACTCTTAAATTGTCGTATTTTAAGAGACAATTTTGTTTAAGTGGTTTTACCGAAAATTCTTAACATCCTGTTTTCAGTGGGGTAAATCCTTATTTGCTCTACCTGAATTTTAATATTTCTCAGATCTAATACTTAACCCTCTACTAGATTCTTCCCACGTTAGCATGAAGGCACTGTCCCGCCCCTGTCCTTGCCGACAAAGAGGGATCTTGCCGAATCCATCATAAAAGCGCAATTGCAACCACTGCTTTCGGCAACAATGCAGCCCTGGGCAAGGACAAAGTGTTCCACAATCTGGTATTATTTTCATCCTCGCACAACCTGCGGAGGTCACATATCGCAGTGCCCTAAACCAATTATATTGTTATTGTTCTCATTTAAAAGTACATTACTACCCTTCTCATCCCGTTTGGGCCCCAGGAATCTAAAAATCTCGCAACCAGCCCTGTTCCTAAAGGAGCGTTCTACTTTGTCCCAGACCCATATCTCTATCAAACCGGAATTGAGGCTTAACGTGCTTAAATCCCAACCCAGTATCCTGAACCGATTCCCTTCTTGTAAGCGCATCGATTATTTCAAGTCGCAATGACCCGGCACACAAAAGAGCCCAATATTGCGTGTCACCATAATGATCCTGAGAGCATGTTTACAGCCGTCTACAAGTCTAGACTTGAAGTAAAGTCCTCTAGAGCTGTGAGCGTGACCTGTAGACAAAAATTGTCACGCTCTCTTCTGCTTCGCATTTCCCTTCATTAACTCCGCGACCCGCCAACATCTTCAGAATATACAACAAAGCCGACCACCCCTTCTTCCTTCCGAGACAACTTGCTACCCAGGACGATACATAGATATCCGGCCAGTCTCCATTTAACTAAGCTCAAAGTCCGTCATCTATTACTTTCTTGTGAAGGGTATTAGTTCCATTTTCCCTGTGTTTTACACCCAGTTCTTTGTTCCTAGCCCAATAAGATAGATGGGTTAGTGCAGTTTGCATCACCGCATCCGTAGTAGTTAAAAATTATCTGTTACCAGTACAACAATGCCATTTGCATGAGCCACCAAGAAATGGCATTTAGACTCTCCCTGACCGCAATCTTAACGCGGGTCATCGGGTAGATAGGAAGCTTTTTTTTCTAACAGTCAGCCAGTTTCCAAGGTGTTCATGAAATAAGAGTGACTTTAGGGTATCGTGAGTGAGGCATACGTGTGATTCTTTAGCAAGAGCTGCACTATGATGGGATAACCTTCCATATTATTTTGTAATGTATGAAGGGGAAAACGAAAGGAAGGGATCAGCTCGGGATATATGACTTGCTTGTGAGCCGGTGAGACCACCACTGGGTTTCTATTATGGGCTGATAGGGGTTTGTATAATTGACAAGGTGGGCCAAACCTGGTGGGACAAGGCTGATTGCAGGATCTCTAGACTTTTATGGCCCAGGCTGGACAGGATGGATACTGACCTGCTGCTCAAGGAGAGCAGGGGGGTTCTGAGCTGCATTATTAGGGCTCTCACCAAGCACATTAGATACATGACGAACAAATTGGACAGGAGCTCTCCAGATTTCAGCAAGGCATGCGGGGATGAGGAGTAGATAAAGACGGTAGAACATCTTGTCTGCTACTGCCCTGGGCAGTAACTCCGCTGACAGAGATGGTTGGAAGGGCGCTTGTTAGATGGACTTATTGAGGTCCCTGGCTAAAGGCTGGGGAGATTCATAGGTTTTATTAAGAGGGTTGGGTGGCTGGGCAGATAGGTGGTTCAGCGCCTAAGACTACTAAATTCTTTCGACTTTTTGCGGACGGTACTCTTGCTCTCTTTTCAATTTACCTATGCAATGCTTGTCTTTAATCTTTTTTTTCTTTTTCTCCTCTTGACTCTTCTGAAGAGATCACAATGGGCGAGTAAGACTCACCACTACCCTTAGTAACCTAACCTAATCTAAGGGAAAAACGATTTAGGAACGATAGGGCACATTGGCTTTCACTGCCTTATATATTAAGTAACTAGAGCCCAAGCGCGTAAAGGTTGGACTGAGGGTACTTATTCCTATATATAGGTCCACTAGGAGGGGGTTTCTCCCTTAGGGGATTGCGGTATTATCGCGGTAAGGAGACTCAGTAGGTGTAATGACCCTAAGAGCAACGCCGGCGGTAGCCGAGCTGCCGGAAGAGTCTCCCATAATGGTAAGTCCAAAGGAGAGCAATCTAAATTAACAGAAATCCACAACCAGCAGGTTTTAAAACACCTTGACATCCCTGGATGCAGGTGAGAAGCCGTCAATTCTGCTTAGATTTTTTATCTGAGAGCCTTGAACTGGCACCCTAAAATTTTCCGTGCTTTTGTCATTTTTTTTTTTTTTTTGATATTATGAGTCTACGTTTACCAAAAGAAGGACTATTGACCCATATAGAGGTCGGAAGTCAATTAAGTCAACAAATAGTCATTTTTCAACATTTTTGGTACTTTTTTGTTTTTCACTAAAAATAGAAAATTAGAGATTCAAGATCAAGATTGTATAGAAAATCATGTAAATTTTACCTTTTAATGTTCCTAGTACTCCTTTGCATTTAGTTCTTTGTTGATTCTAATTGCTGGTAATTATAAACATAACTTCAACAAAACACTGCCTGGATTTTATTTTATATATTTTATTAAAAGCCAGCAAACTCTAGCTCTTGCAATGTAAATCAAAAAAGCTTTTTATATATTTTTTTAAAATTTATTTATAAAAAAAAAAACCAAAATACGAATACTTTCGATTGTTAAGTACGCAGTTTAAATACATATTTAAATACAAAAAAATTTAGTTTTTAACAAAATAAAAATTTAACTTTCTTTTTATAATGAAACTGTTAAAAAAAAACAAAACAATTTAAAATTGTAAAGTAGATTTTCTTATAAAATAAAATTAAATGAAATTATTTTTTTTGCTAAAATCATTCTGCATTATCATTATCCGATTTAGTTATAAGTTTATAACTTTCCGCAGCTTTAAGGCATGACATGGCCACTTTTCTAGCATTTGCACGAGTATCATCGGGCAGTTGTGATAGACCGCTTAGCAATTCCATAATATCAGTTTCAAACAAACGTTTTGCAAACTCTTCGCCAGCATTTATTAAATTCAATATTACAACGACACCACGATGCTGTACATCAGGACTTGGATTAGCTATGAGTATATGCAAAATTTCCAGCCAAGATTGAACATCAAAGATTTTCTTGCAGCATTTTTTCGAAACGGAAGTCAATAGAGCCAAGGCACCGGCACAGGCTTTAGCTGTTTCCTCATCTTCTTCTTCACAAAGTAAGGCCAGAAACTTAACACGATCATTTTCGCCTTCAAACATTTTAATAACATCGTCAGACATGACCAAATTACACAAACACTGGGCCGCAGCACGTGTAAGCAATTGATGATCTTCCATCAGATAGAATTCTATTTTGGAAACTCCCTGCTCCTTGATTATACGCTGGCGTACACTTTCATTCATGGCTGCCAGGTTTGTTAAGGCCATTAGGGCTTCAAAGTTTTCCAAAGCAGTGCATTCCTGAGCCAAAAGGTTTAAAAGTGGTCGAATAACATCTAAACTTCTTTGACCTGCAAAGGCCACCTCAGGATTCATGGTTATGCCTATACGAGCCAAAGCCTGGCAAGCATGTCTTTTACCCTTTTCCGTGCCCTCCAAGGCCAATTTTAGCAAGCACTTGACGCCACCATCTTGCACAACCTTGCCCCTCATTTCTTGCAAACTACAAACCGCATTCAGGACTCTAGCAATCAATTCCTTGGAGTTGTCACTCTCCGTTTTGGACAAGGCCACCAAGGCGGTCGTTATGCCCTCATTGACTAAAACCACTATGCGTTTCTGTATAAAATCTTGATCATCCAATTCATGTTCTTCTGGTATATGGACTTTTGCAAATTTAGCCAATTCCACCATTTCAGGTAAAATGTCTTGTTTTTCATAGGCATTGCATAGATTAACAAATGTTGTTACCACACCATACAGACATGATTGATCACCACTTAGTGCCAAATCAATGAGGGCATGTATGGCCGGTTTGTCATCAATTAATTTCTCTTTTACTTCAGCATCCAGTGTTAGATATGCCAAACCATCAGCTGCCCATTTGCGTATGTCTTTATCTTTGCCTGGTTTAATTAGAAAACGGCGACAGGCTTCGACTAATTTTAAAGTGGCCCCATCAGCAAAAGGCCTAATGGCTGCATCTTGGCCGCCGTAGCTACCCAGTTTACACAGACCCACTAAGGCACGCACACGTATACCATCATCCTTAGAATGATAGAGTTTCTTGAGAATATCTACACCACCGGCACACAATGCTTTGGCTTTGTCTTTCTTTGAGGAAGCAGCACAAATACATTCACAAGCAACTTTTTGCTGGAGAATATCATCAGTTGTAGCCATTGCCAAAATCATTTGTAAAATACCTTCAATTCGAAAAATAAAAAAATTGATTAATACACTAGTGCTAACACAAGCCAAAGGCATCCAGTACTTACCTTCCCTGGCTATGATTTGATTGCCCACATCGAGAGGACCTAAAAGCAATGAGGTTATGGCCACCGTTACCCTTACTTTGGACTCCATATCGGGCGATAATAGTTTATCCTTAATGTACTCATCTATCTGCTCCTGGAAACGTTCCTTGGCCTTGTCATAGTACATATTCTCATAAATGCGAGCCAAACAAACGGAAGCAATGGTTCGCGATGACGGTGTTATACTCATAGCACTTTCGTATTTGTATTCCTCAAGTTCGGAACAAACATCTAACAGGCGATAAAGACCTCTTAGTTCCACAAAACGCTCAGCCCATTCAAGAGCTGTATAGTGGACATTTCTTGTTAACAGCTCGATGACAGCATCACGGGCCGCTCCCGAAATAGTGCGGTCAGTTATGCTGTACAGCAAACACGAGAGTAGGGTATCAATTTCTTTTTGATTTTGCTTGACCAACTCCTTGTTTGGCTTGCTTTCTGTTTTTAGTTCCATTCCAGAAAGAGCATTAATAATGGTTTGCAGGCAGTATTGGGCAGTGGTAACACGATCTTCATGTTTATGATCCAAGACATGCATAAACCATGGCACTCCCAACTCCGTTAGGACAGCCTTCGTACGCGGCACAGAGTGATTGCATAGTTCAGCAACTACTCTTACCATATTTATATAAATCTCCGCATCTTTTTCAATTTTTGTAATGGAAGCAATTTTGGTAATGCATCCCGATTTGAAGAGCAAGTCTGCCCCTATCTCATCTTTGGCCAAAACCAATAAGTTGTTAGAAGCCGAACGTCTTTTTTCAATTGGTGTTGCTATGTAAAAACATAATTCCATCATTTGTTTTACTTTTGTAGAAGTTTGGGCATTTTTGGCAGCTCTTTCCAGCACAATCAAATGCAAACGTTCCAACATAGGCTTTACTGCTTGATTATTGGGATCTTCCTTAAACAGTTCAGTGGCATCTTTATATGCCTCTTCGTACTTATTAAGTCCTTCATATGCTTGAGCACGGCGAAACAAGGCCTTGGGATCTTTGGCCACAAACTTAAGTGATTCATTGCAATCATTCAAGGCCGCTGAAAAGTCATCAAGTTTTAAATAAGCGGCAGCACGATTTTTATAAAATACTGGCAACTCCTTATGTTTGTCATCCGTTTTAATAGCCCTTGTATACATATCAATGGCTTCCTGCCATTTTCCCTCCTTAAACGCTTTGTTACCTTTTTCTTTAAACTGTAGAGCCTCTGCTCCCGTGTCATCTGTTAAACTTGTTGTAGTCATTTTTAATTAATCGCTTGAAAACTTTACAAATTAATAAAACAATCTTTATTTATTGATATAAAAAAATGTATAAACTATTTATCAAAACTGTCTATATGTCAGTGATTCACGTTTTTGCTAAAAATTAACAAAATTTTAGCATTAATATTTGTTTTTATACCTTTTTTTAACGTTCGTCCCAGTCGAATTTTCTCGATACCGCACGATCAATTGAGAACTTTTTCTATGTATTATGAAATGAAAATAAATTTTTCTTACTTTTTTGCACTTTTCGTGCTTTTAGTTCTATATTATTATGTTGTTTTTGCAATGTTTTCTTTGGAAGTAAAAACGCAGTGAAAATTCCTAAAAAGTTCTATTTTTAAATTTATTTGTGTAAGTAAAATTTGTGTGTTGCTTGTTTTGTTTTGCTACCGGTATTTTTGTTTTTAGTGCAATTTGACGTTTTTCTTAATTTTTATTTATAAGCAACAGGGTAGTGTATATATTTTTACCATGACGAAGTTAGGCCGTTTTTACATTACAAAGTAAAACTTCAACTGTTGAACATTCAAGTGATAATAGCTAGCTGCAACTCAGCACCATATACGGTAGGATATTAAAATACAGAAAATATTACTCCATATATAATGGTACCCCAAATAAAACATGTTTGAATTTCCATAGTTAAAAAAGCATGTCAAAATACATTATTAACCCTAAGAATTCACCTTCCTTACAATGTATATGATGTTACATGCGTCGCTTTTCTCAACTTAAAAATAGTATTTCCGGGAGAAAAAAAAAATAACGGATATTATAAGTCGTTTCAAAATGTTTTAACAGTCGTCTGTACTATTTGCACATTGCCATGTGGTTTTTTATTTACTGCATGTTATGTTTATTAGCAAATAGATTATATGTAATTCATGTGTCCCTTTTTTAACTCTATAAATCTACAATTTCATAACTTTCCAAAGATTGTTTGGCTCCTTCTTGTATCATCTGCATTCAAAGAACGTAAATCAACACGAAAATACAGAAAAACTAAGACATACTGCCTTTAATAAAGAAAAATGTCATTTTTTATTTGCACAAAATTAATACACTTTATGTTAAAATTATCAAATCAGGCACAATAATTTTTGTTCAATCTTTGAACATTTATAAGATTTCAGACTTTTTTCGACACATATGTCTCTCTCGACTTTTCTATATAAAAAAGAATTCTGCGTGTACACTTGTCAAAAAATAAAATAAACTTTCCCTAAAGTTTTTTTCTTATATATCTTCGTTGTGCAATGCAGCAACAAAAACTTACAAGGCGATGTAAAATTCTAACCTACTTTTTGTCCAAAGATGTCTAATACATTGGTCCCAAACTATTGCAATATTTTCCGTAACACTGTTGTTTGTTGGAATATTGTAAAAGGTTGCAGGTCTTCTCTGGCGCAATACCACTTTATATAAAAGAAAAACAAACTATGCTCAATAAACATGTGTATCTGTGATATATGTGTTCTTACATATATGAATAACACAATTGGTGAATTCACAAGGTCTTGTGAATTCATATATTGTAAAATAATACAACCAAAAAATATGACCGTTGTGAACAACTCTTCGTATATTTGTAGGTGTCGTATTTAAAATCTAAATCAGCTGATACGACCAAACGATAGAAAAACAAACACATATTTATGTACATAAATCTGGTGCTGCTCTTGGCTTAACTTAATAATTTGTAGAAATTAGACCCATGAAAACACAAAATAGTCTATATCTAACCTGGTTAGAATCTCTAAAATCCATTAAAATAAGCAAAGTTTTAGTAAAAAATCACAAGAATTTTGTTATTTTTTACGTAAACAAAAAACAGCTGATGTGTCAGAGAGCAGTGCCGGCTATTTTTTTGCCGGCGGAGGCGGCTTAAGGAATCTTCTTTGGCGGTTTTGCCTAAGTTTTTAGTATAGACATTTTTAACGGATGCGAGTGCTAGCGGCTCTAAAAATAAATTAAAAAACTCGCCGTTTCGTTTTAGGCGCTTGGCGCATGACTTTTTATATAATATGACATCACAAAAAACATATCAAATAAAGTTGTATTGTTTCACAACAAGTTTCGTATGAAAAGCAACAACAAAATTTTTATGCTATTGTGAAATTATATGACAATAATACAATATGCTATCGTATCGTACCTTGTGAATTCGCCAAATATATATAAGCCTAAAACTCCCCAGCATATACGCACACTATTTTAAAAAGTTTTACCTGGTATCCTTAATCCATTATAGATAATCTGGCCACCCTTAATTCGCTTATTATCTTCTTCTATTTAACATTGTATAAACGTCAAAAAGGCGATTGATTACTCCATAAAATTTTAGTTTTTGTTAAAATAAATTCTTATTTTCATGATATGCCATTTAAAGATGCCGAGTTTTTAAAATAAAACATAATAATACTGCAAGGGTTAGTGAGCCTTGAAAAATAAAGCCTCAGCATTATTCCGTAAAAATATAAAATATTTGGTTAAGCCGCACGGAAAAAGGAGAAACTAGTAAATAAACGCGTACTGAAGGTAAGTATGAAATTAAAGACCACGTAGGCAATTGGAAATAATTTTTTTATTAAATATATATGTTAAATAAATTTAGAAATTGAATAAGAATGCTGCCACTTTCACATAGAGATCGCAGCAACTGCATGTACCGTATCAAAGACACGTTTAACAGTTGGAAAAGAATAATTTTCTCCGATAAAAATTCAAGAAACTTGTTTCTATTTCTCTTATTAAATTTAAGTTTCGCCTTTGTAGAGCTGTTTTATGGTATTTGGACCAATAGTTTGGGTACGTAAGAGTGTGTGTGCAGTTGATAAGATAAAATTGTTTCTTAGAAATATAATATTTGATCATAAATAATGTGGTTTTGTTTACTCTTCCTTTAGGTCTTATATCAGACTCGTTTCACATGTTTTTCGATTGCACTGGTCTTCTAGCGGGTCTGGCTGCATCAGTTATAACAAAATGGAAAGCAAATGAGCGTTTCTCTTATGGTTATGTGAGAGCTGAGGTATTGGCAGGCTTTGTCAACAGTCTTTTTCTAATATTTGTTGCCTTTTTTATATTGTCGGAGGGCGTTGAACGTCTAATAGAGCCTCCAGAAGTGAAACATGAAAGGTTGTTTGTTGTCTCAGTATTAGGCTTAGTAGTAAATCTTGTAGGCATATATGCCTTTAATCATGGCGGCCATGGCCATTCGCATGGCGGTGGGGGTCACGGACATTCTCATGGTGGAGGGCATGGCCATTCACACAATGGCGGTGCTCCTACACATTCCAGCAATCATTTAGACTCGAGTAGTCATCAGGCTATATTATTAGATGATGGTAAGTGTAAAAGTACAAATTATTGAAAAAAAAGTTTGTTTAAACCAATAAAAAGATTCTTAAAAGAATTGCTAAGATCTAGTAACATTTTTTACTTCCATGGAATGTTGTAGTTTGTCCCAGAACTCTTAGTAATTATTTTGCTTTTACTTTTTTATTTGTTTAATTCCTATTATGTGTTTTTATTCTTTTAGGTCATGGTCATTCACACTCGCACGGCGGTCACTCTCATTCTGATGATATTGGTGGCAGTAATTCACAAATAATGCGTGGGGTATTCCTTCATATTCTTGCTGATACCTTGGGCTCTGTAGGAGTCATTATATCTGCCGTTCTAATGCATTTATTCGGCTGGATGATAGCCGATCCTATTTGTTCCATTTTTATCTCTCTTCTAATCGTTCTATCCGTCTTAAGTCTTATTAAGGAATCAATATATGTATTAATGCAGAGACAACCAGTCAATTTAGATCGTTTACTACCTCAGTGCTATCAAAAGGTAACTGGTTTAGCTGGGGTTTATGCTGTACAAGATCCTCATTTTTGGACATTATGTTCGGACGTTTATGTAGGGGCTATTAAACTGGAAGTATCGCGCAATATTGACCCTAAATATGTAGTATCACATACACGCATGATTTTTGAGTCAATAGGTGTTAAACAAATCTATATTCAATTGGACTATGTGTGATAATATTTATATTATTTGTAAATTATTAAAAAAAAAATTGAGTATTTTATAAGAAGGCCGGTCTTATTTTAAGAAATATGTTTACCTTTCATTTTTTAACACCTTTACTACCTTCTTCTTTTAATATAAAAAAAAGTTAAATATTCCTTAAACTATCTACAGGCTTGTGCAAAAATTTAACATCAACTATGTTGTTTTCTGAATAAATATTGTTTTATATTTTTTTAATTATGTACTTTTAAATATTTTTTTAGTTAATATAAAAATTTGTTTAAAATTATTTCTTTTTAACTTATTTAAAGAATTTAATCATTCCAACATCCAATTACAATTTAACAAGCATTTTGATTTAATATTAAATAACATAAAAGAAAAAACTTTAAGCGATCTTAAACATCAATTCAAAGAACTGTAATTTATAATTAAAAACAAAATCATGTTTAACCTTAGTGCAGCAACGGTTGTTAAATATCCCCCTGTTCTGTAAACCGGATCAGAGTAAAATTTTCGATTTCAAATCGAGCTAATGAGCGAACCATTTTAAATGCAACACATTTTTTGATTTAAAAAAACATTCGATTTAAAATCGATTTTGTTTGCAGAACAAATACTTATGAAGATAAAAATATTTTTAAGAAAATGAGACCTATTTGAAGTGTAAATAAATAAATTTTAGATGCATTTTAGATGCGAAAATATTCCTAAATTAAAGACCAAATTTATTGTTTTATTAATGAATATGGGTATTTCTATAGATTTTAAATATGTCCTATTAGTGTTAATGTAAACTTACTAAATTTTTGAGTAACTATTTGTCTAAATTTTTTTTTGTTTCAGCTTTTATTAATTTATATATTTTTCAGTTTTAAAAGATTTTTTTGGAAACAAACCTGAGAATTAAGAAACGGTGAAAACATCATCATTCCAAGGAAACTTATATATCGATGTTGTAATACATATATCAAGTGCGCAACTCGTTTTTTTCGGTACTTGGCAAAGAACGAAATACACTTTAAAAAAAATGTAAAATTTTGTTTACAAAGAAGTTTTAATTCAATTTTCAATAAAAGAAGACCAAAATTTATACTTTCAATTAAAAGAAACAAAAAATTTAAGATAAACTCGACATTTTTTTGCCAGTGTTAGCAAAAAAGGCAATTTTGAGCAAAGTCTAGTTACGCCCTTTCCATAGTAAACCAGCGATGTGTTAATTTCATTTCTGGTAAGTACAATTCTATATCGTCAAAATCGGTGTAAAATAATTTTTGGAAAAAAATCACTTAAACGAGAAAAAGCCTGGCAGCCTTATAAGACACTGCTATTCAGCGTTGCCGTTTGGTTACATTTGTTACATTTTATGTAACTTTTTGACCTACTACGTAACATGTAATATTTTAACAGTTATGGTCTAATTTTCGTAACTTTTTGTACTTGCCACACAATAAGGTATGATATTTGGTGTAAGAAATATTTTTAAGTACATTTATTGCCCACTATTAATGAATCATATATAAATAGTTTTTAAAGGTTGTGACCGTTTTATTCACGGTTTTGGTTATATCTCAAAAATTGTAAATTCTATATTATAAAAAGGCATTAAAATGGTAGAAAAATTATATTAAAAAATACTTAATTTAAATATATGTATATTAATAATACCTGCATCAATTGTATGCCTTAAACTTTTTTTGTTTCAGTAGTTGACTTTTGTTTATGTGTACTTTTGACTTAACTGCACAAAATTGTTGCTTTGTGTCACTATTTTTCGAAGGCCAAAAAAAAATCCCGTTTTTAAGTGCGATTTTTATACCTGAATTATAAAGGTGAGTGCCCTCAATTTCTAGCATTTTAAATTTATTAACACAAAAAACATCAACGATAGCTGCGCTTTGACTTAACTGCCAAATATTGTTATACGGCAATTGCTCGTCAAAACAGTTTTTAGATGTACTCATACAAAGGATCACTTATAGCTGTAAAGGTCAAAAAGTGGTAGCCCTTTTACGACACATTTCTGCACGATGGCCAGAAGTCCCCCGCTCTTTTCTTGCACCCAATATATTAAACTTTTTTTGCGAAGAGCCCCTTTAATTTTTTAAAATTTAGTTGGGTTTGCAAAACCAAACACTTTAAAATAAAAAATGTTAAGTACATTAAAAATGACAGCACTTTTGAAATTGTTCAAAGTTAATTGTGCACCTTTTTCAGAATTTTGTAATTCAATGAACTTTATTAAAGTGTTTTGTCCAAAAACTGAGCTCTTTATAGTTTAGTCTTTCATTTTCCAGATGTAACTTTTTATGAAAAATTGTAACTTTTTGAATGAAAAAACGTAACTTTTTGCTAGCAGCCCTGGCAACGCTGCTGCTATTGGGTTCACAAGTGGAGTTGCCAGCAGGGCTGCCAAATTTAGTGATTTTACGCCAAACGAGTCGGTATTTAGCTGGTTTCGACGATCGAAATTTAGGTCTATTATTTTCTTGAAATGCTTTGGCAATTTTTAATTTTCTTATTTAAAAATTGCTTGCGTTTAGTGGGGTTATTGTTTGTAAAAGTTTTTACACATAATTGTCAATAGACCATAACCAAATTAATAACAATTTTATGATCCCCGTGAACACGTTCTACTTTATTATCTGTTTAAAGTATGATTATGATGATTTGGAAAATACTTCCTTATGTAGTTTCGCACTTCCAATAAACAATTCTTTTTTATTTAAAAAAATTTACAAACAAAAAAATTAGTATTAAATACATTTTTTTTAAATGAAAAAATTTATTTTTAGTTAAAAAATAAATAAAGTTTCATTTTGGCATTTTTAACGATTTTTTTTTTATTTTTAAAAATTAATAAAAACTTCTTGGTGATTTTCGATAAGTTTTTTGGCGATGGAGCCTTAAAAACCTTACAACGGAGGCTTTTTAAATCTGAATTATATAAATGATAATAACTTTTAATTTTTTTTTTACCAATGTTTCTATACCTTTTACATATGTAGTAATAAGGGATGTACCCTTAACTAGTTTGTCATTACGTTTGTAATTTTTACAATATTAATATACGAGCACATAAAGTACATACATATACTATATGTACATATATTATGGATTCTTATATATGGGAAGTCGATTTTGCCCTGGGGCCAAATCGTCGCATTCGATTCGAATTAAAATTAAAAAAAATTCTTATTAGAATTCCTATACTCAAAGCATTGACAACTCGATCGATCGAATGAAATTTCGATTCGAATCGAATGCGACGATTTGGCCCCTGTTTGTCTGTGCGCCTGTCAAAACTAAGTTTTCGGAGCCAAGTCAATAATCAAAATAGGAGGAGTCGTAGCTCCCATACTAACTAACGATTTTTATGAACTTTTTGATAAGCTATATCTCAGAGACTATAATGGCTATTGGTTTTAATTATTTTAATACTATCCTTTTCTAACGATAATGCACATACTGCATATTTGAATCATTTGTGGCATACATATATGTAGTTTAAAATAATTGAGTTCAAAATTGGTTTTTTGCCTATCGCTCATTATAACAAAAATAATCATAATTTAAAATTGATTTTGAGTTGCATATTTTTATTTAGTAATAAAATTTTTTTTGCATATACTTATGTACATACATACATACATATATAATATTTATAGAGTTTGTTGTAGGTTTAGTAGAAAACTACCTCCTTTGAAAGGTTTAGTACAAAATTTTCTAAGCTTAATTGATAAAAAGTATTTAGATGACGTGTTTATAGAGCTTCCCCTTTTAACTTTAAAGACCATTTTGATATAAATATTACTGTTTTTATACATAAAAACTTAATTGCTACTATTATTTATGTATAAAAAATTCATATAGAACTAATAAAACGTGATGGTTGTTTTCCTTAATATATGATGTTATATATGACAAGTGATATATTTCCTTCACAATGCTTCTGGCAACGCTGCTTATACATAAGTATATGCTAATTAACAAACAAGCACTAATACTAGCTTGTCATTAGTGTTAAACTAAAATACAAAAACAACCACTATTGTGCTACAGATAAAAGCAGGGTACTTTGTGATAAACACAAGTAAATTTTAACATTTGGTTTGTTTATATATTTCAAAAATTAATAATTCTCATTTCGTTTATATAAATTGTTAAATAAGACATTTAGTTTGTGCATAGAAAAGCATACTTACCTGGCGTAGGGGTTACCGTGATCATGAAGGCGGTTCCCCCGGAGTGAGGCTTGGCCATTGCACTTTCGGTTGAGTTGACCTCCGCGATTATTCCTAATGCGAGTAACTCGTGCGTGTAATTTTTGGTAGCCGGGAATGGCGTTCGCGCCGTCCCGACATTAATAATAAATTTCATAATGTATTTGTAAATTATGGGTTGGGACCAGTGTGGCCATATTAGCTTTTTTAGAGCTAAATTTAGCTTTATTTTTCTTCATTTAGTCAGAAATATTTACATTTAAGCCTGAATTAGTCTTTACTTTCTGTTCCGTGATGAATCAGCTGATTGTTTTTTGTTAATAAAAAATGTGTGTAAGTAGTTAGTTTTTTCGTTTCGTTGCGTTCCGTTGCGGATCAACCTGTTAAGCCTGAGTTAGTCTTTACTTTCTGTTCCGTGATGAATCAGCTGATTGTTTTTTGTTAATAAAAAATGTGTGTAAGTAGTTAGTTTTTTCGTTTCGTTGCGTTCCGTTGCGGATCAACCTGTTAAAAACAAAATTTTTGCAACGTTGTTAAGTGACAGCAAGAATCAGCTGCTTTTTCCGCCATTAAAACCATACAAATTTTGATACGTTTTAACAGAAAAAGTAACTACTAAAATAAAACAACTGAACGGCACGTTAAAGAACGGCACCTCGCTGAAGAAAACAACTTTTTTAAAAACGCGTTTTTGGCAAACTTTTTTTCCGCAGCAAACTTTTTCATAGGAAAATGTAAACAAACCATGAAAATAATTGCTTGTTTTTGCACGACTATAATTATTTCAATTTTAATTAAAACAAACATTAAAAAATGACAAAACATAGCTTGAAGTTCCAAGAATCTAATTTTTCGGTTGTCACTTACGTCATTTTTACCTAATGTAGTGTATGACGAGGTAAATTTGACTGCATAAATTTTCAACTTTTTCCTTGTAAAAAGTTAACTATTTAGAGTATACTTAATATTTATATACCGATCAACAGAGGAGTTTAATACGAATTTTTTGCAATATCACGCACTCCCTGACAGACTTAATATCGGGTGTTATAGTGCAAAAGAGTTAGCAAAAGCATACAAAAAAAAGCATTGGTTTAGTTTTTCAATTGTAACTCAAAAACGGTTCCGGGTGCGCATATGGCACCTATATCAGTTGATAGGGGACACTAATACGCATCTTTTGATATATAGCTATAGACCCAAGAGACTTTCGATAAAAAGTTATCGTTTAGCAAACTTTTGAATATTGAAAAAAATCCCTTGAAAAAATTGTTTCACTTTTTCACTTATAGCTCAAAAACGGTTCCGGGTGCGCATAAGTCACCTATATCAGTTGATAGGACACCTTAGTGCGCATCTTTTGATATATAGTCATAGACCCAAAAGACTTGCGATCAAAAGTTATCGATTAGCAAACTTTTGAAAATTGGTAAAAATCGCTTGAAAAAGTTGTTTCACTTTTTCACTTATAGCTCAAAAATGGTTCCGGGTGCGCATTTGTCACCTATATCAGTTGATAGGACACCTTAATGCGCATCTTTTGATATATAGTCATAGACCCAAAAGACTTGCGATCAAAAGTTATCGATTAGCAAACTTTTGAAAATTGGTAAAAATCGCTTGAAAAAGTTGTTTCACTTTTTCACTTATAGCTCAAAAATGGTTCTGGGTGCGCATATCTCACCTATATCAGTTGATAGGACACCTTAATGCGCATCTTTTGATATATAGTCATAGACCCAAAAGACTTGCGATCAAAAGTTATCGATTAGCAAACTTTTGAAAATTGGTAAAAATCGCTTGAAAAAGTTGTTTTACTTTTTCACTTATAGCTCAAAAATGGTTCTGGGTGCGCATATGGCACCTATATCAGTTGATAGAGGATTTTAGTGCGCATCTTTTGATATATAGCCATAGACCCAAAAGACTTGCGATCAAAAGTTATCGATTAGCAAACTTTTGAAAATTGGTAAAAATCGCTTGAAAAAGTTGTTTCACTTTTTCACTTATAGCTCAAAAATGGTTCTGGGTGCGCATATGTCACCTATATCAGTTGATAGGACACCTTAATGCGCATCTTTTGATATATAGTCATAGACCCAAAAGACTTGCGATCAAAAGTTATCGATTAGCAAACTTTTGAAAATTGGTAAAAATCGCTTGAAAAAGTTGTTTCACTTTTTCACTTATAGCTCAAAAATGGTTCTGGGTGCGCATATGTCACCTATATCAGTTGATAGGGGACTTTAGTGCGCATTTTTTGATATATAGTTATAGATCCAAAAGACTTTCAATCAAAAGTTATCGATTAGCAAACTTTTGAAAATCGATACGAATTGATTTATTTTTGTATAATTTTTCAAAAACGGTTTTTGGTGTTTTGGAATCTTTTTTCAACAAAGTTTTTTGGAGCGTACATTATAGCTATACCCGTTAATAAAGGAATCTTTTAATAAAGAGATCTAACTTTTAAAAATCCAAAAATGTATCCTAATAAAGTAATATATATCTAAGTAAAATATTTGTTACATGAATGCTCATGGTGAGTTTAACACCATTTGCTCCAACGCGAGTTTTGGCATCACTCTAAACGTTTCAAATATATGGCAACATAGGATGATTTCACAGCAGCCATGGTGCAATTATCTTGAAATAGATAATTGCACCATGACAGAGTTGGGTCACATTAGGGACCAAAATCGTAATATGTGCAAAATATGTGACTTTGTTAATAAAATGTAAAAATTTATATATTATTATAGAAATATTGTGTGTTTTTTTAATTCTTTTGAGCTAATATAAAAATTATTTAGTAGAGATAGGGGGTAAATATATTTGCACAAAACGTAGGGAATAGAAAACTAATCGTGGCCTGTAATACATTTGAACCCTCTAGGAGCACTCCAAAAGCGGTAGTAAAGATTTTTAATTTTACATGAAAATTTCTTACTTTTGTATGCAAACACCCATAAAGTGTAGAGATAGGGGGTAAGTTTACTTGCACAAAACGTATGGAATAGAAAGCAAATGGTAGCCTGTAATACATTTGAAACCTCTAGAAACACTCCAAAAGTGGTGGTAAAGATTTTTAATTTTTATATTAGTTCAAAAGAATTAAAAAAACACACAATATTTCAATAATAATATATAAATTTTTACATTTTATTTACAAAGTCACATATTTTGCCCATATTACGATTTTGGTCCCTAATGTGACCCAACTCTGTCATGGTGCAATTATCTATTTCAAGATAATTGCACCATGGCTGCTGTGAAATCATCCTATGTTGCCATATATTTGAAACGTTTAGAGTGATGCCATAACTCGCGTTGGAGCAAATGGTGTTAAACTCACCATGAGCATTCATGTAACAAATATTTTACTTAGATATATATTACTTTATTAGGATACATTTTTGGATTTTTAAAAGTTAGATCTCTTTATTAAAAGATTCCTTTATTAACGGGTATAGCTATAATGTACGCTCCAAAAAACTTTGTTGAAAAAAGATTCCAAAACCTTTTTTATTAACGGAAAAAAGTATCATATGTGCACCAAAAACCGTTTTTGAAAAATTATACAAAAATAAATCAATTCGTATCGATTTTCAAAAGTTTGCTAATCGATAACTTTTGATTGAAAGTCTTTTGGATCTATAACTATATATCAAAAAATGCGCACTAAAGTCCCCTATCAACTGATATAGGTGACATATGCGCACCCAGAACCATTTTTGAGCTATAAGTGAAAAAGTGAAACAACTTTTTCAAGCGATTTTTACCAATTTTCAAAAGTTTGCTAATCGATAACTTTTGATCGCAAGTCTTTTGGGTCTATGACTATATATCAAAAGATGCGCATTGAGGTGTCCTATCAACTGATATAGGTGAGATATGCGCACCCAGAACCATTTTTGAGCTATAAGTGAAAAAGTGAAACAACTTTTTCAAGCGATTTTTACCAATTTTCAAAAGTTTTCTAATCGATAACTTTTGATCGCAAGTCTCTTGGGTCTATGACTATATATCAAAAGATGCGCATTAAGGTGTCCTATCAACTGATATAGGTGACTTATGCGCACCCGGAACCGTTTTTGAGCTATAAGTGAAAAAGTGAAACAACTTTTTCAAGCGATTTTTTTCAATATTCAAAAGTTTGCTAAACGATAACTTTTGATCGAAAGTCTCTTGGGTCTATAGCTATATATTAAAAGATGCGCATTAATGTCCCCTATTAACTGATGTAAGTGCCATATACGCACCCGGAACCGTTTTTGAGTTACAATTGAAAAAGTGAAACAACTTTTTCAAGCGATTTTTACCAATTTTCAAAAGTTTGCTAATCGATAACTTTTGATCGCAAGTCTTTTGGGTCTATAACTATATATCAAAAGATGCGCATTAAAGTCCCCTATCAACTGATATAGGTGGCATGTGCGCACCCAGAACCGTTTTTGAGATATAATTAAAAAAGTGAAACAACTTTTTCAATCGATTTTTTCCAATATTCAAAAGTTTGCTAATCGATAACTTTTAATCGAAAGTCTTTTGGGTCTAAAGCTATATATCAAAAGATGCGCATTAAGGTCTCCTATCAACTGATATAGGTGTCATATGCGCACCCAGAACCATTTTTGAGCTACAAGTGAAAAAGTGAAACAACTTTTTCAAGCGATTTTTACCAATTTTCAAAAGTTTGCTAATCGATAACTTTTGATTGCAAGTCTTTCGAGTCTATAGCTATATATCAAAAGATGCGCACTAAAATCCTCTATCAACTGATATAGGTGCCATATGCGCACCCGAAACCGTTTTTGAGCTATAAGTGAAAAAGTGAAACAACTTTTTCAAGCGATTTTTACCAATTTTCAAAAGTTCGCTAATCGATAACTTTTGATCGAAAGTCTCTTGGGCCTTTAGCTATATATCAAAAGATGCGCACTAAGGTCCTCTATCAACTGATATAGGTGACATATGCGCACCCGGAACCGTTTTTGAGCTATAAGTGAAAAAGTGAAACAAGTTTTTCAAGCGATTTTTACCAATTTTCAAAAGTTTGCTAATCGATAACTTTTAACCGCAAGTCTTTTGGGTCTATAACTATATATTAAAAGATGCGCATTAATGTCCCCTGTCAACTGATATAGGTGCCATATGCGCACCCGGAACCGTTTTTGAGTTACAATTGAAAAACTAAACCACTGCTTTTTTTTGTATGCTTTTGCTAACTCTTTCGCACTATAACACCCGATATTAAGTCTGTCAGGGAGTGCGTGATATTGCAAAAGATTCGTATTAAACTCCTCTGTTGATCGGTATATAAATATTAAGTATACTCTAAATAGTTAACTTTTTACAAGAAAAACTTGAAAATTTATACACTCAAATTTACCTCGTCATACACTACATTAGGTAAAAATGTCGTAAGTGACAACCAAAAAATTAGATACTAGGGGCTTTGAGCTATCTTTTGTTATTTTTTAATATTTTTTTTATTCAAAATTGAAATATTTATAATAATATAAAAACTCGCATATTTTTTCATGATTTGTTTACATATTCACAAAAAAAAATGTTGCTAAGAAGAAAAAAAAGGTTGCCACGGTTTGTTTTCTTCTGGTCGATAAGAACGGCAACAGAAAGTAAAGACTAACGAAGCCTTTAAAAACAAAATTTTTGCAACGTTGTTAAGTGACAGCAAGAATCAGCTCATGGTGAAATAATCGTACCAGGTGGTGCTACAAGCACAGCTGATCTACTTTTTTCATGCATAAATCGAGGCTGGGTAGTCAAAGTTGTTTACTTTTACATATCTTTTTTTGACAACAGAGCCAACGAAAACTACAACAAAAACGAAAATTATATTCACCAAATTTTGTTGTTGTGGATTCGACACCACCTGATACTCATAATTGCGCCATGAATCAGCTGCTTTTTCCGCCATTAAAACCATACAAATTTTGATACGTTTTAACAGAAAAAGTAACTACTAAAATAAAACAACTGAACGGCACGTTAAAGAACGGCAACAGAAAGTAAAGACTAACGAAGCCTTTAGCCTTTAGCATTTTTTTTGGCTTTTTTATGGACAACTTTATTAGAGTGTGTGTAAACTAGAGGTCTGCGTGACTACACATAAATGCCGTTTTAATACATTCGTTTGTTTTTCAACAACATAGTGTTTTTCATTCAATGTTAAACAAATTAAATGAATAAACCCACAAGCGAAAGCAAATTTTACCCATACATTCATATAAATAAATACTGAATAGAATGTGTGAATATTGCTGTATGATTGGTGTAAAAAATTATTATACAGCGCATTTATTTGTGTTTGCAAATTTGTCGTTTTTGTTGTTGTTAAACATTCATTAACTCGAAAAAACAAGTGAATGTTTTTATAAAAACTCTAACTGTAATGAGACTTTGCTATGTTTTTGTATTTTCAAGTAAGTTTTATACACATTCAAAACGAAAACTGTAAAATGAATGTGTTCTTCTTGTATCATTGAGTGTAACACACAATACATTCTTTCTTGTGTTGTTACTGGCTTAACTTTATTTATCTCCCATAGAATGAAAAATGTTTGAATGAATATTATTTTTGTTGTGTATAGGCAATCAAATGAATATAGTCATGCAGACGTCTAGTGTAAACTGATAAAAATATTACACATACTTATTGCAACATTTTTTTTTTAGAATGGAAAACACTATTAGACTCAAAAATAAAAACATATCTTTTTCTAACTTTTGCAGGCATCTTTACTTAAATAACGCTTAAGCCAAGGTACGGATTTTCTTAAGCCAAGTATGAATTATCTAGTGCATACAAACTGTTTATTATACCCTTCACATAGTGATAGGGTATATATCACTTTGTCATTCCGTTTGTAATTTCTTTATTATTCATTTGCGACCCCATAAAGTATATATATTCTGGATCCTTATAGATAGGGAAGCCGATTTAGCGATGTCCGTCTATCCGTCTGTTAAAAACAAGTTTCCGGAGTCAAATAAAAAGATACAGACGAGTTAATGGTGTCAAACCATTGGAAATATCCCGCTAACAATCGCTATTTAAAATCAGCAAAATCGGTTCACTATTGACCGAGATATAAGTGAAAACCCAGAGTAACCCATTTTTTTTAGGACAAAATCCGTGCATATATCCCTATATATCTCAGTAAGTATAGTCACTCTTGCCACAAAACTTGGCACGGATACTCCTAAAGAAGGGACCTAAATAATATAAAAAGTTTTTTCAGATTGGACCAGGGGAAGGGGTATTTTTCCTACAATTGCACAAATTTGGTGAAATATTTTATGCGCTATATCTCGAAAACCAAAACAGCTATCGACTTAAAATGTTCTACAAAAAGTGATTGTACGCAAAGATCTACACTTTAAAGAAAAAATTTTTTGAGTGGGAGCAAAAAAAGGGGTAGCTCCCATACAAAATAACAATTTTTATAAAATATTCGATACGCTATATCTCGGAAACTAAAAAAGATATCGAAATGAAATGTTCTACAAAAAGTAATTGGGCAAGAATGCCTACGCTTTAAGGAAAAAATTTTTTGAGTGGGGGCAAAAAAAGGGGTAGCTCCCATACAAATCGACAATTATTATAAAATATTCGATACGCTATATCTCGGAAACTAAAAAAGATATCGAAATGAAATGTTCTACAAAAAGTAATTGGGAAAGAATGCCTACGCTTTAAAGAAAAAATTTTTTGAGTGGGGGCAAAAAAAGGGGTAGCTCCCATACAAATCGACAATTATTATAAAATATTCGATACGCTATGTCTCGGAAACTATAAAAGATATCGAAATGAAATGTTCTACAAAAAGTAATTGGGCAAGAATGCCTACGCTTTAAAGAAAAAATTTTTTGAGTGGGGGCAAAAAAAGGGGTAGCTCCCATACAAATCGACAATTATTATAAAATATTCGATACGCTATATCTCGGAAACTATAAAAGATATCGAAATGAAATGTTCTACAAAAAGGAATTGGACAAGAATAGCTACGCTTTAAAGAAAAAATTTTTTGAGTGGGGGCAAAAAAGGGGTAGCTCCCATACAAATTAACAATTTTTATAAAATATTCCATACGCTATATCTCGGAAACTATAAAAGATATCGAAATGAAATGTTCTACAAAAAGTAATTGGACAAGAAGGCCTACGCTTTGAAGAAAAATTTTATTGAGTGGGGGCAAAAAAAGTGGTAGCTCCCATACAAATTAACAATTTTTATGAAATAATCGATACGCTATATCTCGGAAACTATAACAGATATCCACATCAAATGTTCTACAAAAAGTAATTGGAACACAAGGCCTGCGCTTTAAAGAAAAAAATTTTCGGATGGGGGGTGAAGAGGGGGTAGCTCCCATACAAATTAAAAATTTTCGATACGCTTCTTCTGGAAAACTATTACAGCTATTGACTTCGAATATTCTACAAAAAGCAATAATCAAATAATTCATACATTTTGGCGGAAAAAGTGGTGAAGAGCAGGGGGACTAGAGCATTTAATAAGTTTTATTAACCTTTAAATATGAATAATGTCGAAAACTTTAAAAACTCTCGACCTCAAATCTTCTTCATCTATTTCTATTATTCATACGAACGTTAAAATTTTGCTATTTTTTCTATGGGCTTTAAAACTCGCACAAGGTTTTTTTATTATATTATTTGCAGTACAAAATTACTCGGCTGGGTATATTTAAAGACCAATGTGAAGGGTATAAAAGATTCGGCACAGGCGAATATAGCGCTCTTACTTGTTTTTAGCTACATTAAAGCAAAAGAAGGATTGATTTAAGTTTGAAACCGTACCTAATAAAAGCTTTAAAAAATTGACTTAGGCGTAAACGGGATTATCCAAAAATGAAAACTTTACGTAAACAAAAAAAACTCCGGGTTACAAAATGCTTACAAACAGTTTGTTCAAAAATAGTAACAAATTGAAAGGCAAGCTAAACTACAAATATAAAAACAGAAACTCTGCATAAATATTTTAAAGTTTTTTGTTTTTAAATATATAGGCACTTTCTGAAAATAACGTGATTTCAATCAAATCTGATTTTAAGTTAGATATGTACTTATTTATTTTATTACTAAACTTAAAATTAGGTCACTAAAAATATAACCAAGTAATTCTTAATCAGCAGGCATTTAGCTGATTTAAAATCACAAAAAATAAAAAAGTTTTTTTTGTGTTTTTTGTAATTTCAAATCACTATCACAAAAAGTGAATTACAGAACATGCTTGATATTTATTATTTGACACAAATAAACATTTTTATGTTAAAACCATTTCTTTACAACACTACTTTCGAATAATTTATTTTACCGATTTTTATTTATTAAGCACTTAATAAAAAAAAAGATGATAATTCATCAAATCTGGCAGCTATGATGAAAGCACGGAGTTCACCTTTTCAAAACGTGCTAAAAATTTTTTTGAGGGATCGAATCCACTGGAGTTTTAATTCATTGCGCCCGGTCGAAAGGAAGAAAATAACAAAAAAAAAAAGTTTTTAATAACCAATATGAGATTTAATTAAATCATTGCAATGTTGCCACCCATACCCGATTTTAGTTTTCAAGTATTTCAGAAATCTTTGTATTTTTATTAATAAAATTTATTTATTTATGTGTTATAATTTATAAAATATATATAAAATATAGTAGTTTATTAAAAAAAATGTTGTTTTATTTTCTAAGTAAATTTTTTTAAACAACTTTATATGTCGTTGAAGTTTTGCCGTTATTGTGTGCCATACCACATTACATATTTAACCAGCAAACTTTTGCCGATAAATTCATCATGATGAACGAAACTCGTCTTACTTCCGTGTTGTGTTCCTAGAATATGTTTTAATACACTTTCATACTACACGCCTGCCAGATTTGAGGCTTTATAGTCATTTTGAGGTTATTTGATCCCAAAAATAGTCAAGTGCTGACGTTTTTTTCTAAGAAGTGATGAAATATTTTTTTTCTCTTAATAAATAACATTTGAACATATTTATTATATTTTTAAATATTATTAAAAGCATAAAATTGGCTTCCTATTTTTGAAAAATTGCTAAAAGATTGGGGTAAATTGCTAAATTTAAACTTTTTTGAAAAATGTTTACAAAAATTGCTAAGTTGGCAGCGCTGTTTATCACTAAGAGTAAAACCGCTTTAGCATATTTAAAGAAATCATTTCCGCTTATTTATTAAAAATACTAACTAAACACAGTTTCTGAATGGTTGTGAAATACACTAACAGCGTAACTCAATTTAGAGCTGCCAACCATTTTAATGCCATGATGGCTTTGCTTAATGAAAGATGGTGTTGTACTCCACTTTCGAAATGCAACAAAAGGTGGCCAGGTGGTATTAATTAAACATATTTAGGTAAGGAATAAAAATTATCAGAAGTTCAATTAGATTTACGAAAAAATATGAAATATGAAAATATTAAAAACAACATGAAATCACTGATTTCATATGTCTTCAAAAGAACTAACTAGACAACGGTGCAAATGCTAGTAGTAGACTTTCAGTGCCATGCACATGTAAAATGCCTTTAAAAGAATGCTTTGCCTGGGGTATAATTAGTCAGTAGTGATGGCTGGTGACAACGTCAGTTTCGAGTCAGTACAGTTTTCCTAGTGGAATTTATTGCAGGGAAACAAAGTGGAGTACTTAAAATTTGGATGAACGCTGCCGTTGTCGTGGAAATAAGGACAACAACATTTTGTTAAATGTAAATGGAATAAATATTAGCCTTAATATAAAAAAAATCTTGGTTTAAATAGAAATAACTTTAATGTTCCTGCAGCTTTTGGCATATCCGTTTTCTTATGATAAAATATATGAAGATAATTTTGAAATCCATATGGGCGTAAGATAGTACGTTTATGTTTTGAACCACTTGGTTTTCAAAGTTTCTTAATTGTTCTTGGGTTTTTTTACCGGTGAGTTTAATATGACTTACCTTAGCAACATGGAAAAAATTCTAAAAAACAAATTCATTAGTACATCAGAACTGAAGGGCTTTCCGGAAGTACGAACCATGACGTTGATTGTGATGAAGATGTTGTGACGTGAATATGCTGTTTTTTCTCTCGTATTATTTTTTTCTATTTTTACTTTAATGTTTTATTATTTTCGTTTTATGTGCAAAAATATTACGACCAATTTTTGTATATTTTTTTTGGTTTTTTATGGGGTGGTGGTTGTTTGGTTGGTTGATCAAATGGTTGGCGTTTTAATATTTTATTTGAATATCTATGAGGGTGAATATTTTGCTTTTTGTTGGTTTTTTTTTTTGCGGAATATTATGTTTACAAAGTACATGGATTATTTTCCTTAATTCTTTTTTGTGATATTGAAGAGTACTTTTTTAATAAATGAAAACTGTATTATTAGATTATGATTTTCTATATGTTTTGTTTGAAAACCACCCTCTTAAGCTTTGTCAGCTAATTTAATACTAAGTTTTAACTTTCTAGCTGGAATTATATTTTGATATGTGGCCTAGAGCTATCGACCTCTGCGAAAGATTTCAAAAAAGATGGAAAAACGTATGCAAATTGATTTTATATTCAACTTAAATAGAGATTTAATATTAAGCTGATTTTTTATGTCCTTAAATAAAGTGATACGGGTATATACAATATGGTCTTTCCATACGTTATTTTTCCTTTTTTTTTTTTTTTTTTTTTAAAGTATATATCAGGTGTTTCTTTAACTGCATAAGAGCTATCGATCACCATAACTATGATTTGACAGCTGAGAATGTTGAACTGGTCTAGCATTACACCCACCCAGAAAATTATTTCAGTAACTGACTGTAAGTTATTTAAAAATTATTCCGTAAAGTTGTTTTCAAATGCAGAAACAGTTTAATTGTAGTATAAAAATTTTTTTACACTGATTTGGACAAATATTGACAACAACGATTTTAAATTGAAGTTAGTTTTTTAGTTATTTCTTAAGCAAAAAACAAACATATATCATGAGTAGACAATAGAGGCCTGCATCAAGTCCTATTTCAAGCTAATTCAAGACCCGGATGATTTTCTAATTCTTGTGCTGTTGTGCGATTAAACTGTTTAAGTGCTGTAATGTAGAGTAGCTGACACAGTTTGTGTGATACAATGTAGTGTAGTTAAGAATAAAGAGTGGGGTCATGCGCTGTTGTTGATGCAACTTATATACTGTCATGATGTGTGGTCGATAAAAAAAATGACTGTGATGATGTGTGGCCAACAACAACAAAACTGTGTGTATTACACACAATGTTGAATAGACACATAAACAAACATATACAAGCAGGCAAATCAATATAAAATTCATACGTAATTACATTACATTACATACATACATTAAAAATCAACCCCCGTTCTTAAAACTATCACACCAGGAAAATCCCGTCAACAATAAAGTTTCAAGATGAATTAAAATTGAAATGTGTGATCATGATGAATTGATGTGCCGTTGTTGTTAACTTAAGTGTGCTTAAGTGTAAATATTTTTTTCATTTAAGTTAAGTAAAGAAAAGAGATGGCGAACAATAAATCACAGCATTTATTGTTTTGTGTGCACATGAATTGCAAATTCAAGATGATGCCTTATTTATTGACGTCTTGAGCTGGCCTCTAGTAGACAACAATAAAACAACATTAAGCTTTGTTAGTATTTTTAACTAAAACTTTTTGTTTAACAATTACTTAAGTTGAAAAAATAGAAACAAAATTAGTTATCCGTCGTTATTCTTTTTGAAGTTTGTTGTTGAATCTTGTAAAAGTTACATTTTCAGTTGATTATACAATTACATCCATTAATATTGACTGTTTGTTTTGGTTTATATAATAGTGGCATCACTGGTTCTTATATTAAAAAAAAATCAGGTAAACACAACCTCATTTGCCTCCACCAACATTGCGATTTGCAATTTATTGTAAAATTAAATTAACTTTATTTTCAGAAGTACTTCGAGTGGATCTGCGGATTGGCCGTCTTGTTGTGCAATTTAACGCTTTTAAATTACCTTTATCAGGCTGTTATCGGCCTATGCCAATCTTCAAGTTTTGGAATCCAATATCTAAGACAACATTAACGCCATATAGTCAGATTTATTGAAAGAAGTGTTAGAGCACTATTTTGATCGAGTTTACCATGTAACTCCTAATCGCGGCAGCAAGCAATATGCCGGAAATGATGTCGAACAAATAAATTCCATGAAATTATCTATCAGGTTATAATCAGGGGATTCACAAGGTGTTCTATTATGTCCTATTGCCAAAATTTCATAGTGACTATCCTTGTAGTTACGCATCTAGATTTTGAAACCATCCGGTCCCAGCAAGTGTGGTACTGTATGCATCTAAGTGAAGTCTTCAGAGAGAGGAGGAAATGCCACAAAATTGATAAGCGATCCATCGTGATTTAGATTATAGCTCAGTAAGGGTCTTGATGATGGCTTAGCTATCAGTGGAGTTTCTAATATTTGTGCCAAATAATCTAAAATACTGCAACCAATCGCCAGCCTAAATGACGCTGTTCGTGAAAAAATTTAAATCCTTTAACACCTGTTTACGTCTTGGACCCGTCAAGATAAACAAGTTGCTAAAATGTGATTTCATCTTCTTTTCCCTATAAATTACTTGTCTGAACCCAAGTTCTGTATATATATCCACCCACAACTTATTCAGCATTGGTTCCGAATAATGAGGTTTAATGGATGCCATCTAGACAGACTAATAGCGATTGAGCTAAAGACTACGTTATTGCATTCATAATAAGGATCCTCATGTTTCACATCATCTTAAAGGTATAAAATCCTAATAAGCAATGACGGTCAAGAAATCCCCTTATGAACCTATAGATAGGATCAATTTATAATTTATTGTCTGCAGCACGATCGGGGTACTGCCTAAGTCTTTCTGGCTATGCTCTGGGTGAAGACTCAAATTTAATCTGTGCTGGACATATAAAGATATTCATACGGTTCAGCACATGGTTCAGCAGATACAAATGATTGGAGCAGAACTTCAAGGAATAAAGTCGCCAATGCCAATACTGGCCCTATACTAATTTTAGGAATAAGGGTAAGTGTTTTGCGTTACATTGATGAGTATAGATCGGCATGTGGCAAGGGTTTAGCTACGGTATTCTGCGAATGACCAGAGTTCTATCTGATACCACGGTGATCAAAGCACGAAAAATGGATATAGAAAGCCCAACTCTCAAGCAAGGCGTTTGTCATGGTTTAGGGCTGACCTTATTATAAAATTGAAGAAATTGGTAGACTATGTGCCGAGAGGTAAGTGCACATCTACTGGGTTCAGGGACACAGATGGAATTGAAGGCAATGAGATAGATGGCAGACGAGCTGACGAAGATAGGATTCCAATTGCTTATGGAAACAGAAGTGGGCGTTCATGCTCCACTTCAGGGGTAGATGTAGAGTCTACGGTAAGCGTCTTTTGTCTTTTCCAAGCAGTTATTGTAGAGTCCTAGTAGGAGTGATAACAGGTCATTGGTGGACAGCGGTTCATACCAAAAGAACAGGGTGATTGACCAGCTATGGCTGCATACTATGTGCCACTGCTTAGCACTCGTGCGCTCCAGAGAAATCTGCTGAGGATCTTATTTGTTCCTAAGCCTGGAGAATATATCAGGGATGGACAAGATAAGACTGCTGGCATTTCTTAAGAGATTTCGGAGCACCCTGGATTTCCGTATATTGAATTCTTAAGAGTGGTTATCGTTTGCTTTTGTTTAGTAACACTTAAGGCCCAAAGGCTCTATGTGCGGTATTCAGGGCCAGCCAATTTGACCTATCCTAACCTAACTTAATTCTGAGTCAATCGGTATAATAAAAGGTAAGTCTCGGTCTACTCTTTGTGTAACAAACATATGCACAAACCCCCAATAATCCCACCGCGTTTGTGGGGTAAGTATACAAAGGTGACCCTTACATTCGACAAAAAAACATTTGCTTAATTACTTGCATTGGATACGGTCTAATGATAATGCCCATTACAATGAAATCACCCATACACATATAGACATAAACTCTTTTATTTGACATATACTATACATGTAAATTTGTAAAGTGTTAAAAAAACTTTCAAGGTTGCTTTTTTTTCTCAAAATGCACAAATTTCCCAACTGCAATTTATCTTAACCTTTTTAACGAAATTCCAATGAATAAAAAAGACAGTAAACAATTAACTGTCATCATAATAAACAACGTAAAATACTCAAACACAACTAGATCTAGAACACGCATCAAACAAAGAAATATTTAACCCGTTCTCAACTACAGGTAGAAAAATATCTTCAATTTTATGGTCAAAATAATTTTCATGAGTTCATTAGGAAAACAAAAAGAACAATAAAATTTTAATACAAAAAACGTTTTTCAGTAAAAAAAAAATGTTTTACCCAACCCTTTTGGCAAATTAACAGGTAATTCCTAATAAATTAACCCTTTAACAGAGTTTTGTTGCTCTTTTTGTAAAAAAAGGACCTTGAGGTAAAAAAAAACTAATTATATGGTTTAATGATTTTATGAATTTTTTTTGGAAACATTTACGTAAATTACAAAAGTATAAACCTTTTCTATATACTTCTTTGCTTCTTAAAAATATATATAAAAATTTGTACAGCAAAGAGCACTGGAATAGTGTAATAACTAAAAAAAAAAAAATAGTTTAAACTAAAGATATATATTTACCTGATTTAAGAATATTTTGAAAGCAACAAGAATTTAAAGAATTAATATTTAGTTTTAATTATTCCAATTTTAAGTTAACACACTATTTAAGTAAATAAACAACAAGTTCATCATCCTATCAATATCTTTTGTTCCTACTATTAATGTCATTCTTTCTACGATATTTACTAAAGATCTTAATTTAGTTTTTTCAACAAAAACTTACTGTAATTTTTTTTGTTTAACCCCAAAAAATATTGAGTTTATTTGTCAAGCAAACAAAAATATTGATTTGAATTGTTTTTGTTTGATAAAAATCCATTGTTTCGTATTCCAATTATGATTTTGGGGCAGATTTTATGTTTGCACTGCTCTTTTTCGAACTTTAAGAATGTGCGTATAAAACATCTTTTATCAGTTTATTACTTTAGAACAAAGACAATCATAGCAAACACATTTTGTAGTTTTAAAAAATCTTGAATAAATGCAAAATGCTAATTTTTTAAAAAAATCTTTTTTATTCTTCTTAAAAATAAATCGATATAATTAGCTTATATTAGTATACTTAATTTTTCCTAATTAAAACAGAGATCGGAGGCAATAAGTCCCCAATAATAAGTACTTTTGTAGAATTTTAGTACTTTTTTGAATATGTTTAAATTTTAAGTATAATTATGAATTAAGAAATACTGCCCCAAATAGAAATCGAAAGTCCAATAAGCTAACAAATAGTAGTTTTTTTGTAAGTTTTTGGCACTTCTTTTGCACTTTTTTTAAATTTTAAGTCTAGATTTTTGAATTCATGTGCTGTTGACCTATGAAGAGGTTGGAAGCCAACTAAGTTGACAGTAAGTACATCTTTAACTTTTCTGATACTCTTCGCCTTTTTTATGAATTTGAGAGATGAAAGATAAAAAAATTAAGGTCAAAAATTGTTTCGTTTCTTTAATTTTATTGTATATTATATTATTTTATTTTATTTTATTTTATTTTATTTTATTTTATTTTATTTTATTTTATTTTATTTTATTTTATTTTATTTTATTTTATTTTATTTTATTTTATTTTATTTTATTTTATTTTTTTTTTAATTTATTTTAATTTATTTTATTTTATTTTATTTTATTTTATTTTATTTTGTTTTATTTTATTTTATTTTATTTTATTTTATTTTATTTTATTTTATTTTATTTTATTTTATTTTATTTTATTTTATTTTATTTTATTTTATTTTATTTTATTTTATTTTATTTTATTTTATTTTATTTTATTTTATTTTATTTTATTTTATTTTATTTTATTTTATTTTATTTTATTTTATTTTATTTTATTTTATTTTATTTTATTTTATTTTATTTTATTGTATTTTATTTTATTGTATTTTATTTTATTTTATTTTATTTTATTTTATTTTATTTTATTTTATTTTATTTTATTTTATTTTATTTTATTTTATTTTATTTTATTTTATTTTATTTTATTTTATTTTATTTTATTTTATTTTATTTTATTTTATTTTATTTTATTTTATTTTATTTTATTTTATTTTATTTTATTTTATTTTATTTTATTTTATTTTATTTTATTTTATTTTATTTTATTTTATTTTATTTTATTTTATTTTATTTTATTTTATTTTATTTTATTTTATTTTATTTTATTTTATTTTATTTTATTTTATTTTATTTTATTTTATTTTATTTTATTTTATTTTATTTTATTTTATTTTATTTTATTTTATTTTATTTAATTTTTTTTTATTTTATTTTATTTTATTTTATTTTATTTTATTTTATTTTATTTTATTTTATTTTATTTTACTTTATTTTGTTTTATTTTATATGTATGTATATACATAAATTTAAAATTAAATTTTATTATTATGCATAAAAAAATGTTTAAAGTTTGTTTTACTGCTTGCTTCTTTAAAATTGCCTGTAAACTTAAGCCTACTTTGAAAAACCCCGTAAAAATGCCCATATAAAAAATTACAAAATATATTTTAATATTACATGTCCATGGTACGTCCTGGGGATAATAATAATAAAATTTCATACAAATTTAGTAATTTAATAATATTTATTATTTATGCATTTGTATGTTGGTTATATTTATGCCTTAAGTAAGTAATCAAAAACCGCAAAAAATAAATCCATTTACAAACGCACAGAAACTTAAATAACTCGGGAAGAATAAAATTGTTGTTTATATTAATGGAGGAAAAAAATGACAAAAACAATTTTGCCAGATCCTTAACATAAATAAAAACACACACATACATTTGTCTGTGCATAAATGTATATTTATTAATAAAAATACATAAATGTATTTTATGTACATCAAGCTAAAATAATATTTATTATAAAAATATAAAAAAGCAAAATATTGCGGTTATTAAAACTAAAGCACATATGTATGTATGAACATACATACATAAACAAGAACAGACACTTTGGGAAAACATTTGAAGATTTTTATGTATGGATGTATGTATTTGATTTTTATACAAATAAAGTAAAAATAAGTATAAATAAGACTCACAAAAAATTCATTTTTATGTAAGTATTTATTAAGCATAAAGAAACAAAAAATATACATAAAAATAATTTTTATTAGAAAAGTAGAATCAAAAATGGCAGATAAATGTTACATTAATTAACCGAAATGTATATTCGCCTTAATCTGCCAAAAAAATTTTGTAATAAATGTGGGCGATTTATTCTTTTTAAGCAATGTGCTGCTTTTAAGTTAAAGTTGCTTTTCTATTTTCATATCTCTCACCTAGTAAGAAGGGTACGTAACATATGGGATCTTATGAATTTTTTTTTTACTTTTTTTAAATTAAACAGAATTTTTTTTTAATTAAGTTACCATTGTCCCAATTAAAGTTTATTGTTTTTAAAAACTAAATGCAAATAATGATGCTTTAAAATAAAAAGCAATAATTTTACATTAGATCTTTGTAGTTTTACGCGTTTTACATTTCAACAAATGTAAAAAAGCTATTTAAAATATATATAATATACATATATATGTATGTATTGACAAATTCGTTTACTTGTAAAATATTTATTTTTTTAATTACATCAACAATTTTTGAATCAAAAATAATTTTATTTTTTTAAAGTAAAATTTTTTTTAAACATTTAAAAGTAAGCCCGACTCTAAGGTGCTGTTCTACCATTTCGAAGAACAAAAAAAAAATAAAGAATAAAAGAATATGTATAAGGAATTTAACAAACTTTTTTAAATAAAATTATACAATTTCATAAAAATTATATAAAAAATGGTGATCAAAAGAGAGGTGCATGGTTGTCGAATTATTATAATTGTATACAAGTGTATTCACGCCCCACTCGTCCATCTTTAAAAAGGTTTTTGAATTTTAATTAAATTTTTTAAAATTTTAAACTCAAAATAATATCTAATAGAAACGGTAGGGTGGGACGCTCCATTGGAATAACCCATATCCCAATTTTTTTTCTAGTGGTGTGTATTAAAAAACATAAATTCACTTTTACACATACAAAAGCATACAACGAAAAAAAATCATAAAAATACTGCAAACAAAAATTATGGAGGAATAATTTAGTTTTTGCCACAAAATATCACATTTATAATAAAAATAACAACAAATATAAGCCAAAAATAAAGTAAATATAATATCTAATTTGGCGGCATAAACATACATACTTACAAACATATGTACGTACGTAGATACACATTAAAATATCATAGTATTTCATAAACAATAACAAACTATGAAATATGCAGAAATATACACAACCATACAAATACATAAGTGTGTGGATGTGTGTGCAAATGCCCCAAAACATTAAATATGGATACACAAACAAACAAACGAACACCCACCCCACTCTCTCTGACCTACAGAAATTGTTTGTGCAAATAAAGCTAATAAAAACCATTCATATTAAAGAATGAAACAGAAAAAAAAACCAAACAAAGCTCCATTAATTTTTTGTTGTTATGCCTTTAAGCAAACTTACGTAAACACACACACATACATTTATACACATTTACATTTGTGCAGAATCTGAAATTTACAGTTAAATTTTTGTATTTGGCAAAGAAAAAACACAAAATTTTTATGATCTTTTTGTGATGCTATCAAATGTTATAAAATGTGTGCGTTAAATGTGTGTTTATACTTAAGTGTGTGTAGAGTATTTATGTGTGTATGCGTGTGTTTCTTTTTGGTTGCATATTTAACGGCGTATGACAATTGTGCTTATGTTTCTTTTATTTGAAATAGGGTTCTTTAAAATGAGATGCAAAAAAGGTTTTAGCGTACAATTACTTTCTAGTAAACTGTTAGTCAAAATCTGTTACAGTTTTTAAAACAGTAACAACATTATGTTTTTGTTCAATTAGGGCTACTTGCTCCCTCTACTCCTTTCCAACTAGTTTAAAATTTAAAATGTGGTTTTTGCTGTACAAATACTTTGAAATTAATATGAAGCTGGCAGCTGTAACACTTTCCGTGATAAAGCATGACAAAAATTTTGTAAAAAAGTTCATTTGTATAGAGGCGCCCGTTCCTACTGCCCCTGGTAAATTTTTCTCAGAACGCAAATTTTGTTGTAAAATAGCTTTTAGGTATATATGAAGTTGAAAGCTCATGGTGGAATAAGAAGGTGGGAACGTCCCTAAAACAACAACTTCCTGTAAAATTTAAGCATGTATTTTGTTGTTGCTAATTCCAACTTGGTTGTCGAAAATATAGCGAACACACATACACACAGTATACACAACCATTGTATAACATAAACAAGTGTCCAAGCTAAGTTAGAAATCATATGGCGGAAATAGAAGTCAGCTGATCAGTTATTCCTACTTTGCTGAATATACTTTGTTGAAAGCTGTTACAGTTTCCGTAAAATAGCGATCAAATATTTTAAAAATGTGCCTTAGTTGTGTGGGGCTACTGCACCCCCTGCTTCCGCCCAACCATTTTTTTCCAAAATGCACTGATAATACTATTACTTCCTATTACTTCCCCTGCCCCTATTCGATATATTTTTATCCAAGGTGCACATATCATACAAAAACTACTCTGTGGCCGTTAAAAGTCAGTAGCTGTTATAGTTTTCCAGACTTTGGGCATAAAGATTTACACAAAATTTGTACAGATTTAAGGGGCTGCCACTTCCCCTGCTCCTATCCAAATAAATACCCCCAATTCAGCTCATTGTCTTCACAGTGTCCGTGGTAAATTTTGTATAAAAGTGGCCATAGTTACTGAGATATTTTGAGAAATTTGCATGGATTTTTACCGAAAAGAATAGACTGTCTAGGATTTTTCTTACATCTAATTCTGTTGTAAACCAATCTAGCTGATTCTAAATAGCAATTTGCTTAGAAATATATTGGTTTTGGAAACAATATTTCAAAAGACGGATGGATAGAAATGGCTAAATCGACTACGATAACTATTAGCGTCCAGGATATATACCTTTTGGCGTCGCACAAAATATTGTTAAAATTGTAAATTAAATGAAAGATTAATTTATAAGCTTAGCACTATGCGAAGAGTATAAAAGCTTATCTGTGCCAAAGTGGATCAATTTATTTTTTAAATTATATTCAAATCGAAATTTTACAGGATGTCTGGTGTCAGATTTATATTTTTAAACTTCAATAAAATAAACGTAGATAGTTGACACGACGATAGAATGGAAATGCAGACTTTATTTTTTAAAGACTATGTTGTCCAGATGTCTTCCGTCGAGTTGACCGCACTGTTTAAAATGGAGCCTTGTGTTCTGCGTCACCCACTAAAGTAAACTTGATTCAATTGAGCTGATTTTCGGACAAAAGAATTTCGTTAAAGCCACAAGAGATTGGGGATTGTCATTATAAAGCCTCTCTTTGATGTAGCCCCATAAAAAAACCCCATTGGAGCTAGATTGGGCAACCTCGGTAGTCATGAGATGTCTCCAAAGCGACTGATCAGTTTTTGGGGGAAAATTTTTCGAAGTGAAATCATCGAAGCTCTGGCTGTGTGTGCAGTTGGCCTATCTTGGTGAAACCACGTGGGTGAAGAGTACGATGGATAAGCTCGCAGGCTTGGAAAATATATTCCGTAATCATGAGACGATAATTTTCACCGTTGACATAAGTTGCCTGGCCTAGAGAATTTTGGAAAAAATGGTCCAATTAGCTCATGCGTAAATAAGGCACTCCAAACAGTTATCCTAGAGCAATGCAATGGTTTTCGATGTTTCAATCGAGGACTGCGGGTTCTTGGAGACGACCAGTAACGGCAGTTTTGCTTGTTAGCGTGGCCGTTTAAGTAAAATTTAGCCTCATCCCTCCAAAAAATGGGATTTACAGCGCGAAAACGCTGCAACATTGCTTTACGAAAAAGTTTGCGTAAATTAAAGTTAGTTTCTTTCAGTTCTTGAACGATTTGAATTTTAAAAGAATGGAGCTTCAGATCCTTTTTTAAATTTTCATGAAAATTGCTCTTGAAAGTCCCAGTGATGCTACTTTTTTCCGTATTTAAAGTCACGGATTTTTAGGTAAACTGCTTTCGACCGGTTTAATGTTTTCGGGAGTCCTTGAAGATCGACTGGGCCCTGTTCGTTGGAAATTCATAGCCAAAGCAGTTGTGCGGAATATCTTCACCCACAAACGAATTAAATTTACACTCGGTCCATCACGTGTTCGCCCAATACCGAACTTTGAACAAAATTGCCGACGAGCAATTATGTAGAAACTATTACTGTTAAAAAATGTTTCCACAGCGAACGCGCAATGCTCACTTAAACACTGAGACATAGTGACTAATAAATACGCAAAATCGATCATTTCAATGGAGGCACCCTTCCTCCGCAACGTTAATTACTTTTTAAAATTTTAATTTGCCACCAGACACCCTGTATTTGATAGATCAAGCTGTTATTGATTTTAATAAAGAAATTCTAAAAAGAGTTTTTTATTTCGGTTTGAATTGAATGCTGTAATTTGCCCTATGTTCTTTGCTTACAAGAAACACATAGACACCCAACCAGAGGGGTGAAAATAGTTTAACCAACTCTGGAAGCCTTCCATATATATGAACTCAGAGACCTACACTTAAAAGTGGCAGAGAAAAAAGTTTAAAAAAACTAGGGTAGATTAAATCTAAGTGTGAGCAAGAAAAATAACTTAAATATCCCTGTAACCCTCTTTTTTACCCTAATTACCCTTTGGCTCTAATCATGAAATACATGATATTTTTCAGATTGCTCTTTAAAATTTCATCTAATTTATCGTGAAATCTTTTACTCACCCACTTGTTTATATGGCTCATGCTCTATTATTTGTAATTTCTCCTCATTTTCAAAAGGCTTTTTAGAAAAGTGATTTAGAAAGCGGGTTTCCTGCCAATTTCTAAAAAAAATACTAAAAGAGACAGATGAATATCTTATGTAAACCTACAGCAAGTAATAGATTACCCTTTTCAATTTATTACACTTCATATGTATGGATAAGGCATCTCTAATGGCAATTTTTTATACAAGAATACTATCGAAAAAAAACACACACACACAAACAAGAAGGGAAAAAAATGGAGTAAGAACGCAATGGCGGCAGAAGCAGTATTGAATACGAAAATGTAATTTAGTAAAAAGCCTCATAAAAAGTATATATATTACCATTATCAAGTACAAAATACAAGACGACAAATTGTCTTAACAAAAAAAAAACCAAAGGGGGTGGCATACTTTATCAGAAAAAGGGCCATAAAAATTTATGTGCTGATTTTTTGGCTGACTGTGTTCCTACTCGCACTTGGACTACCCTTAAAAAGTTAAAGCTGGAAAAAAGTAGTTGAACAAAAAATACAAAATTGCACATAAAATTATAACAAGAATTGCCCTAAAACATAAAATATTTGGTAAAAACAAGGAGGAAAAAACAGGAAAAAAAACAAGGAAACAACATTAGCAATATCCTTTTTGCCATGTAAGACAAATCCCCCTTCCTTAATCTATCCCAGGGACAATATAAGGCAGTATGATTTTTTTGAATTTTTATAACATCAGCGTCTTTTGTTATCCTGTCAGCATACACTTACCCAGGCACAAGCAAATACTAACAGACGTACACATTAAGAAACAACGGCAAAAACAATCATTATAATTCCCATACCCTCACCCACAACCAAACAACCGAAAATCTTTATCATTATTTTTAACGTCCATTTTTTGTTTACGATTTGGCAGTATGAGTGGGTTTATATACAAACACACATACATACATATAAGCGCTCGTTTGTTTGTGTAAGCATTAAAACTGTCGTAACTGTTTTTGATTGTTTCTCAAACAAACTCATACAAAAAAAAATTATATCCTGGCGGCCTTTTTAGTTGCTTTTTTTTCTTTTTATATATTTTTTTTCGTTTATTTAACTGCCACCCCCGCCTGTTCAGCCACCCCTTCTTTGAAATGTTCCCCCTTTATAATGGCCATACTTTTATCAAACATAATTTTTTTTTTATTCCTTTTGTTCTTGCTTTACGTTTTATTCTTTATAGTTTTTATTTAACATTTTTTTGCAGTTTTCCTGTTCATTTTGAGGGTGCAAAATGTTTCAAAGCCGTTTGAAGTAAAATGTCCTGTTTTTTAGTACATAGAATGTGAAGTAGTTTCTAAGGACTTTTATGTTGTTGAATATTTTTTTGGACTGTTTATGGAGTGAAATAGCTAAATTAGATTTTTATGTAGATTGTTGGATGAGAAGAAAGAAAAATTGTTCTAATATGGAAATGGGAGTTGTGACAAGGATACTTACAAGAAGATGTGTACTCGTAATTAGGTACTTGTTATAGAGGCATTCTTAATTAAGTTTGAGAAATAATATTAAATGATTTTTGTTCTTAATTACTAGTTAAAGCAAAGTCTAAAAAACATTTTAGGAACACCAGCTTTGAACTTTCTAAAATAATGCCAATATATCAGCCATCTTGGTTAGGTTAATGTTTGCCGGAGGCAGATTTTTGTCTACCTTATTTTATCTCCTGCAGGGGGCCCTGGAATTACTCTTAAGCTGGGTAACTCCCATGGACTCATAGTGAACCTAATGAAGACTGAGTTAGTACTATTCACCCAAAGAGATCGGGAAAATTCGTAGAACAAACCTCAATGACACAGAGCAAAAGCTTTTTTGGGAGGCGAAATACCTCGATGTTATGCTGGAGCGAAAACTTGCGTGGGAGCGAACTTAGAGGCGAGGTTGCAGAAGGGGCTGAGTAGTCTTTACGTCTGCAGAAACTCATTAGGAAAGAGCTTGGAGCCCATAGCCTGGTTACATCCACTAAATAAAAACAGCAATAATCCAATCTCTAGATACTTCCAAAAGAAGTCATCAGATGTTGTTTGGCTCTTATTTTTTTTTAATGAAAAATGTCGATTCTGTTTTTTGATTATATATTTATTTTAACCCTTAGAATTTTATTGGTCAAGTCTAGAAGATGATATCGGCCAAATATGCACCGTCACAATTGATTGCTATACGGGCTCGTTTTATGGCATTTTTCATCACTTCGGCAAAAGCTTCAGGCGACAGATTTTTGCACTCGTGTCAAATAATGTCTTTAAAGGCTTCCAGGTTCTCGGGCTTGTTCACATAAGCCCGGGATTTCAAAAAACCCCACAAAAAGTCTGAAACGGTTAAATCGGATGATCTTGTGGGCCAATGTAAATCATCAAAACGGGAGATGAGGTGACCCGGGAACGCCACCTTCAGAATATAAGTTGCGGCTTACGTAGTGTAAGCCGTTGCACCGTCCTGTTGGAACCACACGTCTTCCAGTCCTAATTCGTTCAATTGCGGTAGAAAAAACTCTGCTAACATGACCCCATAACACGCACCGTTCACTGTTGCCGTTTGACCAGCGGCGTCCTCGAAAAAAATGGCCCAATGACTCCTCCAGCGTGAACAGCGCACCATGCAGTCACTTTGAGCGGATGTAATGGCTCCTCGTGCATCACTCGTGGATTTTCGATGCCCCGGAAGCGATCGTTTTGGTTGTTTACGTACCCGCTAAGGGGGAAATGAGGGTCATTGCTCATTATAATTTTGGTCGAAAAAACGTTCACTTCGGCCTCGAGATTGAGGATGGCTTGGGCGTTGGTTACACACATTTAGCGGTCAACAAGCAGCAATTGACTGGACTTTGTGAGAAGGTTTTTGACAAAACTTCGTCTTTGGGGCGACCGGCTGATGGTTAATTGCGAGGCACAGCGTCCGGTCGATGTTTCTGGCGACAGCTTGACATCCTCTCCTAGGCGATATTCTCGGCAGAACAGGTGTTCCGGGGCCGGCCGCTCTTGGCAACATCTCTTGTGGTCCTATTCTCTTCAAGGTTGGTGGCCAAACGACGAAGTGTTTGCGTAGTCGGTGTCGGACGACCGGGGAATCGGTGACGGAATTCGCGCTGCGCAAACACCACAGACGAATTGTTACGCATTCTTTGGGAGTGTATCGCTCCGTGCCTCATTCACTTTTATTCTGCATCTGTCTAGTTCACAAATGTAAAAACAGATTTGACATTGCCCGCCATTTGCAAAAAATTAGAGCATCTCTCAATACGGTTATTTCTTTTGGCCCACCTTGTATATGTTTAGTCTGCCGAGATGCTGTATAAAAGGACTTCCACTATAAAATGTTAAATAAGGTTCTAAGAAATGCTCCGGTTTCTATGGAAAGAGCTGTCAGAAGCACTCCACAACCAATCCTAGATGCAATATTGATCTTACTGCCTCTGGATCTTTTTGTCAAGATCATTGCTATCAATAGTGCTTTGAGAACGGCGACGTGGCGAAATTCTCGTTCGAACGCTATCATTCATTTCCGCCAGCCCCGTTATATCCGGGCACCTATATAATGCACTCTTTGCCACGTTGAAACTAATCTTTAACAATACTCTAAGATGGAATCAAATAATTTCAATATAGTATATGTAGGTTCCCCACTTGAAAGTCGCCCTAATTTGCGATTTTGAGATTTTGACATTTGCTTGCAATATATCGTTAGCAGAATTGCAACAAAATATCCCACATCGATCTATTAACATATTTGATTAAATTTTATTAAAAGGCATATGACAATAAACAACAACAAGACATGAAAGGAAAAATTTACAAGCACTACCTTTTGCATTTCAGCTGACGATATATGGTAAAATTTTGTGAACAGAAACAGTTAAATTTATTTTGTAAAATATAACTGAGTTAAGAGTTTAACAAAAAATTTAATTGTGGGAACTACAAATATTTGTAGAAAAAACAAATACAAAACAAAAACTATTAAGAAAAAAAGGAAAATTATTAAGCCTACTTCCTTAAACCAGTATTATCATATCGATTAGAGAACTTTTAAAATTAATGTCTAAGCAAAAGTGGTGGCGTACAAAATTATATAATTTTCTTCTTAATAAAAATCACATAAAAATTTTTAATGTCGGACATGAGATTTAGCATGTAATTCGTTTATTGTTTTTAAAGTCTTTTGTTCTATACTTATGTGTGTGTGAAATATATTCGCGTGTGAATGTACGTACATAAGTATGCGTATGAATTTGTTTGTATATACATTCGTATATGTGTTTAAGGATATAATCATTACAATAAAACTATTTAGCTTAATCTTCTCTTTCCTTAAAATATTTGTAGACATTTACTTGAGGCTTTTTCTACTTTTTAGGTCAAAAGAATTCACTCTTTCGTTGAGTCCTTAATCTCTATATATGCATCTTCACAATAATCTATGATGTAGGATATGAGCTTTCTTAGCCGTTTTTTAACCATATTGTAAATAAATGTTGTTTTGCTTTAATATGTTATTTGGAACGAAAAGTATCTTTTTAATCCACTTTACATTTTTGTACAAATATTACGACAATAAGATAAGCTAACGTACCTTGTTAAAACCCAAAAACATTTAAAAAATTTTAAGAATTTTGAATTAAGAATTTAAATAAACAAATAACAAAACTAATTTAATCGATTAAACAAATAAAAGCAATATTTAATATTATATTCGAATAATTGGCATCCCAAGTACAAATGTCATGTTCATGTCTATATAGTGTTCTTTCCTTTGATACTTACATATACTCGTAGTCACATATATATGTCTGTCTATGTATGTAACGTTTTTATAAAATTGTTTTGATAATAATTACTAAAATTGCATAATTTCATTTTTGTATCAATCATGGAGTGAACAAAGTAATTAAGCTACTCGTATTGTCCTCACAAATTATTTGAAAATTTTTTTTCTCAGATTTTATTGAAATCATTGAGTTTTCGTTATTTCAAATTTTTTTTGCATTTAAGTATAAAAATTAATCCTTATTAGTTATTGGAATAAACTGCGGCGTGCATGTGTTTACTTTTTTTATGTTAATAGTAAATGTGTGTGCGTGTGTGTTCAATTTATTCGAAATTATTTTACAGTTCACTTAATATTTTATGAATCTTTCTTGACCTTGTGCCAGGGGATTACATACATGTATGCTGAGGTGGGGTAAATATTTACAATTTAAATCAATGAAGTTTATGGAAGTTGAAAATACTATTAAAGCGCCTACTAGTGTGGCCACATTCAACCAATTTTTCTAAATAAGTAACTCAAAAAATAAATATAATATATATTTTATTATGCGTTAAAAAAATAAAGTGGGGTTGGCTTTACATTTGTCTCTAGTTTGAAATTAAGTGGCAAAGAAAGCTTTTAGGGTAAGGTTAAAGGTCACGTAGTGAGTCATGTCAGAGAGGTCGTTAGAAAGTGAGTTAAAAAATATAATGGCGCATGTACAAGGTGGGCCAAAAGAAATCACCCTATTGGAAAAGGTTCTTATTTTTGCTTTTCGCGGCCAAGTGAATACAAGTGAACAAGTCATGGAGCGATAAACTCCCAAAGAAAGCGGACTAATCGTGTCTATTATTTTGCGTAACAATTCGTCAATGCGCAGCGCGAATTCCGTGCCCGGTCGTCCGGCACCGACTGCACCAACACTACGCAGTTTGGCCACTAACCTTGAAGAATATAAGTACACACGAGACGCTGCCAAGATTGGCCGGTCCCGGAATGTCTGTTCTGCTGAGAATATCGCCGCTGTTGGCGAGGGTGTCGAGCTGTCGCCAGAAACATCGACTATTCGCCGTTTTTTGCAATTAGCCATCAGCCGGTCGTCCCTTATGCGAATTTTGGTCAAAGGTACGCATGTTCCGGTACAAAGTCTAGTCCATGTATTAGCTGCTGTAAGTCGACCGCCAAACGCGTGCCACCTACGCCCAAGCCATCCCCAATCTCGAGGACGAAGCGGACGATTTTTCGACCAAAATAATAATAAGCAATAAGGCCTTTTTCACTTCCACGGGTACGTGAACAAGCAAAACTTTCGCTTGTGGGGTACCGAAAATCCACGAGTGATGCACGAGGAGCCATTATACCCGCTCAAAGCGACTGCATGGTGAGCTGTTCACGCTGGAGGAGTCATTGGGCCATTTTTTCGAGGACGCCGCTAATCAAACGACAACAGTGGACAGTGCGCGTTTAAAAAGCTGTGTTAACCGAGTTATTTCTGCCGCAATTGAACGAATTAGGACTGAAGGACATGTGGTTCCAACAAGACGGAGCAACGGCACACACTGCACGAGCCACAACCGATATTTTTGAAGGCGGCGTTCCCGGGTCGCCTCATCTCTCGTTTTGTCGATTTACATTGGCCCGCAAGATCGCGTGATTTATCCGTTCAGATTTTTTTTTTGTGTTTTTTTTAAACCCTGGAAGCTCTCAAGTACAACAGACAAGACGAGTGCGAGAATCTGTCGCCCGAAGTTCTCTCCGAAGTGATTAAAAATGCCATAAAACGAGCCCTTTTAGCAATCAATTGTGACGCCGCCTATTTGGCCGATATGATCTTCTCGACTTGACCAATAAAATTCTTAAGTTTCAAATAAACATAATCAAAAAACAGAATCAAAGGATTTAATTTAGAAAAAAGTTAAAGCCAAGCAACTTTAGGTAACTTCTTTTGGCTCACCTTGTATAAACTGTTGAGAAGTAGATACAGCTCTGGCCTGTGTGTTGCGCCAACGATCACATGTGAAAAGCCAAAGTAAAGTTTTGTAAATGTTGAAACTCGAATCGGTTTGATTTAATGCAAAGAGTTAATGAATATTAACCTATAAAAGAAACGGCGCCGATCTATCTTCAACCCAGGCAAAAAACTTTTCTACTTGCTTGCATTTAACATTCAAAAATTATTTCCAGTTTTTTTTAAATAATTCTTAACTGTCTCCTGCTTTAGCACAAGAAATATAATTTCAAATCTTTTCTTTAAATCTTGCTAAAGACTAATCTATTGTAACGTATTTTATTTTAGAAAAAAAAAAATCGGTTAAAAAAAACATTTACGGCTCACATTTGTTTTTACCTTTCCAAGTTAACCTTATTTTTAATACATTTTAAATGCACGTAAAACGTTTCATAAAAATCTGTCAAACGAAATCGAAAACAATAAATTTTACAATTTCAAAAAGTGTGAAATTATTTAAGCAATAGGGCAAATTTATTTAACACCAAGACAAAAACTAAAATTTCTTCGAATTGTAAAAATTGAAAACATTTAAAAGGTTACCACCCCAAAATGATAGAGATTGACCATTAAATCTTATGTGGTGGTGGGATAAACTTCAAAGATGTTCAATGGGTCAACACACAAAAAAAGGAAGAAAAAACATTTACATAAGGTTTTCTTAGAGGCTGACCTCTAAGATTTTAACTATTTTAATGTTAGGGCAAAGTCTATAAAATTCACCCTTATTTTAAAATCGTAATGGAAGAAGTTACTACAAATAAATTAAGTATTTAAAGCACTTTTGCCAATAGATGGCGTTAAAGTGCATCCTTGAAAGATAAGGTTTATTTATCTAAAACACATATAAATATGTACATTGTTCGCACATTATTATAAAATACACTAAGAACGGCTTTAGTTTTACTAAAAAAATAGAAAAAATTGTTTACAGCTTTTCGATTACCACCTTTTTCTCTTACAGCAATTTCTTATCATGCAAGAACTTGTCATTTTACGATCAGAACAACAAAATACTCAAAACTTGTTTTAATAAAATAAACAATAAAAAAACCTACGATTCTACTACAAAATACCTTTAAACAGTCAACAGATTATTGTTGGATACCGATCCACGCCAAAAAGTAAGGACAACTTGAAAGTGATGACTGCAGGTTATGTGCTGGTTGGTTGTTGTGACTGTGTATTACGGGCGCCTAATGTTTCACCCCTATAGCGTTGCCAGATATTATTTTGGATTTAAAACCTTCTAATCTGGTTGCAGGGATTGTTATAAAAGAATTCATGTAAAATAAAACTTTGACTACCTGATCCCCAAGCTAAGCTTCGGGCGGAACTATGAAGGAATCTAGCTGGTTGACTGATTACTGCTGTGTCTTTTATGGTGAGATTTTAGCAGCCCAGATAGTCGCAGATTTTGCCTTGCTCTCCCAGATTAAGAATTATTAGGTAAATATGATTTTTAAAACTCAGGTGGCGATGAACTCTACCTCGATAAACCTCATATGCTCCACAAGCGTAAAAGGAATCTATTTGTAAACTGTGTGCCGTGCAAACGCTGTCCATATAAATATCACTTTCTGTAGAGTCTTCAGGATTTTGTGGAGATCTTATGACCCGAGGACAAAAAGGCATTTACAATCTTTGCGAAGAAGTGATTGTAGACTCCTACTGAAGATGGTACCAAGCCATTGTTAAACAACGGCTCACACTAAGGGAGTGGGATGACTGGCCAGAAATGTTTGAAGGTTCTGTGGTGTGCCGTGGAATTAGGAGACTGTTGATTCTATTTGTCTTTTAAAGCAACTTTTTGGCGCCTAATGAAAGAATAATCTTGAGTAGGTACCACAAGACTGCTGGCGTTTGCCAAATGAGTCTGAAGCATCCTTTAGTTCACTACAAAGGATTAATCAGCTTGGAGTTACTAATTTATCATTTCTTCTTGTCTATGTAGCAATACTATGATCCCTAAGAGTCTGTGTAAGATCCTTAAGACCAACAGTTTCAAATTACCTAACCTAACGTAACCTAATTTAACCTAACCTAACCTAACCTAACCTAACCTAACCTTACCTAACCTAACCTAACCTAACCTAACCTAACCTAACCTAACCTAACCTAACCTAACCTAACCTAACCTAACCTAACCTAACGGGGAACAAAAGGGCCTTCGGGCATACTCCATGTTGCTGTCTTGTTTGCTCTCATTCCAAGACGGACTGTCTTGGGTATTATCTAATCCATAACGTAGAGTAAATAGCTGGAATCAGTGAGATTAGACGATTGGCATATGCCAAGTCATTGTTCAACACCCTCGAGTTAATTCTATCGAATAAGTAATATCTACCGGGTTACATTTTCTTCTTGTCTGGTAACACCATGTGGGTTTTGCGTGCCCCATTCGTTAAACCTAACTTTATTACTTACTTGTTGCGACAATTTGTTATCAGATCTAGAATTGTAGCAGCTATTAGAGTCAAGCGGCCCTGCTAAGGGAGTACCTTGTTCAGAACCGTAAAAATATTTTAAGCCGGCTACCACATGAAATTCAAACAGCCCAGGTACTGCTATGTTTTGTTGTAACGACGTTTATTAGATACAAAACATTATAAGATGTTTTGACATTGACCATTTGGTCGCTTTGTTAACCCTTTTTAGCTTCCATAACCCCATTAGACTCCTTCTTGCTGAGGCCAATTATGCTCATCAGCTTGTCATAGTACATATTTACATTCCTTAACAAAAAGTGAAAAATTCAACATCACAAGGGACCATTTTGTCTTAGACCTCGTCTTACATCGAAAGGTTCAAAGGGTATATTTTTAAACTTGAACTCATTAGACCCTTAAAAACCAAAACGCAAGTTTTCTTCTTGATTTAAAGAAGCATAAATAAATGATCGGTAGTAGAGTAACCAGGCCTGAAACCGTATTTCTAAGGCTAAACTGATGCCTGTGGGCTGAACTTTTTGTTACACAATTTTTTAAATGAAGCTCTATATGTTATGTTAATCAGGCAAATAGTTTCCCGGCTTTTCATTGCTCTGGCTGGAGGTCACTTGCAGCTCGTGGCACTAAAGTCTCCAGATGGCACTTCTTACACTGATGTATTTATACGGCTATAAAGCAACTCTGTCGTCGTCGTTAAGGAGTAATTTTAATCCAGGTTTGTGCTTTCTATTTCGTGAATTTCAAGGCAATATTTTTTACCTTGAATTTTTAACTTATGTAAGTATATATCTAAAATGTCCCTAGTACATAGTATGTACAACTATCTCCAAATACATATAAAGTAAATATGTATTTATTGCCGTATGCACATTAAAATGACCCCTGTGGATATTTATTTTTATACCGTTTTTTCCAATCACTCTGCTCATACAACTTTAGCTTTAAATTAAATAAACTGTAAATTGTAACACCAAATGTAACCAGTATTAAGGCAATCTTAGGGGTCAGCCAATCGGTCAACCTTTTTTACATTAACGCTTTAAAGAAACAAAAAAAAACATTTAAAATTTTTTTGCAGGCTGTCACTGATGACCTCTTGTCATCATTATTAAAAGTATTGGAAAAAAAAGTAGGAAGCAAGAGAAAAAACCACCCTAGACAAGCACGTTCCCTTGCAAAATGAACTAATGAATATAAAATAATTTTTCAAATCAAATCAATGCGATTCAAAAATTAAATAATAGAAATAAACCATAAACAATCTCAGGGGTCATGCCAAAGAAAATTCTAAGCAAGAAAATCTTTTATATTATTTTCCATACATTGATACACACACACACACACGTTTGGAAAATTTATAGGGGTGGCAAACGGTTGTTGTATTATCCGATTGGATGCCTAAAACAAACTGATTATTTAAAGAATTTTAAAAAGGTGCTAGAGAGTGCTTTGTATGAAATGGCGCTAGAATTTGTAAATTTTAAATTTATTACCTTTTTTTTTTGGTTCGGAAAACAAAACATTGCAAACATTTTTGTCATTAAAATTATTTTAGTTTTATAACGTTTTTTTTCTTTGTAAAAATTTTTGGTAAAAATAATTTCTATTAAAAGGATTTGGGGTTGTTTATTTAGCATAAAGGTTAATATTTTTTGTGTTATTGAGATCATATGCTGCTTCTTGAATATTGACCCTAATGGGTTTTGATAGCAAAACACCCTTCATTTACAGCTTGACCTTTTTTCAAATTTCATTGGATTTTTTTTTCTTTTTAATTTGCTATTGATTTTAATATTTAAATTTTATTTCACACTTAATACGCAAACACATACCTACCTACATACGTATGTATAGTCGTTGTAATAACTTCTATTATTTAATTATTTTTAAAGCGACATTTTTAGTTGAGTTGACCTTTTTGTTTGTTGAAATTGACAGTTTTTGTAATAAATGTGACCGACCTAGTTTTAACAGATTTATCTTTTGTTTTAGGATTTGATTTCTTTTTAAAATTTTAACGATTTTTAAAGCATAAAAATTTAACGGAAAAATTTTTGCTGCAAATTTTAAAATTTTTATACTCTCCACATGGTGTTTTTAATGGAAATAGGGCAAGTAGTATCCCCCTATAATTGCACAAGCTTTGTTAAATGTTTAATGCACATAATAATAAAAAAAATAACAGCTTTCGACATTAAACCAGCTACAAAGTAGTTCCAGTATAATATGTACGTACATTATGTAAAAAAATTATTTAGTAGAGGCAGGGAAAGCGTAGCTATATACCTCGAAAACCATAATAATTATCAGCTTAAAATTTTACTACAAAGTAATTGTACTACAATGTCTCGGAAAAATTACTCCAATAAGAGCAGCGGGATGGGGTAGTTCCCGCACAAGCCAACCATGTTTATGGAATTTTTGAAGTGTATCAATATTACTTAGGAAGCAAAAACAGCTATCGTCTTCAAAGTCTCTACAAAGTTATGCTCTAAACACAACTAAGACGAATGACGAATTTCGTACTACACGACGAATTCGTCTGTTGAAATTCGTTGCGTAAGTTCGTCATCTGAAACACATTTACAACGAATCAAACAGGTGTGATGGAGTGACCATATTTCTTAAAAAAGAAGCACTAATTGAAAGAAAAAATATTAATTAAGAAAAACTATTTAAAAATATAAATATAACATTAAAAATGTGTTTAACATGCAACAAACAAAATAAAAAAAATCAAGTAAGAGCGTTATAGTCGGCTGTGCCGAATCTTATATACCCTTTACATTCGAAAACCTTTCGAAACCCTGAACTTTTTTTATTCAGTTTTTTATTTATGAAATATTTCTAATTTTTAAATAGGAGCCGGTTTCATATTTTAACTCTCTTAGGGTGACTAGAGAAGTTGTAGGGGTTTTTACCCTAATTTTTTCAAATTTTTTATGGCAGATAAGGGGAGCTGTATTCTAAGAATATGTTTAAGAGAAGAAACTAATGGGAGTACACTTTATTTCTCTAAGGCCGACTCTTAAAAATTTATGGGCGTTTTTACATCATTTTTTAATTTTATATGGGGTTGTCTAGGTGATGAAGATAGGGGTAATAATGTTTTAAGAATATCTTTGGGAGAAGAAATTAATGGGGGTCGGTTCTACACTTTTTTCCTCTAAGGCAGACTCTGGGGAAGTTACGGGCGTTTTTATGCCATTTTTGTGTATTTTGTATGGCAACCCCCTTAGATGATGGCGATAGGGGGTAAGTATATTCTAGAAATATGTTTATGAGAGGAAGCTAGTGGGGATTAGTCGTAGACTTTTTTTCTCTAAGGCCGACTCTGGGAAAGTTATGGGCGTTTTTACATAATTTTTTGTAAATGTTTTATGGCAACTCCCTAAGATGATGGTGATAGGGGGTAATTATGTTTAAGGAATATATTTGGGAGAGAAAACTAATGGAGGTCAATCATACACTTAATTTTTCTTAGGCCGACTCTGGAAGTTATGGGCGTGTTTACATCATTTTTGTGAATTTTGTATAGAAACACCCTTGGTTAATGGTGATAGGAGGTAAAAATGTTTTAGAAATATTTTTGGGAGGGAAAACTAATAGGGGTGTGTGATGCATTTAATTCTAATAGGGGCGACTCCAGAGAAGTTGTAGGAGTTTTTACCCTATTTTTTTCAAATTTTGTATGGCAATAATGTTAGGGGCTCGACATAGGAAATAAGTATGTTCCACAAAAATCTTTGAAAGGAGAAATAAATTGGGGTCGGTCTTACCTTTTACCTTTGAAGGTGCACCCTGAAAGCTGTGGGAGCGATTTAAAAAAATCAAAAATATATAAAGTTAAATTTGTGTGGCAACCCTTTTAGAGAGCAGAGATTGAGTGTAAGTATGCTCCACAAAAATGTTTGTGGGCAAAAATTAGTGGGAGTCGGTCTTTAATTGCACATTGTACGAGGCTCCCCTAGGCCAAGGCATATTTATATAAGGTGGTCGCATTAAAAAAATTAAGAGAGTCGTTCTCTTACTCTTTATTTTTTTATATGAAGTTTGACACCAAAATTGAAAAATTTTTCGAGTTTAGTGTCAAACTCCATGTAAAAAAAATTAAGAGTAAGAGAACGATTCTCTTAATTTTTTTATTGCGGCTACCTTGTATCGATATGCCTTGCCCTAGGCAGTTGTAAAGGTTTTTATGGAGAAATTTAAGAGAAATAAACAGAGGTAGTCTTGGTTTTTGGCTTATATCTCGGTCAGTTATGGAACAATTTGCTGAATTTTAATAGCGATTTGCTCGCAGATATATCTGATAGTTGAATCCGATTTTTGACACGACTTATGATGGAATCTATAACAGTTATCGACTCCAAATTAACTACAAAGTAGTCGTCCTACAATTTCCAAATTTGAAAGGAATACCTAGTTTAAGAGAAGTAATGGGAACCGTAGCCCTCACACAAACAAACCAAATTCAAAAAATTTTCGATACGCTATAAATTGGAAACTGTTAGAGCCATCGACTCCAAACCTGCTACAAGGAAGTTTCAATTATATACCAACAAAAAATAATAACTGTTATTTGAGCGTTTCTACTCGAAGGAAAAAATTTACTTTGCAATAACAAAAACATACAATTTGTTCAAAAGTTTTAAAAAATGTTTTTTTTTTTGTTTTTATTGTTCCAGAAACTTCATACATAAATATTTTCCCTTAATTCTGAAAACCCCTTAATTTATTTTTAAACAAAACAGCACAAATCTGTTTCACTTTCTTTAAAACGTTTCGTGCTTCCAAGAATATTTTGAGGTTCGCAGAAAATTAATAAAAACCAAAAAAAATATTTTTTTTCCGCCGGGTAAAAATTTAAAATTTCTAAAAATTCTCAAATATTTAGGACAATTAAATTTATTGACCGGATTAGCGAAGAAACTAGAGCAAAATTTTAAAAACTCCATTGTTTTGGAAAAGCAAAGAAAAAAAGTCGCAAGGAAAAACAAGTTGCTCTAATTTTCATTGTTAGCAAATGATTATACAAAAGCGTGAAGGACAAATAAGGGATCGTTTTTAAAAAGGTTAGAAAAGTGGACAATATATCATGTTGAAACAAAAATTAATACACACCTTTATATAAGTATTAGGATTTGAATATATAATGTTTTCGCTCTTTTTTTGTTGCTTGTAGAGGTTAGAAAAGAAAATAAAGAAAATAACTAAAAATAAGAAAACAGGTAGATCCTTAAGGCTGCCAGCCTAGTCCTGGCTTGTTAGGTTCTTGGATAAACAATGAAAATTTTTGGTGGAATTTTTAAAATTTTTATATTTAAGTCTTTAATGCAAACAATCATCATCTTTTAAAAATATGCATTTAACTGAGTCGGCCCTTTTTTCCTTAAATACATTTGCTTTGACTGATATGCACAACTACTACTGCTGATGTGAAACATTCTGCGTTAAACCAATATTTATTTGTTCAGTTGCTGTGCTCTAAAAGATGATCGTTGTTTTTCTCATCAAGACTTTAACTTAAACTCTACGGTTTATGATGTCATTCGCGCGTTTTACCATGTCCTGCTCATTATCCTTGACCATAATTACTTTGGATTCGTTGCTAAACTAAACAAAGCGCCCATACAAAACACACGTTTCAGTTACACTTATTGTTGTTTTTGTTGTTGTATTTTAAAATACTTCTCTCTTTGTTTTGTACTCCGTTGTATATAATTTTTAGGTTTGGCATAAATCAAAATATTTTTAATGTTTTTCTACTTCCGTCGAAATATTTGTTTTTTTTTTTTTTGCTCTTTATTTCAACTTCTTTGCCAGACAAGAAAAAACTTAACCCTTTCGTTAAGCAAATTTTTTGGAAAAATATTTAAAGTGTCCTTGCACATTCAATTACCCCTGAAAAATCTGTGTTAAAAAATGTCTTGTGTTTTTCTTTAAGGGTTATAATTTATTGTCTTTAATTTTTCTTTTATTTATTTTTATGACGGGTTTTCTTTTATCAAGTCTTAACAAAAAATACAGTGTTTTTGTTCTGCTTTTAGGTGATTTGTTTACCGAATATAGTTCAAATTTAAATAGAACATTTTAACCCTTTTCAAACAGTGTAATACAATTTTAATTGGTTTTCTTTGAATATTAATTTTTTACTAAAAAATGTTTCAGATATTTTCCTAGAATTCTTAATTAGTTTTAACAATTTCAGACTGTGTTTTACTTAGTGTTCCTAGAAAGCAGAAGCTATATATAAAAAATAAGGTCTAAGAAATAATTTGTTACCTTTTACATACCTTTTTTTAATTTTAATATTTTGGATTCAGTATTTGCGTTTAAGTTAGAAATATTGTGTTCAACCGAAAAATAAAAATAAATGCACAAATTTTACAACTACTTCTTTAAAGAATTATAAAAACTGTTTTTTATATAATTCTTTTGGCGTCTTCAAAGGGCTGTTTCACGGGGCTCAGGGTTTTAACAGGTTCTTTAATTGTAAGTCTATGCAAATAATCGCCATAACCCATGTTATTTGGCGAACTTGGCCTAAGAGATAGATTTATGCAATATTTGGAATATAGCTTAATAAAAACTCCGTTACAGCTCTCCGAAGTGCTGCCAACTCTTTATACTCAAAATTGCTTCATTAGTTAAATTGTTTAAAATTGTAAAACTAAAATAACGATAAATTAAAAAAAGGAAAATACATAAATTTAAATGAAATGATGAAGGAAAATTAAGTTATTATAATCGTTAAACTTAAATCTTTGTTTCTAATTCAAATATATGTGCATAGAATTTTTATTAATATTTTTTATTTTTCTTTTAAATTTTTATTTTTATTTGCAGTAATAGTTCTTTTTTTTTCATTTTTATAATAAAAAGAAGTAGTAAAAAACACTCCTGCAAAGAAAAGAAAATCGGAAAATAATTTTTATTTTTGTAAAAAAAAATAATAAATAAATAAATAAAAAAATAGATAAATAAACAATTAAAAACAAAATAAAATAAATTAAAATAAAATAAGATAAAATAAAATAAAATAAAATAAAATAAAATAAAATAAAATAAAATAAAATAAAATAAAATAAAATAAAAAAACATTAGAAAATTAAAGTCGGTCAAGCTTGACTATAATATTTCCTACACCACATTTGTATGGGGGCTTTTTTAAAAAAAAAGATCGAAAATAAAGATAATCATGTGTGCAAAATTTTGAGAAGGCGAATTAATATTCGAGACATTTATAGCCCAAATAGTCCTTTTCGGGAAGGCATTTTTTATATGGGGGCTAAATAAAAAAGATCAGAATTTTGTTCAGTGTACTACAGGTTTTACAAAAAAAATGTTCTTAATGCAAATAAAAAATATAAAAATTTTGAAAAAGTTTTGAAACGGCTGAATAGAAACATTATAGCTTTACAAGACGCACAAAAAAAATATAGCTACATATTTTTAGTTGCCCTGATTACTACATAGAAAATAGCCCAAAACGAATCTCAAATTTTAAAAAGGTTCGCCACTTTAAAATTTGAGGCAAAAAGTGTTTATACCTATCCCTAGGTAGTGTGAGGCTATTTAGCACCCCCCCCCCCCCCCCTCATCGAAAAAAACGTATTGATTTTTTCCTCAAAATATAATTTTTTATGCAAAGCGATGATTTCTTTCATTTCTGGCAACGCTGCTCTTGGATGACATTGATTATGAATATGGGATTTTATTTAAAGAGAGTGTTGTAGGTTAAATTTGTTTTTATGCATTTATTTTGGTATAAGCAGCGTGACCGTTTGTCGACTTAAGTGGCAATTTGCAACTTTTTTTCCGGCCTGCGACTTTTTGAGCGAATTTTTTAAACTGATACTATTTTTCAACTTTTATCGACTTTTGACCTATTTTTGTTAAAACAGATATAAACATATTCTCTTACGTATGTGTGCACATCGAATGGATAAGAGTGATTAATATATGAGTAAAAAGAAATAATGTTAAGGCTTAAAATTATTTAAGTCTGTCATTAAAATAAAATATAATAAGATAATAATAATAAGAAATAATGTAGATAGAGAAGCCAAAAAGCATTCCTCTTTTGGAATGACAAAATACCATAATTCTTTATTTTAATTAACAGCACTTTCATTCTTAATGCTAAAAAACATCAAAAGTTTAACTTTGACCTAAAATTTCTCAAAACTGCTTAACCGACTGTAATAAAATTAAAACCGTAGAAGATTCAAAAAATTCTCTTTATCAAAAAACATTAGAAATATTTCTTTTTCTTCAAAAGCTATAGAATGTAGCTATTTTCCTGACGAAAGAAATCAAACCTTAGTGCCCCAATTTAGAAATAAAATTGCTGCTTCCTACTATCAGGTAAAGTTTGGTAAATAAATTTTTCGGTAATTCCATTTCCAAAACAATATGAGGAGGGAAGCTCAAAAAGTAATTCTTATAAAATTTCAAGAAAATACTTAAATTTGTTGGATTAAAATCTACTTGTTTTTGCATAATTTTTTAATTAACTTTTTATTGCTTTTTCAAACAGCTGTTTGTAAAGAATTTTTTTAATGAACACAAAAATGTGCTGATATATGAAAAAAAAATATAATAAGATCCTATTGTAGTCAAATTAATAACAAGAAACATCGAAATAATGCTTAAAAATTTTTTTTCATATTTTTATTATTGAACCTTCGATAATGCGAACTAACAATAAGTACTCAAATCTTAAATCTATGTAATTGATTTTAGTCCAGCCAGTACCAGACCAATATTTAAGTTCTCATAATAAAGTAAATTTATTTAAATAGCTTAATAAATTAATGTAACTTTTTTTAAACTCCTTTCTTATGCGACATTTTTTGATTTAAACGACTTTTTGTGCTGCCACTTTTTTAAAATACTCAGCGGTCGTCCTAGGTGTAAGCATCCATTAAATTAACGAGAATTGAGAGCAGATCCATAATCTAATTAACAATTTTTATTAAAATTTACAAACTCTAACATTATGTTAAATATTAAATATGGGAATTGTTATTTTTTTCGGTTTTAGTTTTGCGTAGAGGTCAACAATGTATATTATAATTTGAATTTTAAAATTAAAATATTCAACACATTAGGAACATTAGTTTTTATTTCGATATTTAACCAAAAGAAGTTAAAAACAAAATTTACAAAATTAAAAAAAAAAATATTTATTTAATTGCATTTTCGGTATCAAACTTACCTATAAATTTAAAAAAATTTTTTTTTGATATTTTATGAACGAATATTTATAAACGATTTAATAAACTAGTTATGTGCGTAAATGTTTATACCATAAAGATTTTTAATAATTTGCTTTAATTTTAATTAAATTTTTTCCTCAATTTTCCATTTTCATTTATCTACATATTGAAAACTATTACTTAATATTTACTACAACTAGTTAAGAGAAAATATTAAAATATAAATTTTATAATAACAAAAAACTATTCAAAATTTTTGATTATTCCAAACACCAATACATATAAATTTATGTACATATATGTATGTATGTATGTTCTTTAAAATCAACAATTTTAGTAAAATTAATTAAGAACGTTTTTTTTTATATTTCTAATATTTTAATATTGTGCATCAAAATAGTTTCTAATTAATATAACTTAAATATTTACTTTAACAATACAGTACCGTGCTCTTCGAAATTAGTTTGTATTGTTTAATAAAAAATCGTTCAAATGATTTTTTAACCTCTACAAAAATGCTAAATTTTTTTTACGTGTTTTTAAATTGTACAGTATTGTATAGAGTTATAAACTCATACAAAGATTATTATGCCCTTCATATTAGGGATTAGGGTATATATAAGTGGGTCATTTCGTTTGTAATTTCTTTAATATCCATATGCGACCCCATAAAGTATATATTTTCTTGATCCTTATAGATGGGAAAGTTGATTTAGCCATGTCTGTGGGTCTGTCCGTTAATCGGCTGAAATCAAGTTTTTTAAGCCCCTTGATATTTATCGGACCTGTTTTGGTATCAAAACCATCAGGTATACCTAAGAGAATTTTACAATTGAAGTTCAGCAGAATCGCCCGATAACTGACAGAGATATAAGCCAGCAACCACAACTACCTTTGTTTATTTCTTTAAAATTTGTACATGATAAAGGTTGTTGCCCCTAAAAGGGTGCAATGTAAGATCGACTCTCAATCATTTTTCTACAACCATTTTTGTAAAACCTACTTAGGGGGCGGAGATAGGCCCCCTAATAGGGTTGCCATACAACGTTGATTTTAATAATTTTTTTTAAATCGCTTCCAAAGCTTCCAGGGTGCACCTACAAAGATCATATGTAAGACAGACCCCAATTAATTTTTTCTCCTAAACATGTTTTCGAAACACAATTACCCCCTTTCTCTTGATCCTAGCAGGGTTGCCATACAAAATTTGAAAAAATTAGGGTAAAAACCCCTACTAGTTCCTCAGAGTCGCCTTTGGAGGAATAAAATGTATGCCAGACCCCCTTTAGATTCCTATTCTTACCCCTTATAGCCATCACATAAGGGGGTCGCCAAACAAAATTTGAAAAAATTAAAGTAAAAACACATACAACTTTCCCGGGGTTGCCCTTAGAGAAATAAAATGTACCACGGACCCCCAATATTTTCCCCTCCAAAACATTTTTCTAGAACACCACATAAGGGGGCTGCCATACAGAATTGGAAAATATCAGGGTATACGCCCCCACACGTTGTAAAGGGTATTTACGATTCGTCACAGCCGAATATAATACTCTAATTTGTTTTTTAGTTTGTTTTTTGTTGCTGCTGCTGTTGTTGTCATATGCATATTCAGTTTAGTTTTTGCTTGATTCTATTCACTGTAATTATTATTTTGAAAGTAAAATACATAAATACAAACAAACACACACACACACACATGTAAACGTGCATATATTTACATAATTATTCATTATAACCATCATTTCAAAAAACTTTAAATTTATTAGTTTGTTAGTCCTGTTAAAACCCTTGGGGTATCATTATACACACATACATGCGTAAGTATGCACCTACATGCATTCACATAAAAATCAATTTATTTATGCAGAACACATACTTCGAAACTTAAATAGGTGTTTACAAATATATATTCAAATAAACCACATATATGTATATTAACTTTAAAATATATTTTACATATAAATATACATATATTTAAGACAATAATAATGAGTTTTGAATTAAATGAAAAAGACCATGACATTCAGAACTTTTTCAGATCTTTTCTAATTATTTAATTTTTGTTTTTGTTTTGCAATTGATGCAAAAATTGTAAACAAATTTAAAGAAATAATATTTTAATATATTATTTACACAATTTCATTATTTTGCTTATTAAAACCAACGTAAAAATTGAAATATATAAAAATATTTTTACCAAAAATACCTCTTTAAATATAAAAAAAATAATGTATGTTTATCGGCTTTTTGAATGATCCACTATTTAGGACTCGTCTAAACTTTCTTGCAGGATCCAACTCTATAAATATTTTTTAGTTGGGTGCATAATATTATACATGCATAAAATGCATGCAGTTTCCTTTGCATCTTTACACACACAAGTATATGCATGTTAGTCCTTTATTCTAATTAAATAACATTTGTGTATTATATATGAATGTACATACATACATACTGATGTACATACAATAAATGAACTAATTATAAATTTATGTTATTTTATATATAATTACGTATATAATAACATTCAACAAAACGCACACTCGTCTACACATAAGTGCCACACATTTTTAAATAATTTTTAAAGTTTCTAAAAATGTTAGATTTTAGAATATATTAAAATTATCTATTTTCGAACGAATACTTTAAATGAGATAATCTCAATTCAATTGTATGTGTTTTTAGATAATTTAAGTTATTTTATTTCATGGCGCAATTATGAGTATCAGGTGGTGTCGATTCTACAACAACAAAATTTGGTGAATATAATTTTCGTTTTTGTTGTAGTTTTCGTTGGCTCTGTTGTCAAAAAAAGATATGTAAAAGTAAACAACTTTGACTACCCAGCCTCGATTTATGCATGAAAAAAGTAGATCAGCTGTGCTTGTAACACCACCTGGTACGATTATTTCACCATGTTTTATTTTAAACAAATAGGTATGAAATAATATTTAAGACTTTAAAAGTATTTAAAACTATTGTTGTTGTGTTATGCGTGCAAAAAAAAATTATCCACATTGCATACATACAAACACACATTTATTTTTAAGGGGCAAAAAAGGGTTAAAATTATTTTTTGAGACTTTTAGGTGCTTTTTGTAATTTTTATATAATGAAGATAGAAACATATTTTGATCGAATTACGTTCAAAAGGTGCTACTTGATAAGTGCTCTTTGTTAATTAAAAATAAATAAAAAAATTAAAGCGTATTAAAAACTGCATTGTTAGGTTTGAAAAAAAATGTGAATAAGGTTTTGGTACCTTTATGAAATTTTTACCCTTACAAGTAATGAATAATAGAAAAGCTATATGTTAGTAATTTTAATAATTTTTTTTTTACTTTTTTGATATTTTTTAAAGTCTTAAATCCAACGGGCATAAAGAGGCTAAAATAATATTTTGGTACTTTTGTTGTTTTTAAACCAATAAAGATGAAAACATAATTTGAATATTGTTCAACAAGTCACAAAATATATGAAATTTTGGTACTTTTTAGGTACTTTTTATAACTTCAAAACCAATAAAGATAGAAAAATAATTTAAATTACACGCGACAGGTGTCACAAAAATCTGAACATTTTTTTAGTACTTTTTGAAATTTTAGACACACCCCAAGGGGTCAAAATTATATTTTAAGGCTTTTTACATGCTTTTTATAACTTCTGGGCCATAAATCATGTTTCTAGATATTAGTTTCGTTCGACTGGTTTCGAAATAATACAAGGTGGGCCGAAAGAAGTCATCCGTTGCTGTTTGGCTCTCATTTTTTTCTTAATGAAAAACTTCGATTCTATTTTTTGATTATGTTTATTTGACCTTTTGAATTTCAATGGTCAAGTTGAGAATATGATATCTGCCAAATAGGCACCGTCACAATTGATTGCTAAACGGGCTCGTTTTATGGCATTTTTTGTCACTTTGGCAAAAACTTCGGGCGACAGATTCTCGCACTCGTTTCGAATGTTGTTCGTGAGAGCTTCCAGGGTCTCGGGATTGTTCACGTAAGAACGGGACTTAAAAAACTCACAGAAAAGTCTGGAACGGTTAAATTGCTGGCTAATGTAAATCGCAAAAACGAGAGATGAGGCGACGCGGGAACGCCGCCTTCAGAATATCGGCTGTGGTTCGTGCAGTTTTTGCCGTTGCTCCGTGCTTTGGAACCACATGCTCTCCAGTCCAGCGTAAACAGCGCATCATGCAGTCACTTTCAGTGGGTGTAATGACTCCCCGTGTATCACTCGTGGATTTTTGGTGCCCCAAAAGCGATAGTTTCGTTTGTTCATTGTTCATAGCACGACGTCTGGTCAGTGTTTCTGGCGACGGATCGAGATCCTCGCCAACAGCGGCGATATTCTCGACAGAACGGGGGCAGCGTCTCGTGTGGTCCCATACCCTTTAAGGTTGGTGGCCAAACGGCGCAGTGTTTGCGCACCAGTTGCCGGACGACCGTGGAATCGGTGTAGAATTTAGCGCTGCGTCAACACTACAGACGAATTGTTACGACCCGATTGTTCCGTGTTCTTGCGGAGTGTATCGCGCCATGGCTTGTTCACTTGTATTCTACATCTGTCTAGTTCACAAATTTCAAAACAGATTTGACAATGGACGCCATTTGCAAAAATAAGAGCATCTTCGAATAGAGTGATTTCTTTTGGCCCACCTTGTATGAATAAGTACATACATACGTGTTTTGTTTTTTTTTCAATTTTGTACAACTTATTTCTTTGGTACTGTTAAGGTATTTTTTGCATTTCTTGAGGTTATGAGTACAAAAATATAAAAGGGTCCCGATGCAGTCAAAAAAACCCGGTAAATAGTACTTATTTGTACCTTTTTTATTTTAAGGATTATGAGTCCAAAAATATGAAATTTAGACTATTAACAAAAATTAGTTTTGGAGGACAATTACACAGTCAAAAACTTTTTTCTGATATTTTTGGTACTTTTTTGTGTTTGTTTTAGAATATGAGTTCAGATATATTAAATAAGGAGCTTATAGCCTATTTAAGGCCGAAAGCTAATAAATTAAAAAATACTTTCTTACATTTTTGGTACATTTTGTATATAGAGTTTAGAAGTCAACTTAATGATAAAAAAGTACTTTTTTACATTTTTGGGGTTTTTTTGCAGTTTCAAAAATATAAGTCTAGAAATATGTATATAACCCAGCTTAAGGTCAAAATTCAGGAAGCATTTTTTCAAATTTTTAATACTCTCTAGATATATTTGAATTATGAGATATTATTATGAATTTTGAAATGTAATATTAAGTTAATAATTATTTCAAATTTTTCTCTATTTTAAAAATGTAAAATAATATATTCTGTATGAAAGCTGTATAGAAAACTATGCTAATTTTACTGTTCAACATTTAAAGTACTTTTGCATTTTGTAAAATATATTTTGTTTTTGTTAATACTCTAAACTGCTCTTATTAATAATGGCTAAATATACATATAAGAGATTAGGCCTTAATAATATTATTTGAGTGGCATAGTTTTTACAAATCCAATTGTTTGAACATAAAATAATATTCGTCTTTTCATTTGCACTTAATATTTTTTGTCTTGACACATGGTTTCGCAGAAATTCATTTGCCTAAATCCCTTCGCCTCTTACATTATTTAAACTTTTTTTTTAATTTGCAACAGCATTTCTTAATTTTTAAAATGTCTTTCTTTGCTTAACTAAAGAAAAATTTTAAAACGCTCGAACCGAAGTAATAATCTTTCGTTAATCCAGGGCAATAAAATATGCACATGTTTTGTATGGCAATAGCGATCGATCGTTTATAATACTCTTCGCCTTAAAATAAACAAAAAAAAAACTCATAAATTGTTAAAATTTGCATTTCTCCGCGTAACATTGGATTGAAAAACAATGTTTTTCGCGTTTTCTTGCGTAGGGATGGATTAACAAGGATAATTCATAAAAGAAAATACAAAAACAAAAAGTATTTTAATGTAGAGCATGACTTTTGTGTGTGTGTTTTTGTTTTTGTTTTACTTTTCTTTGAATTCCCTGAATATTTTTTCAATGTTTTTTTTACTTTTTACAGCGGGATTAATGAATTAGCTGGGAAATGTAGGCAAACATTTTGTGCATCTTTAGACTGACTACCTGGCCTTAGTTTTTAAATCAGCGAACGATTTGAAGTGTGCATGTGTGTTTGTGTGTTAAAGTGCTTATATCTCTCTTAAATCCTTTTTGGTGGTTTAATCCCGTTATAATCTAAAACCGATATTTTATTAATTCTTAATCCGATTTACATATTTATTTTTTATTTATAGTCTGACATAGTAAAAACATGTTTGTGCGTGTGTGTTTGTATTTTAAAAAATTAGATTGAGTGTGCATGTGTGTATGTGTGTATATGTGCGTGTATAAATGTTTCTCAAATATTTTTTAATTTATGCAAATGCAATATTAAATATTTTTGTGCATAGATTTTAAATGATAAATAAGTGATGTTTTAACCAATTATTACAGGAAGATGACAGAAAGCTAATTTAGTTTTATTTTAAATTAAAATTATGACTTTTGAAATGATTAATCTTATAACAAAAATCTAAAATAAATTTGTAAGATTCTGTTTTGATTTTAATTCTATTAATCGATATTTATATACATATGTACATACTATCATACATACATACATACATACATACATACATACATACATACATACATACATACATACATACATACATACATACATACATACATACATACATACATACGTACATACATACATACATACATACATACATACATACATACATACATACATACATACATACATACATACATACATACATACATACATACATACATACATACATACGTACATACATACATACATACATACATACATACATACATACATACATACATACATACATACATACATACATACATACATACATACATACATACATACATACATACATACATACGTACATACATACATACATACATACATACATACATACATACATACATACATACATACATACATACATACATACATACATACATACATACATACATACATACATACATACATACATACGTACATACATACATACATACATACATACATACATACATACATACATACATACATACATACATACATACATACATACATACATACATACATACATACATACATACATACATACATACATACATACATACATACATACATACATACATACATACATACATACATACATACATACATACATACATACATACATACATACATACATACATACATACATACATACATACATACATACATACATACATACATACATACATACATACATACATACATACATACATACATACATACATACATACATACATACATACATACATACATACATACATACATACATACATACATACATACATACATACGTACATACATACATACACATACACAGGTTACGCCAGATTAGTTTAGATTAAACTGAAGATTGCTTAGAACCTTTGGGTTCTTAATATGACCAAAAGAAAAGACAAGATGAGTAGTTTAACTAATTAAAAATATCCCAAGAAATTACATTTGTAATGAGAGTATGTGTAAAATACAAATTAGTATTTCCGTATTCAAATTTCAATTAAAACTTGGGTTAAATAGAAGATATTTACTACCAATGCTCAGTACTGAACAAAGAGTGCTGATGAGGAGTTGCAGCGGGCTCTGAAAATGCATTCCACTCGGCTAGTGTCGGGAAACTAAACTTTTTCAAAAATATTTATTCAACAAAAATCTTATCACAATAAACTTGAACCAATTAGCCTGATAAAATATAAAAAGGAAATTTTAAAAATAAAAATATCTAAGATGCTTTACATTCTTTTGCCAGCAGCCTCGTCCTGTCAAACCTAGATATTTGCTCAACGTGCTCTGATGTGCAGAAGCGCTGGACAGTAACAAATAATGTGCCAAACGGCTTCCTTATCCCCGGGTACACCACAGAACATCTAAACATCGCTGGCCACTTGTCTCGCTCCTATCAAAGGATACTCCTATCATAGAATTAAGTGGAGCATGAACGTCCAATGCTACTTTCATAGGCAAATGGACTCTTTGCTTTTTTGTCTGCCATATATTTCCTCTCAATACCCACGTGTCCTTGAAAACACATGATCTACCAATAACCTTCTTTTTTCCTTTTGCAAATTAAGGAGTACATAAAGACTGCGAAGATTCCCTTGATTGCCGCCAGGCTATTATAAATATACACAGAACTCTCAGTTTGGGAGAACCAGGGAAGATTATCAGCTAATTTTGCTGCTAAAATCTCTGTCTAAAAGACACTAAAATCATTAGGAAGTTTGTAGGATTCCCTGGTAAATATACAGAAGATCGTAACTCTGCCCCGTCCCCCTTTTTTATGAAAATATTTGTAAGAAAGTTTTAGATGCTGTGGTCTGGAAAAAGGTTCCCCAACACTTGGGTACAATTTACCCCCCCATTTATTCTGCTTTGACTAGCTGGCTTCTAAGCAAATTGTGCTGGACCTCTTCGCAACATTATCTGCGACCAGAATAATTTATTTCAAATCCGAGATCTAACAGTGCTACGTTCAGCGCCAGTTTAATACAGTCCTGCAAGCTTTTTCGCGGTCTCCAGGTGCCTGCAGTTCCATTAAAATAAAATTGTGTAGATCTAATGCATAAAACTTGGCATAAGATTTCATGCCTCTAGTGTTTTTGTCTATACATAGAGCGCATTGCTGGTTCCTTCTTTTTTTACACTGAAACGAGCACCCACGAAGCTTGTGCAGTAACACTCCTGGGTACTTTTTTTGCCCCTTTAGTGACAGTTTCAAACAGCAAAACAGTTAACTTATGTATTTGTTCTTTCAAAACTTATTCGCACCCCAACCATTTCATCCGGTTCCTATTTGCGCGTCCCAGCCAGAACTAGACAGTGCCCAGCTATGACCATTTTAGTAGCCTCAGACCCAAACTTCTCAAGTTCATGATCAACCTTGTGTCTACTGAGCTCAGACTCGTGTTCCATCACTGAAGATTTATCATCATTTATCATCCAATTTATCAAAAGCCCTTTTACAACCCCTTACAAACCTTAACTTGCCGGCATTAATAATGAAGTCAACATTCCATGAAATATGTTCCATTTTAAGATCTGTTTATATCAAAATGGCCTCCGGGAATATACTATAATTATTAGATATTCTTAGGGATAATGTGATGTCCTTTCCCATAATATAGATGCCATTTTCGGTGCCCACATCCATCTAAGATCCATAAATGAAAACTGCACTCCTATTGGACTTTCGGATCCCAACCCGATCCCCCGGCCTATACTAAGCCTCAAGACAAATTTTTATAACATCTTTGTAGGTCAGTATAAAGAAACTTTCCCAAACCTAACTCTTCTAGTCTCTCTAAGATTTTTGCAGTCATTCCCATTACCCAGTTCTCAATTGGTACCGTATGAAGAATGAAGAGATCTTAGTCAAAAGCTTCCTATAATAGTCCTTTTCTACTGCTTTTACCCCACAGTTTATCCATATGTTAGAATGGGTCTTAGAACCATTATTTTTTATCAAGTTTAAGTACCATCTTTGGTAGCAGCCAACCATTAGCCTGGTATAAGGGGGTCTTCATATAAAGTTCACATTTTGGAAAAATCTAAAATGGGTCTAAAGTTAAACCAAATCTCGATACCATGTTTGCAAAATTCTATTTAAAAAAAATATTGAATAAAAAACCCTGATCCATTTAAAACAAAATACAAAAATTTTAAAATATTTAATTTAATTTTAATGAATTCATATTTGATTACTTTAAACATTCATTTTTTTTCGTTGGATGTCCTTGAGGAAAATATTTAAAGGTAAGAACAAATGAAATTTCATACAAATTTTACTCTGAATTTATTTTAATTGTATTTAAAATTAGTATGAAACCTTAAATTACCTTTTAGTCGCTCGTTAATCTATGTTCTATATTTGTAAAAAAGATCTTGTACTAAACCATTTTAGTTTTAAAATTTATGCTCTAAAAAAATATAAATCCCAGGAATACTTATATTCTAAGAACCCTAAACTAATATTTTAATCCGTTTACAAGCCAAAAGCTATAAAAAGGGATTATTAGCGCGAATTTTGTTATTGGGATCATAAAAGCGTAGTGATATTTGTCGGCGTGGCCAGGTCTTTAAAAAGTCATACCCAAGTTTATGACAGGATTTTTCATATGAAACGAAAACACCATTAGTTGGGTCGACTGGCATTCCTTACGCAACGGCATTGTTTTTTTATGACAGTATTTGACTTTTGTGTGTAATTGCTAATTACTTATCGTTGTTCTCCCTGTTGTTAAATGTCCATTTAAAATAAAACAAATTTAGGAAAAAAAAATATTTCTTTAATTCACAATCTATTGTGTAAGTTGTGATGTATAAATTTTTTTTGGCATTTCCTTTATAAATGTCAGGTCAAACGCATGTCCGTCTACCTAAAATGTTTTCAAATTTGTGTTTGTAGAATCTTTAAGAAATGTAACAAGGCTGGAAATGTTTATATCTGTTATTTAAACTTACTCAGGTAAAATACAGAGTAAAAATCGGCGTAAAAAATTAAATAATAAATATTTTTGGTATTATGAGCATTTGTTTAGGTTAAAAAAAGTTATATGTTTGTTTGATGTTAATGCTTAGAAAAAAATTTTAAAAAAATTTCAATTAAAAAAAATGTGAATTTAATTAAATGTTTTAATTAAAAGGGCAACTTCTTACAATTGGGTTATAAAAAAAATTTAAAGTTGTTTTTGGTTTTATATTATTTTCCACAACTTTTTTAAATTTGAGTGACACTTGTGTGATTTTAACCGTACATACATATTTGCAAACATACACACAAAAAAAAATAACCCAATTAATCTTTTCCTAAATCAAGCCGTAACGGCGTTAAATAAACGGTTTGTATGGATTTTCTAAAACCAAATACGATTAATCTAGTACAATTTTTTTTATTTTATTTACGTTAAAGCCAAAAAAAAGGATTAATTTAAGATTGAAACCATACTTGATTTAAGCTTGAAGATTGATTTAAGCGTAAAAGGAATAATCCAATAATTAAAATTAATTTTTCTTTGACTTATGGTTCCATTAAAGAAGAAGAGTTTAATGTCTCACTTTTATTTTAACCCTATTTAATATTTACTTTTTGAAATTTTTTTTCCTGTACTTGCCTTAGCTGAGATTTGAACCTAGGACTCTCCGAACTGCAACACAAGTGCGTCATCCTCTAGGCTACCGACACATTTTCTTTTTAAATTAAAAAAAATATATAATAACAAAAGTTTTAAGCTTAACATAAGAAAGCCTAAATGTAGATAGCATTTTTGATAAATTTAAGAATAAAATTCTTGATTTTAGAATCAGTATTTTCTTTCTGTGTAGGATTTTGGATGAACTCCAGAATAAAATTCTTGGTTTAAGAACACCCAAAACTCTGGTTAGTCTGCTTCTTCCCATCTCTCTTTCTTTTTAATTCTTTTTTACAATTCAATTTTTCTTTTGTTTAAAAATTTTCCCCTAAGGTATAACAAGGGGACTAAATTTTCGGACCCAAGTAAGCAGCATCTATCCTTAAATTTTTTATAAAATATTTAAAAAAATTTTTGGGTGTTATTAAGTTAAATCTTAATGTTCTTTAACTTAGAATAAAACTTAAGTATCACACAATTATTATATAAAAAATATTTCTTTGCATAAAAAACCTTAATTTTGACCTTCAACTATTAAAAAAATATCCTTCTATTTTAAAATTTAACATCTAAAAATATTCATTTTCCATCCGCGTAAAATCCTTAGAAAATAATTTGATGAACTCTCTTAAATGCTTAACAATTCTTTACAGAAAGAGAAATTTTTTGTTTTGTTTAATTAAAATAAATTAAATTTAATTTTATTTAATTTAAATCAATAAAACATCGAAAAAGTATTTGAAATCCAGATTTTTTAATTTTATCCAATGTCCTTAAAAGATCGTAGGTCAAAAAGAAATAGATTATAAAAAGGTCTTCTAAAAAACCTTTTAATGAAACCGATCTTTGTAAAAGAATTTTTCATATTCTCTAATTACTATTAAATTTCAAATTAAAAACTTACAATTATTTCTTTTAAAAGCCATTTTAAAATTAAAAAAAAAACAGTTTATTTAAAAATATTTTCAGTATAAAAATAATTTGCTTGGCCGGGAGCTTAACTGGAAAAGTACATAGGAAAGAGGATGAAGAAGACTCAATGTTCTCTTCGCCTTCAGGAAATTGGTAGGGAAGAGTTGAGGATTAACTCCTGGCTTCATTCACGGAGTATACACAGTGACAGTGTGGCCTAAGCCTACCAATGGTTGCTAACTCTAGCGGGACGCTGTCTTAAAGGACTTCCACTGTAGGGTGTTAAATAAAGTTCAGATATGTGCCTTGGTGTGCATAACGGGAGCTATCGGAAGCAATGATAAGTTGCCCCCTCTTCAATACCACACCTTTTGCATCTGGATCTTTGTTTCAAGAACCCTGCGACAAAGATTGTTTAAAGATTCAGGGAAACGGGTACATGGCATGGTTCGCGTTTGGAACATGCCAACATACCAAATGTGATGGAAAAGGGTCAAACAGCTGTGGATTATAGCCAGATAGTCTGACTATTTGTTACGATATATTGGCCATTTAGCACTAATTGGAACATCCATGCACACTGATTATGGGGCCTCAACGGATACTGGGACTTGAGCGGGGCTTTTCAGTGAAACATCTTAAGTCACAGCAATACAGACTAGCTAATCACTTTACACGGTAAGAATTAAAATTAATTTTTCCTCAGAAAATTTGTTTATTATTAAAAAATAATTGTATTACTACAAATTCACACATTCAGTTAAACAATTTTACTTGAAAATTTTAAAAATTTTCAATTAAAAAAATATCATAATAATTAATGGATTTAATCAACTGAAAGTCAATTAAAAAAAAATATATTAAAACCGAAAAAAGGATAAGAAAAAAATTTCGAAAATAACAAAACCAAATAAAAAAAATATTGACTCTAATCAAGCATTGAACCTTCCACCTTCTGATTTCCAGGCTGAGACTACAGTCTTTGTTGGACTGTAACCTCTATGAGATGCTAGGATACGCTAAGCGCTCAAATGGTTGTTTGGAAGTACCATTTTTATTATTCTTTGTTTTATTTTCCCGCATCTCTAATTAGTTTTCTACTTTCTTCGTTTTTGACATAATACAAGGTGGGCCAAAAGAAATCACCCTATTGGAAGATGCACATATTTTTGCAAATGGCGGCCGATTTCAAATCTGTTTTAACCTTTGTGAACTAGACAGATGTGGAATACAAGTGAATAAGCCATGAAGCGATACACTCCCAAAGAATGCGTTACAATTCGTCTGTTGTGTTGGCGCAGCGCGAATTCCTTCACCGATTCCTCGGTCGCCCGGCACCGACTGCACAAACACTGCGCCGTTTGGCCACCGACCTTAAAGAGTATGGAACCACACAAGACGCTGTCAAGAGTAGCTGGCCCGAAGCGCCCGCTCTACAGAGAATATCGTCGCTGTTGGCAAGGATGTCGAGCTGTCGCCAGAAACATCGACCAGACGCCGTGCCTCGCAATTCGCCATCAGCCGGTCGTCCCTTGGGCGAATTTTGATCCAGGACCTGCGCATGTTCCCGTACAAAGTCTAGTCCGTGCTTTAGCTGTTGCCTGTCGACCGCCAAACGCATAGCAAACAACATCGGATGACTTCTTTTGGCCCACCTTGTATAATATCTTATCTTAGAACAGTCAGATCTGGTAAATATTTGCCCCAAAAAGCGTGACCACTAAAAATTATAGTTTCAAATTCCTTCATTCATTAGGATAAATATCTTGAACCTTGTGAATATATCGATTAAATATTTTTTCCGTTTATTTTAAAGCGTTTGCTAAAAAACAAGCTAATTGAAAGACAAAATCATGAAACGATTTTTTTTTTAATTGTGGTAACGGTAACCTCAACTCTTAATAACATTTCGTTAATCTTGACCTTATAAAGATAAAATGTCGAAAATCTTATTTTAGAGCCAAATCAAAACACATTTTCAACATCGCTAAGACCAAATTAAAGAGATTTTGATCTTAAATGACCTTTAACCTCAAACACATCTTGTTAAGATAAGGGTGTTTTATAAAAAAAAAAATATAAAAGAAAATAAGATGCAAATTTTCCAAATACTTTTTAAATCATGTTTTACGCTTGTGCGCTTCTTTTCTTATGCCATCAGCTCGTCGGTCAAATAGATCTTGCTTCACAACATTATTAAGATATTTTTTGTTTTAAAATCTTTATTTGCATTTTTTATTTCAACATTCGTTTATGATTTTTAATCTAATTTGTTGATTCAATTCTTTGTTGAAAAAATATTTATGTATATTTGGCATATACTTTCTTTTGAAATAGTTTCATTTTGAATGCCACTTATGTGACATGAGTGCATCTTGAGTTTAAGCCGATTATATAATTTTTAAGATCGAGTCGAAAATGTGGTTACTTTTGCTGTTTTGGTTAAACAATTTTAAGGATCTTAAAAATATTAAAAACATCTTTTTCTTTTTGCAAATATTAAGACATTTTGAAAACAAGTTTTGTTTTGTTGTTAAAAAATTAAATATCTTTTTTATATGAAAGTTGTCTAACGTTTTGTTTTAGCTTTTTAATTTTTCCCACAAAAATTTAAATTTTTAACCCTAAATTATTGCTTTGCGTAAAAAATAAAATATTTATAAATTAAATTAATTTGAAAAATGCATCAGAGTGCAGAATTACTTTTAAATGATAACACTAGTCTGGAGCAAAAGTTCCCTTTATAAAGGGGTTTCCAATAAGGACTTGACAACTATTTTTTTTTTAATAAAACCCAAACCATTTGAGATATTTCCAAAACTGTAAAGTCGACTTGAAATACAATTAAAACGTTAATGAATGGAACTTGACTTCGTTCATGTGGCCACTGCGTGCACGTCGGCAGCGGTCCATTGGTTGGACCCAATTTTCGATGACTCAGTTACACATTTCGGCCGCCACTTCACTTTTAATGTTGGCTCTGAGGTCTTGCAACGACGTCGGCTTGTTGGCATAGACCAATGATTTAATATATCACCTATGGCGCAATAATGCATCAGGTGGTGGTAATTCTACAACAACAAAATTTGGTGATTAAAATTTTAGTTTTTGTTGTAGTTGTAGTTGGCTCAGGTGTCAAAAAAAGATATTTAAAAGTAAACAACTTTGAAAGCCCAGCCTCGATTTATACATGAAAAAAGTAGATCAGCTGTGCTCGTAACACCACCTGGTCAAATAATTTCACCATGATATCACCAAAGGAAAAAGCGTTAAATCGCACGAATGAGGTGGCCCATTGACTGGGAAATTTCTTGAGATAACACCATACTTACTCTTCAATAAATCGGTTGTAACGTGTGCTGTGTCGCTTGTTGCCCCATCCTATTAGAACCACATTTCGTTTAGGTCAATGCGTTCCGATTCGGGTCAAAAATAAACGGTAATCATGGCGCGATAACGTGACGATCGTTATAGCCGACGAAAAAACATCGTCGGCATGCAAACCGCACCAAAAAATTATTTTTTGTTGGTCAATGCTAACAACCCAACGACGTTGGAAGAACTCAGGGCCAACATGTAATGCGAAAGAGCGGCCGAAATGTGAGACCGAGTCATCGAAAATTGATTCCAACAAATCGACCGCTGCCTACGTGCCCGCGGTGTCCATATGAACAAAGTCGAGTTGCATTCATTAATGTTTTGATTTTATTTGAATTCGATAAACAAGTTTTAGAAATATCCCAAATGGTATGCGTTATTTTTAAAAAAAAAGTTGTCAAGTCCTTATGGGAAACCCTTTTATAAATTCGGTAAAATTAAATCCGCTTTTAAATTTTTTTAATGTTTCGCCTAAAATAAGGCGGCTTAAACTGATACATTTAATGATAACGATTTGATCGAAACTTCAACAAATAATTAGCAATAAAATTTTTTTTTAGCATCTTAATATTAAATTTAATGTTTTCAAGTGTTTGGGAGTTATTCAAAATTATTCTAATAACCAATATCAAACAAAATTTACAGTCTTTAAAATTTTATAACTAATTACTTTTATTGGTAATAAAAATTTCCCTCATTATTATTCAAAATATACAACTAAAACGAAAAACATATTTAGATATTTGCCGATACAAACAATACCTAAAATCCATACATTGCAATAGAGGCACGCGATTAACGAATATACAAGACAATTTCCGAAAAAAAATTCCAAAAAGCAACGCCAAAAACTAAAATATCCTTTAAATAACTAAATTTTCTAAATACATACATAAAACAAAAACAATAAAACGAAATACCACAGTTGTTAAGGCAGCAGGATATTTTAATGCTCAAAATCATTAATAGAAATTAAATAGACAGAACAACAACAATGAAATATGCATTTTGTATGCATTAAATATTAATGAAATATTTTTGGGATTTATTTCCGCAAGATAAAAGAGAAAATTTACAATTTTTAAGAGTAAAAATAATAAAATGCATTTCTGTACAAAATAATAACAATTAATTAAAAGAGAAAGAAGGAAGAATATTTGCTGATTGTAGTGGGGCCAAATTGAACTCAAAATACAAACACAACTGCAAACATTAACGGTTGACCACAAATTTGTGTAACCTTTGACAGTTTTAATTTTGCATATAAAGAGGTGATAAGTAGTTTTTGCATATTTCCTTTAAGCATTTTGTATTTAGAAAACAATAGTGAAATGTTTAATTGATGTTCTTTCACTAAATATTTTTATTCCTGCACTAGTTAGGTGGAAGAAGTTTGGTGCCTTTGTGTTACGGGGTTTTCCGGGGATTTCTCATTAATTTCACATTCTGGGGATTACAGAAATTAAAACTATAAACAATTAGATTCTTTTACAAAATTCCTTACACTATAGAAAAAGCTTTGCTTACAATCGGTTCACAAACATATAAAAAATATTTTAATAAGCTTGCGCAGCTTTAAATTTGGTCAGTTGCAACAAAAATAATAAAATCAAAGTTTACGCGAAGAAAAACAAAAATTTCAAAAGCTTTGCGCATGTTGAGTCGGTGACGTCACGCAAAATAGCACAGATCAGTTTTTGGCACTGATCGTACGTTATCTAATTATTTTTAAAATAAGTGCCTTTAGGATTTATATAAGTTATTATATTGACACAGCTATAAAAAACGTTTAAATTAATTTTAATTATGTTATAATTATATACAAATCCATAGTGCTGCTCAATAAAATAAAAATCGTCAAATAATAATTATTTCTCTTCAAAAAAAATCAATATTATTTTTTTCAAAAAAAAATCGGAAAATAATAAATATTTCTGCTTAGAAAAATTAAAAAGTAACTATTATTTTTAGCAAAAAAAATAACAATAATAATTTAAAAATACTGGATTCTTAAAAAATTAAGAACAATACCATCAAGATAGGGTGCTTTGCTTGACTCTCCTATATTACCTGCTGTCTTTCCTTTACCCCTAGTCTTCATTAGCAATAAATATGTTAACATATATTGCAGCAAGTGTCAAAATTATGTTATCTCTAATGTGGACTGCTGTATTGCGTACATATTTATTGCCAACATTTTATTGAGCAATAATTGTCAACCATTTTTCGAAAGCAATTATTGCGGACATAAAACGTCAAACTCAATTGTCATTTTTAAGTGACATTTAAAAAACGACGCCAAGTGATATAAAGCGATAAAAAACTAATAATTTCTAACAATTTTCCTTAAAAAAACGATGATTTTCTGATTTGGTTTGTTTTTTTATGATGAATTAAGATATATACGTGTTCCCATACCCTTAACATAGGCGAGTCAATAAGCAATAATTTCCCGTTATTCTTCCGACGTTATTGCCTTATTGCAAAGATATTTATTGCTAATTTGGACGGGGCGATAGTTTCATTGAATACTTAAATATAATTTTTATTATGGGTACCGGTCATAATAGGGGTTTACGTGGAAACCAAGTTAATGACACAACATACCGTATGAATCTCGGCATTTAAAACAAATTTTATTAAAAAAATGTTTTTCATAAAAAACTATGCAATCAAAACTTTTCAATAATTTGTTAATAATTTTCTATGGGTTGCACATAACCTATGACCTTCACACATTTAAAGTGTTAAATAGCTTTTTATTTTAATATTGGTTATTTAGGAACATATTATTTAAGCCTTGTCGCCTATCACATATAGCTACTGGTTTAATGGTTTTTTTAACATAAGAATAAAATTATCCACTTAGAATGACTTTGTCAACCGCTGCAATTTTTATGCTCGCTACTGTATTAACATATTAATACGTATGTATGTTTGTTATATTAAATATCTTTTAAGAGCACTATTAAATATTAGGTGGAGATGCAAGTTTAATTTTATGACAATATGAGACCTTTTCACAAAGTTGTCAATAAATTATTAAACTGTTATGAACTAAAAAATTTTATCAATCAAAAGTCACACAATATAACTCTTGTTGTATTGTTTTTAAATTAAAAAAACACTTCAAGACTTTTATATTTTATCCTAGAGGTTTTTTATGTGCAGAAAATTTCGGAAAATTTTCTAACATTTAACTATAAGTCTTTTTTAAATATTTTTAACGTTGTGTTAAAATAACTTAAATAACGAATTTTTACCATTTCTGTTGTCATATGTATACATGTAATAGAAAGAATTTAGTTTCGTGGGGAAAGTAGAAATAACTTCGCCGAAAGAGCCTTTAGTTGTTTCAACTTCAGTAGGGGGAGTATAAATTTCAAACATTTAGTTAAAGGGATATTAGACAAATACAAATACAATATTAAAGAAAAGAGAGAATATAAAAGAGAATGTCAATAATATTTTCATAACAGAAAGAGCTGCACTACTTTATCGTGTCAAATGTTGTTGTAAAACTGCATTGAATGCATTTGTGTACATTGTTGTTGTTGTTATTTTTGCTTAGAATATTTGTTTTGGTATATTTTTGATAATTTTGGGAATTTGTTTTGTTTTTGTATTTCTGATTTTTGGATACTCAGGGAGCATTATTAGAGACGATTTTTGTGTTAGATGTAATGTGTACTTATTTTGCTTTGTTGTTTAAAACCCACATACTAACTACATTAAATGATGCTGAGTAAAATTTAATATTAGTCGCGTTCGGAGCCTCTAAACGTTAAGGATTAAGGTGGGAAAATTAGAAAAAAGTTTTGAAGATTAGAAAACAAAATTAACTTAACAAAAATTAAATTAAAACTTTGTTTTTTTTTAAATGCACATAAAAATGGCAAAAAATATAGTTTAGCCAAATATAAATATTTAAGAAAATATAACAGAATGGGGTTTTAGTGAAAATATTTTTGTGCAAAAGGTTAATACTTAAGAATATTTTATGGCCCGTCTAGCAAGACAATTGAAATAAATTTTGGTCATGCGTATAAAATATATACAAAAAAATAAAAGTATAAGTAAAAACCACCAAAAAAAAACATACATTAGAATTAGAAAAAAGGAAGAAAAGTAAAAAAAAATTAGATAAAAAAACGAAGTTAAGGAAATCCCACTCAACACCTGAAATTGGAGCCTTCAAATAAAAGGCTTTAAGGTATATATATAACTTAAAGAAAATGAATATTTTTATTTATAAACAAAAAAATGTGCCGCTAACCCACCACCCACCAATTCTCTTTAAATTTTTTTTTAATACTAACCTTCAAAAATATTTAAACAAAACATTATTTTTATGGTCATCATTTATCGACAAAAAAAAACCTGCATTCTTTTAAGAAGCGCATTTTGTTTTAAAAATTTTTATTTAATTTAATTTTGTTGGTGTATTTTTTTTTTTTGCTTTTCATAAACAAAACATTAAACAGACAGACACATCTTAACATTGCCTATTGCGCTTATTACTTACTATTCGCGTTAAAAATGCAGTCGATATTTTAGCGAAAAGCGCTAAAAACAACAAAACTTATACACATTTTTGAAATACATAATTTTTTTAATATCTTGGCAGTTTTTTATGAGTCTTTTTACATTTCATCTGCCAAAATTTATTTCTTGCATCTATTTTTTGATTTTTAATTTTTTTTCATGATGATGTTTTTAAAAATAAATGATTTAATCAAAGTCAAAGTTATGGTCCTTGTGCAAACGAAAAGTTTTTTAATACATTTAGCAAAAATTTGTGTGTACATATGTATGTGTGTGCACACTTTACAATTGATGGCCCTGTTGATAGTGTATTGAATTACTAATGCATTTAAAATGTATCGATTAAAATTATGCTTAAGTTCTGAATGGCGCGTGCCTAAAAAATAAATTATTTTTTTCACAGCCTAAGATTAAAATTGTGTTATCGATTTTATTCTACTACTTTTTCGAAAGCGAATACTGCCTTTTGAGGGCAAATTACGGCATTCGATTCGAATCGAAATTTTAAAATTCTTAATAGAATTCTTATATTAAAAGCATTGACAACTCGATTGATTGAGTAGAATTTCGATTCGAATCGAATGCAGTTATATGCCCCCTGGCTTTAAGCTTGTTGTAAACGTAATGATTAAACTTTAATTTTTATCGAAGCAGAAAAAATAAAAATAGTTTTCTATTAAAAAATTTATAATTTTGATTAAAAATTTAATCGATTTTACACAAGTAAACGAATTTGTAAATACGGTTTATATTTGATCAGTAATTTAATTAACATTTTATCTTATTAGGAATTTTGTATTACAATTAACAATATAATAAAATATATTTAATAATTTAATGTAAAATTTTAATTGAAATTATTTGTAAATATTTAAACCTATTATAGCCTTCACCAAGAGGTAAGGGTATGCACAGGGTGTCCGCTGCCAAGGTATACTACTTTGTTTTGCCGCCATTTTGGTAAACATTAGTCTTGACAGTTCATATTTGGCAGTCGTGATGTAGGAACGTGGCAAATTTATTATGGAAAAATATTCAGTAAAACAACGTGCTTTAATCATAAAAACATGATAACCCATGACAACCCCGATTTTTATGAAAAAATCATAATGAGTGTGGAGGCACATTTTCATTTGAATGGAAATGTGAATAAACAGAATAGTCGATTCTGGGCAATTGAAAACCCTCAAGTTATCCATCAGTCGGCTTTGCATTCATTTAAAGTGACAGTCTGGTGTGCAATTTGGTCAGGAGGAATCATTGGACCTTACCTTTTTGAAACTGAGAACGGCGAAACGGTAACTTAATGGGGAGCGATATCGTGATTTGTGTGTCATCCTGTTTTTACTATATAAAATATTCACTTGTGACCCCATGAAGTATATATATTCTGGATCCTTATAGATAGGGAAGTCAATCCATCTGTCCGTCTATCTGTCTAAATCTTTATATGTCTGCCTGTCCGTCTGTCTGTTTTTCCATCTGTCTGTCTGTCTGTCTGTCTGTCTGTCTGTCTGTCTGTCTATCTGTCTGCCTGTCTGTCTGTCTGTCTGGTTGTTCCTCTGTTAAGATCAAGTCTCCGGAGCGAAATTAAATAGAACGAAAGGGCGTTGGTATCAAATAATAAAAATATTCCTAGGCAGAAGGCTATTTTGAATCAGAGCGATTGGTTCACTATGAACCGAGATATTAGAAAAAACCTAAAATATAAAATTTTTTAGGACAAAATCCATGCATATATGGGAAAATCTTAGTAGATATAGCTACTGTTGGAAAAGAACTCAGTTGCAGTGGAAGTGGTGTCATCAAAGAATTGCATTAATTTTGTAAAGTTTTTAAATGCGCTACATCTAAAGAGCTACAACATCTATCTACTTCAAATCTGTTTCAAAGTAGTTCTAGTGGCCCCAATACAAATGAACCCTTAAAAAAAATATTTTGAAACGCCAAATCTTGAAACTGTAACACCTTTCGGCTTTTAATTTACTAGAAAAAGTAATTGTACGACAACTTTTACATTTAAATAAAATATTTGGGCGATTCTATTGTGACATGTGTAACCATTTTTTTTTTGTAACTCAAGCAATTAAAAATTCTTGTTTGAAAAAATGCTATGCTTTTCAAGGATGGCATGTTTTTAAACGTAATTTCAGCTCACAATGATCACTTAAAGACTGTGACGTGTGACCTTACAAATTTAAATTTAAAAGAGTTTTGACTTTAAGATCGAGTTGTTTAAAATATTCCTGAGAAAGGTTCTAATATTTTTGATTTTCGATAATTTTCGTTTTCTTTTAGACGTAAATTCATCGATTTTTTTAATATAAGAAAATTCGATTTTTTTCCAATTGCGGAGAGTGGTATGACCATACAAATAACCAACTTTTATAAAATTTAGATACGTTATATCTCAAAAACAGTTATCGGATATAAATTTACTACAAAAAATATTTATACAACAATTCCTATATTTTAAAAAAAAAAAATATTTTAATATGGGCAGGGGGAGCGTTAGCCTCTATACAAATAAACGACTTTTACAAAACTTGATACGCTTTATCTTCGAAACCCTAATACCTATTGACCTTAGATTTATCGCAAAGTTTTTTCCACATTTTAACAAAAATAGTTGGATAAGACCAATGGGAGCGGTAGCCACCCATATGATTTTTGTTTGTTTGAAAAAAATTATTTGGATAGAAGCTTCGCCGATACAAATGTTGAAATATTATGAAATTTTCTATTCCAAAAAGTAGGAAAGCTTTCGACTTAAAAATTGCCACAGGGTAATTTTATTATAATATTTAAGGGTTGAAAATCACTTGGTTAGATCTGATTTAATCACAATTGATTAGCCATTTTTTAGTCATATCGGCTAGTCTTAGTAGATCCAGTTTGGTGATTGTGCAGCAAGCAATCTCGCAACTGCTGACTGGGTACCATACAAATTTAAAAAAAAACAGTTGTTGAAGATTATTATGTTTCCCCCCTTCCTGCCACCGCCTCTGTTTTTTTGTAATGATCATTTCAATTATCAAAAAACTTACTAAATTTTTTTGCCATTGGTTTTAATTTTTCTGTAAAAAATGCATAAATTTTAGCATTTACGTCTTTTGGCTTAAATTTTTTTTTTTTTGTTAAAAATAAATTTGTAATTTTTTTCAATATAAACAAATATTATAGACTTTCATAAGAAATATACCAGAACTAAAACGTTATTATTTAATTAAGTATTCTCTTTTGGTTATTGTTTTTTTTAATTTTTTTTCACTACAATTTTTTTGTTTATAATTGCAAATACTTTTTTAATAATAAATACCCTACGTCCAAGGTTAAGGGTGTTAAGGCTTGTAGATGTGATTTAAGGTAGTGGTGGCTCGTTTTGATATAAAAATTAGCCCCCATATGTTTTTAATCATTTTAAACTTTATAAAGGTTTAAAGTTAAGTGTTTTAAGTGTGAAAAGTTTGTTGAAAAAAAATTATTTAATATAAATTTTAATGCCAAAAATAATTTCTTATGTATACCTCCTTTTTTACGGTAGTGCGTGTTTTAGTTATGCAAGTATTGTTTTGAATACTTATTTTTAATTGATTTAACATTTACATTTTAATTTTTTTATTGTAGCTCTTTAAGCAGCCACTGCTTATCCAACTTGCTGTTTATCAAAAAAACGTTTTATATTTACTTTTGCGGCTGCATTCTGCTGATTTTTGCATTCAAAATCTATAACAGAGAAACAAAAAATCTTCTATAAAAACATTTATTTACACTAAATGTGTATATAAATAGGAAAATATTTATCATAAATTTTTTGTTCGTTGATTTTGGAAACTGCATGTATGATGAAAAAAACGCTAAAGTTTTCCTGCAAGAAGCAAAAAAAAAATCGAGGTGCAAAATAAAAGAAAACCGAATGCACATGCTGTGTCATACGTAAAAAATATGCTTCTAACGCAGCCAACAACACAAAGTGCATAGAGCAAGTTGTGGTCATAATTAAAAAAAATTTTGAAATTGGTAAACAAGGAAATTTGCAATTTAGTCGCCAAAAAGAAGAATTTTCGTTCACTTTACTTTTACCTTGTAATATTGTTTTCTGTATTTATTTTTTAAATATAACTTTCTTTAAAACAAGCTGAAGCGCTATATGCAGTTGTCCCGAATAGTATATTGGTTTTTTATACCCTTCACATTAGTCATACCCTTATGTCATTCCATTTGTAATTTCTTTAATATACATTTGCAACCCCATAAAGTATATATTTTCTTGATTCTTATAGATAGGAAAGTGAATTTGGCAATGTCCGCCTGTACTATAATCTGTTGAAATCAAGTTCAAAACATCACGTACACTTGCGAAAATTTTGCTAATGAAATTCAGCAATATTTTCCGATAACTGACAGAGATATAAGCCAGCAACCACAACTTCCTCTGTTTATTTCTTTAAAATTTGTACACAAAAACCTCTACAGCTGCCCTGGAGTTAACCCTACACGAGAGCAATGCAAAACCGACTCCCATTATTTTCCCTCATGAACATTTTTGTGGAAAATACTTGCCCCCTATCTCTAGCCATTAACAGGGTTGCGATCAAAGTTTGAAAAAATTAAGGTAAATATCCCCACCACTTTCAAAGAGTCGCTCTTAGAGGAATAATATGTATCACAGACCCCATTAGTTTACCTCCCAAACATGTTCCTAGAACATACTTACCCCCTAACTCCATCACCTAAGGGGGTTGCCATACAAAATTTACAAGAATGATTTACAAACGCCCATAACTTAAAAAATATTTTATGTATTATAACAGTTGTTAAGATTTTATTTTATAAATAAGTCTAAGCATTTTTTAAAATGCTTTTAAATAGAAAATGAATTGTTTCAATCGATTAATGACTAAATCGCTGTGATTGTTTATTCAAAAAAAACTTTTAATCTTTTACAAAACTTTATTATTTTGCAACAATGCACTTGCCTGCTTTTAAGTAATACACACGCTGCTATAAAATTTCTATTATTTTTTTTTTTTTTTATTTAATTTCAAAACTGAAATGTATTTATTTTACACTTGGCCTCTAAAAAGTAAAATTTTCATATAAATTATAAAAAATTAAAAAAAAAAAATTAAAAAAGATCTTAAACAAATTTTCTTAAAAAAATTTATAAACAAAAATATCGAAAAAGAAACTTAAATTGCAGCAAATGTAAACTAAAAGAAAAACAATATTTTTTTTGTAAATATTTTATATATAATTTTGCAAAATTTTAGTTTTTGTTTAAAAAATTTGAAAACAACAAAAAATTATTTTCTTTGTAAAGTGCAAAAAGAACTTATTGCAATATTATAGATCTTAGTAATGATAATTGTTATACCCTTCACATTAATGATAAGGGTATATAAGTTTGCCATTCGGTTCGTTATTTCTTGAGAGTTTTACGATCGACCCCCATTAGTATCCCTTCCCAAACAAGAAAATACTTACCTCCTATCTCCATCGTCTAAGGGGGTTCCAATACAAAATTTGGGAAATTGTAATTCCCCCCCCCCCCCCCCCTTCAGCTCCAGCGCGACCGTGGATAGTTTAAGTGTAGGACCCTTAAAAGGATGCCAAAAAAATTTGAAAAAATAGGGTAAAAAACCTACAACTTCCCCGTAGTCACCCTAAGAGGGTTAAAATATGACACCGACCCTTATTTAAAAATTAGAAATATTTCAAAAAAATAAAAAAAATCGTAGTTTTAAAAGACCATTGTGAAGGGTATAGAAGATTTGGCACTTACTTGTTTTAATTCCTGCTAGTAAAAATATATATTGTTTTTTTTAATGCTTTCTTAAGCGTTTGACAATTTATTTTAGTTATAAAATTTTAAATTATTATTTTAAAATATCAATAGACATCTTTAAATGTTTTCCGCAATTTTTTTTTTGTCACAATAAGAATGCGTTAGTTTTCGTACACACTCCACATACATACTTACGTTGAAGGGGCATTATGCGTTTGTGCAGATGTTTGCAATGCCTATAAATAATGGTCTGAAACTCACCTTTAAGTATACCGATCGTCTGTCCGTCCGTTCGGCTGGGTGTCCTTGTTTAAAGTACATGCCGCAATTCTCAAGGTAAGTATGGTAATGAAATAGCACACAGATAACTTTTTTGGCACTGGCACGAAGTCTATTGTTTGTGGTGATGTTTGGTCCATTTTTTGGCATAGCCCCCATACAAATGTCCTCCCGAACTAAGCTATTACTAAAGCAAATATTACTAGTCTACTAGTCGGTTCATTTTGTGATGTAACCTCCATACAAATATCCACCCGAAACAAGCATTTTGGGCTATAAAAGGCTCGAATATTACTTAACCTTCTTAAAATATTCCAAACATGTTTATCTTTATGCTACCAACTATTATACTGGATACAACTATTATGAGGGTTTTTCATACAGCCTCAATGTAAATGGGGTGTAGGGTATAATAAGGTCGGTCTTAAACGACTCTAACTTTCTTACTTTGTTAACAGACACAAACATTAAATATCAAACAAATTGTTGCAATCAATAATTAAATAAATAACTTTTCATTTATCTTAAAAATATTTCCTAGTAAAAGTATTTGAAAAGACATGGGATTTTTTTAAATTATTTCATTGAAAAAAAAGCAAGAGAATTTAAGGGCTAAAAATAAATAAAGCTGGTTTGTTATCAAGCGATTACTAGTTTGTCGCACGACATATTAAAGAAAAATGGATAATTTAAAGGAAATACTTTAAAATTGGCATGTTTTTCAACTTAAACTTCTTTAATTTAGCAAAAAATATTAAACACTTGGTAAGAGCTTTAATATGGTTGTCTTTTACATCTCAGTCGCCTGCCAACTGTCCCGCCAATTTTTAGCATTATTTTATAGTCCTGTTATTCATTTTTCAATAGGTAATTTGAATTGCCTTTTACATAAGCAAAGTAGGAATTATAAGCTTATACTAAATCTCACAGGATCAAAATTAATAAAAAGCCGAGATGCTTCAATATCTTCGTCGCTGAAAAATCCTCTTTACAACTACACATGTGTAAAAATAGGTATTAAATAGTATTTAAAGCATTTTCTTTAGTTTTTATCTTTAAAACTGTTTTTAAGTACAAATAAATGATTTTAAAAAATAACAACAACAACAATATGTAATCAATTTCACGTAAAATGGCTTAAATTGGGAAAAAATCGATTTTTTCTTTTCAAAAAAATCAATGAATTTACGTCTAAAAGAAAACGAAAATGATCGAACTTTAAAAAAATTGGTTCTTATTGGTATTTAATTTAAATTTATTTCGCAGGAGCTTAAAATTATTACATACTGAATTTTCACTTTTCATGCCTTGATGAAAATGTCACACCCGTCACATTTTATAAAAGGTTTTTGCTTAAACAAAAAAATTTTTTTACAAACAATGACTCAAATACAATAAAAAACCCCTTTAAACTACCGTAGAAACCAAAGAATTAAACCCATTCTCATAAATATTTTGCACAACTTGATTTTAAAAACAAAATCATCTTTAATTAAAATTTGTAGCGTCACACTTATTACAGTCCTCAAGTGATTATTGTGAGAAATAATTTATTTCTTGCAGTGTCTTCTTAATATTGTTCGATTAAAAACATATTATTCTGGGAAATCAAAGGCTTTTTTTAACAAAAAGTTTTAATTATTTGAGTTATAAGCAAAAATGTAAGCAAATTTGTCACACCCGCCACAATGGAGTTGCCCATGTTAATATTATTTTTTAACTTTTTAATAACTATAAATGAAATTAAATTTTTATGCTTTGATTGGCTTAAAAGCCTTGAAGAATTAAAACTACTTGAATTAAAAACTGCATCATTTTAAATAGATTCCTTAATGGAACAGGATATGCCGACAAACGGACCATAACATGCCAAAAAGAGAAAAATCTCTGCCGACCTTAAGCAAAGGGGTTTTTTTACAAAAAAATCAAGTGTCTAAATTTCAAAAAGATATTTAAAAAATACTATTGCCATTAATTATAACAAATTATTGAATTTAAAGAACTAGATTTTAATCTGATAGCAAATTTACACACGCCAGAACGGCAGTTTAAAAAAATATAAGGTGTTAAATTGCCGACTACTGGTACACTTATCCTAGTACTTCGTTAAAAACAAAACATTTAAAGGCGCTTATGGAATAAAGTGTTCATTTCTAGTAATAATCTATACAAAAACTTTTAACTAATAATGACAGCAAAAAAGGCAACCAACATTTTGATAGCTTTACGACAATAAATTTAAAAAAATTAATTGTTTTTTAAGTGGTCCTTAATTAATTTTTTATTTTAATTTATTTTATTTTATTTTATTTTATTTTATTTTATTTTATTTTATTTTATTTTATTTTATTTTATTTTATTTTATTTTATTTTATTTTATTTTATTTTATTTTCTTTTATTTTATTTTATTTTATTTTATTTTATTTTATTTTATTTTATTTTATTTTATTTTATTTTATTTTATTTTATTTTATTTTATTTTATTTTATTTTATTTTATTTTATTTTATTTTATTTTATTTTATTTTATTTTATTTTATTTTATTTTATTTTATTTTATTTAATTTAATTTAATTTAATTTAATTTTATTTTATTTTATTTTATTTTATTTTATTTTATTTTATTTTATTTTATTTTATTTTATTTTATTTTATTTTATTTTATTTTATTTTATTTTATTTTATTTTATTTTATTTTATTTTATTTTATTTTATTTTATTTTGTTTTATTTTATTTATTTTTGGATTTTCCTAAAAGTAAATATTATAACAAGTTCTCAGAATAATTAGGAATCTTTTTTAAAGTCAAAAAAATATATAATAAAAAAACACAAGCAAAATATATATAATTATAGTCCAATAAAGCGAGTTTTTTATTACTTTTTCTTAAATGTCTTTTGTTGTTAACATTGAACATAATTTTCCAAAAAATTTGCACATAAAGTTTGCACTTATGAAATCATTTGAATTTCATTTTTGCCTAAAACATTTAACCTTAATAAACCTTTTATTTAAGGCCGTTTGGATAAATTTCTTTTGTTCTATATTTTTTTTTTGGAAATTTTGCATTTTTCAGCAGCAGCCGTTTTGCAAAAAGTCAAAGTCATAAAACTTTACTCTATTTAAGCCGTCGTCGCTTAATCCCGTTCATAAATTGTTTTTTTTTTTCTTTTTACAAAGCAGAATAAGGTAGAATTTGAAAACTGCTTAAGCCTCAACGAAAATCTTAATTCATTGTAAAAATTATAACACCAACGCATAAATGCAATAAAATATGTATCTTCCAAAAATATGAAACCTTATTTACATACATATAATAACAACATACACACGAACGCGAATTAAGTGTACCGACTAACTTACCTGCCTTAGCCGGCAATAAAACGAAAAGAACCAAAGATCATAAAAAAATAAACTACCTATTCAAATTGTTACTTTTAACTAGAGCAACACTTATGTTAAGAAAGAAAAAAAGGATACATTTGCTACATATGTATGTATGTAGTGCGACAGTTCGCGAACAGCGAAAAAAAGCAGGACTACCTGTGCAGCAGTGTGTGCATTCGTGTGACAAACAAAAACACACAGACACACACACACATATGCATTCGCACGCACAGATTTTTAGACAAATATTGACTTTTTTTAAACTAATCCGTCTGTTCAAAAGAAAATCATAAATTTCTTGTGCGTGTGTGTGTATGTGTGTGTATGGGTGCCTGTAGCTGCTTAAGAGCGAGAAAGGGAAGGAGCAAGAGAGTGCATTAAAAAAGTATTTGTGCATGTGTGTTTGTGTAAGCGCGAGTTGTAAGAGAATGTAAGTCCTTTTACCACTTTTTTTATGCTCTTTAAATACTTGGCTGAATTTGTTTACAGCATCAGTTGCATTCTAGACTCAAAACGAAAAACAAGTTACAAGTCTGAAGTGATTTCTTTAAAAAAAATAAACACTACAACGGAATACGAAAACATTAGAAAAACAAAAAATAGACATAAAAAAAGATTTTTGAAATCTTTTTTTAAACAATCTCAAACAAAAATAAATACTTCAAAGAAGTTATAAACAATTTTAAATAAATTAACGAATTTATTTTATCAACCACCTTTAAAAAATATCAACTAAATCTTGGATATTGTTCAACGAAAAAAAAACAGCCAAAAGGTATATAAACTGCTTTAAATATAACATTAAAAAATTAACCACTGTGATTGGTTAAAAAAAAAGGAAGAAAGAAAAAAAAAATCACCATTTTTTTAAATAAAAAAAAAAAATAAAAAAAGCATATAAAAGTGTGTAAAAAAAACCACCCTCAGAGAGGAGGGGTGTCACAAAAAATTATAAGAAAAAAATTTACAAAAAAGTCCTTAACAAACAAACCCCTAAAATTCAATCTTGACTTTAGATATTATTTAGGACTTTAAAAATTAAAAAAAAACATTTCCAATATTTTTTCTTCTTTTTGTTATAAAAATGTGTTCAAATCCTTAGAAGTTAAAAAAAAGTATTAAAAAACAAATCTCTTTAAAAAACAAAAGTCGCGAAATTTTTAGCGCTTGCGCTTCTTTTTCCTTTGAATATAATTTCTCGCTTATTTTTTACACTCTTTTACTTGTTTGCTGGAGGATTTTTTAACTTTAAAAAAATCTTTGTATTTTGGGGCATTTTTTTTAATAATATTTTTTCAATTCCTTTTAGATCTACCATTTGGTATTTTTTGTTTTGCCCAAACGAAAACAAATTTCGAAAGCATATACAGACAACATGGAAAATTGGAACAGCATACAAGCCACTGCCAATTATGTGGATCACAATAACTGGTTTAACAATATGTTTGCCGCCACTATCAAAACAGAACCAGGCACTCTTAGTCAAACGGAATTAATAGAACAACATTCGATAGCAGCCTCAACCGCCCCTACAACAACACATTTGGAAAATTATTTGAAACAGCAACAACAATATACAGCCATGGATACGAATATGGCAACCTCGCCTACCAACAGTCATCATTTGGGTAATACAGCAATGAACGGTGGCAGTGAACAGCAACAGCAATTCTTTGATACAGCAGGCATGCATCAGCAAATGATGCAACAGCAACAACAATATCAGCAACATTTCCAACAAGCCCAACAGGCAGCCGCACAAAATCAGGCCACCCCTCACCTGCCTTTGGGTTTTAATCCTCTAACACCGCCTGGTCTGCCACAAGCTATTCTACCCGCCATGTCCCATTTTTACACACAATCCACACAGCAACAAAGACCACAAGAGCAAACTCCAAGCCCCCAGCCTATGGGTACTAACTTGCTAGAGAATCCAGAAAAGTCTGCATTGACTCCACGCCATACACCACCCATGGATATTACTCCACCCAAATCGCCTAAAGCCCCAAATGTAATATCATCAAATGAGCAGCAGCAAGATCAAGAACTTATATCCAATTCCAGTGAAGATCTCAAGTTCATAGTCGACTCAGATGATGATGAAACCATCCGCTTGCCCATCTACAACTCTCATGGTAAAATGAAGAATTACAAGTGTAAGACCTGCGGCATGGTAGCCATTACCAAATTGGCTTTTTGGGAACATGCCAAGATCCATATGAAACCCGAGAAAATCCTGCAGTGTTCCAAATGTCCTTTTGTCACTGAATTGAAACATCATTTGGAATATCATATACGCAAGCATAAAAACCTAAAACCTTTTCAGTGTGATAAATGTTCCTATTCCTGCGTCAATAAATCCATGTTGAACTCGCATCGTAAATCTCATTCCTCAGTGTATCAATACAGATGTGCTGACTGTGATTATTGCACTAAATATTGTCATTCATTTAAATTGCATTTGCGCAAATATGATCATAAGCCTGGCATGGTTTTGGATGAGGAGGGTATACCAAATCCATCGGTGGTCATTGATGTTTATGGCACCAGACGTGGCCCCAAGAATAAGGGTTCATGCGGCTCCAGTATGAAAAAGTCAAATACTGATTTGAAAATATCAAATCCTTCACAGTTATCGGCTGCCCTTCAGGGTTTTCCCCTTAATACGCAGCAACATCAAATGCCTACATCTCCTGCAAAAAGTATTTCTTCAGTGACTTCGGAATTGCCAACCTTGACTTTAAACATGTCTTTGCAGCAGCATCAACAACAGCAACAACAACAAAAGCAGCAGCACCAGCAAAAGCCACAAGTTAACGGCGCTGCTTTGGAAATTTCGCCTCCAACACAGCAGTCAACTAATCAAAATGGCAATATTTCAAATCTGTTTCCACCTTTGGCCACATTGCTGCAACAAAATCCCAACATGGCCTTCTTCCCCTATTGGAATTTGAATTTACAAATGTTGGCCGCCCATCAACAGGCTGCCGTTTTGGCCCAACTTTCGCCACATATGAGAGAACAATTGCAAAAACAACAGCAACAGGAAAACAATGAACAGCAGCAGCCCTCAAATGAAGATGAGGAAGACAATGAAGAAAACGTGGAGGAAAATGAAGACTTTGATCGTAAATCGGTTGACTCTGCAATGGATTTGTCGCAAGGTACACCCACCAAGGAGGAAGAACAGCAACAGCAAACTCCTGAATCAGCCTTGAATCTTAAGATGGCCGAAGACAATGCAGAGACACCACTGTTCTCCTCCTCTGCAGCCGCCAGACGCAAAGGACGTGCACTTAAACTAGATCAACGTAGCCAACAAACACAATCGGCTTCTAACTCACCCAAGACTGTCAGCACTTCAGAAATAATTAATTCTTCGCCCATAGAAATTGCCGCACTGCCAAACAAACTAGATACGACGGCAGATGAAAGCATGGAAACTGGTCAGACAACAAATAATAATCCCTCGAATACCAGCTCCACTTCAACGGCTTCCTCTTCGGGCAACAGTTCCAATTCCTCCACAAATGCTTCTAGTAGTGCCATCTCTACAGCCAATACAAGTCCTGCGACCACACCCACCATGTACGAGTGCAAATATTGTGATATATTCTTTAAGGATGCTGTGCTCTATACAATACATATGGGTTATCACAGTTGCGATGATGTCTTCAAGTGCAATATGTGCGGCGAAAAATGCGATGGACCCGTGGGACTTTTTGTGCACATGGCACGTAATGCTCATTCTTAAGTATTACCCTTTAAAGTGTGGAATTTCTTAGCCACCCAAATCTAAAAAGCTTAGGGTAGGTATCTTAAAATATATATCAAAGTTGGATGCCCTCCCAAAGTGAACTGTTTCCACTAACTGTAAATATATCGTTTATGAAAAACATAGTTAATTTTTAAGTCTTATTATTTGTTAAGTATTATTTTTTATTTCTCCTTTCGATAATAAACTTTTAAAGAAATGGTTCCTTTTTATGGTTACTACAACAATAATATTATAGTTATTTTAGCCTTGACAAACAAACTAATATGTTTGTCTCAACTATGTATGTATTAATGATTTTAATTTAATCAAAACAAACAAAGAAACCCAAAACCCTAAAAGGTTTAAAAATGTTCTCCAGTTTGAAATACAAAGAAATTTTTTAGTTTTAATTTTAAGTCTATCCTTGACCAAAAAATCAAAACAACAATACTGACATATATAATACAAAAGTATTTTAGATTTTTTTTTTAAGAATTTTAATAATAAGCTTTTATACAAATAATTTTTTAATTCTTATTTTTTAATCTTTATGTTAAAATAGTTTTATTTATTAAAGTATTTTGTAATTTTTGAAAAGAACCAAAGCATATTTATAGACAAAAGAAAATAAAATGAAATTATTTTTTATTAAAAAAACATAACTTTTTTTATTTAATTAATTAATTTAAACATATTTTTTTCTGTTATAAATTTTATTTTTTAATATTTTTTAACATTATAAATTTATGATTTTTTTTATGTGAGAAGGTGAAAGCGTGTGAAGTTAAACGAAAGATTACGCTTCGCGCATGGTTTCCCGTTAGATGACGTTGATATCCCATCTTAACAATTGTCAAATCTCTTTTTTTTTTAATTTTAAAAATATTTTTTTCTGGAAGATTGAAGAAAAAGCTATCGAAAGTATTTGGAACGAATTTTGTTAAAAGCAAAAGGTAACAAACTACATGTATGAGAAAAAACACCTATTTGCCGAAAACGTCAAATTTTGAACCCCTCTAGCTCAGAGAGTTCTTGACCGATCGTGTTAAAAAATTGTGTCTATGCTACTCTCTGCAAGAACTTACTTTGGTCCAAATTTCTTTCCAATCGAAAAAAAAAGTTGGGTCACTTGATATGAAATCCCCCATATATTAAATTTGGCATATTTATTCCGGCCCCTGCAATGAGCACAGTGGCATTAACAAAACAGAAAAAAAAATATTGGAAAATTATAAGAAAACTTTATGCGTGAGCTAAAATTAACAATTTGCGTGACGTCACGATCCAACATGCGCAAAATATTGCAAATTTCTGCTCGTGTTGGCATAATCTTTTGATTTGATCATTTTTGATAACGTGATAATATTGTTCTCCTTTTCAAAAAATTAATTGACTGCCCTTGTATGCTTAACTGTTTTTATGTTTGTGTACAGTGGAAAATCAAATTTGTGCATTCAGTTGGCTAAATTGTCGCAGATAACAATGTGTTGCGTTAAGCCTCTGTATCTGTCTGCAAAACCAGTTTAACACGAATATTTTCTATTTTGAAATATAATACAAAAAACTGGCCAAGACAAACTGTCGCTATGGAGTGTCCAAAAATCAGAAGTTCTTGTTGTGGTACAATATTATTTAAATAGATATCTATTATAGGAGATATGGTCCGCCTTTGGAGTTGAATACTTTTGTAGACCATTTGTATAAAATTATCTGCCACATTGGCTAATCGGAGTTATTCGATGCAATAATGTTGTCTAAGGAAAAAATTAAATAAGTTTATTTTTGAAGCTATTTATAACAACAGATAATTTTGTCTCACTTAAATAACCAGCACTCTGGTAATGACCCCTATATAAGCCGTTTGTTTAGAAAGTGGCATAAGTCACTTTTGCAAAAAAATCGAATTAATTGCAACACTAAATAAAATTAAACGGTATCTTTTCATATATTTAAATATCTCGACTTTAAAAAAGGAACTTATGCCACTTTCATAATTAACGGTTCATATATGAAGCGCATTGTGTTGGTATCAGAAAAATAGATAGAGGATAGAGACTAGGGTTTGTAGAAATTTGATTTAAATTTTTTGATATATAAAGGGATAGGAAAGGTTTATTCCATACAAGAACTTTGCGACAAAAGAAAAATTTTTGCCTTTAATGCATTGTGCAAATCACTGGTCAATCGACCAAAAAAAGGGTAAAATCTTCTTGTAAAATGCGTATCGCGTTAAAAATCCTGGTCTTTAGGAACAAGTTCGCCGATTTCTCCAAAACGTATAACTCTAATTGTAAATTATAACTATTCGATCCTGATTAAGTGTATCGTTCAATTTTGTCTTAAAGCCCCAATCTCTAAGGAGCTAGGTCTGTAGTCAAATTAGTATTTAGGGCAAATGCTGCTGTCTGCAAAAGAATAAACAGGATTCGAGGTACGACATAAAAATTTTTAAGAAGGCAAAAAATAGTAGAAAGTTTTTTGCCGAACCCTTAAATTGATTATGAACTCATTGGAAGGTGTGCCATAATAAAAACATAGTTAATACGGTCTCTAAGAAAACTTGAAGTATATCGAGAAATATTTCACCAACACTAAAAGCAACAAGGAATTATCTAGAGCCACCACTTCACCTTTGTCAAAATAATAAATGGATATTCACAATTTTCCAGTAAGAAAAGCTTAGTAAACCTTTGGACTCCAGACAAGGCAGTACCTAATCATTTATTTCATAGCCTTTGAGAGTGCTAAGCAAGTAGCTATTACCCAATAACTTTGAGAACTGTACATCTCTTCATAAACGGCGCAACATTACCTACTTTTCAGCATTTTGGGAATGCCCCAGTATGATATACATTGCTAAAAAGGCTAAGTTAAGGACGCCCCAGTTTAAAAAAGCATTCTTTTCAAACCCATGCTGGTATTCCATCCGACTTAAAAGACTTGCTCGTGTTAAAATTCGTTATATCCCTTTTAACTGCAAGGATTTTAAAGAACATTTCTGCCAGAGTCCCAAACCGGCCAGAAGGTTTGTATTTCAACCGGGTCAATTTAAATAAAATATAAAAAATAAAACATAAATATTTTGCCTTCCTTAATATAGCAGGAATTTAAGAACCAACTGCTTTCGAAAACAATCTTGAGTCTTTCAAGTAAAGAGAACGTATTGCCACTTGTTGCTTTAATTACACTTACATTAACAGGCTGCTCAAGAACTTAGGAAAGTTGATTTTGAGGACAAAGTTTTATTTTATTTTTTTCTAATTTTATTTTATTTTGTTTTATTAATTTTATTTATACTTTTTTTATTTAATTTTATTTTATTTTAATTTTATTTTATTTTTTTTTTATTTTATTTTATATTATTTTTTTTATTTTATTTTATTTTATTTAATTTAATTTTATTTTATTTTATTTTATTTTATTTTATTTTATTTTATTTTATTTTATTTTATTTTATTTTATTTTATTTTATTTTATTTTATTTTATTTTATTTTATTTTATTTTATTTTATTTTATTTTATTTTATTTTATTTTATTTTATTTTATTTTATTTTATTTTATTTTATTTTATTTTATTTTATTTTATTTTATTTTATTTTATTTTATTTTATTTTATTTTATTTTATTTTATTTTATTTTATTTTATTTTATTTTATTTTATTTTATTTTATTTTATTTTATTTTATTTTATTTTATTTTATTTTATTTTATTTTATTATAGTTTATTTTATTTTATTTTATTTTATTTTATTTTATTTTATTTTATTTTATTTTATTTTATTTTATTTTATTTTATTTTATTTTATTTTATTTTATTTTATTTTATTTTATATTATTTTATTTTATTTTGTTTTATTTTATTTTATTTTATTTTGTTTTATTTTATTTTATTTTATTTTATTTTATTTTATTTTATTTTATTTTATTTTATTTTATTTTATTTTATTTTATTTTATTTTATTTTATTTTATTTTATTTTATTTTATTTTATTTTATTTTATTTTATTTTATTTTATTTTATTTTATTTTATTTTATTTTATTTTATTTTATTTTATTTTAATTTTATTTTATTTTATTTTATTTTATTTTATTTTATTTTATTTTATTTTATTTTATTTTATTTTGTTTTATTAATTTTATTTTATTTTATTTTATTTTATTTTATTTTATTTTATTTTATTTTATTTTATTTTATTTTATTTTATTTTATTTTATTTTATTTTATTTTATTTTATTTTATTTTATTTTATTTTATTTTATTTTATTTTATTTTATTTTATTTTATTTTATTTTATTTTATTTTATTTTATTTTATTTTATTTTATTTTATTTTATTTTATTTTATTTTATTTTATTTTATTTTATTTTATTTTATTTTATTTTATTTTATTGTATTTTATTTTATTTTATTTTATTTTAATTTTGAAAACGAAAAAACCCCACATGACAATATTACATACTTTTTCGAAAAAAAAAACAACAAAACTAAGTACAAAATTTAATTTTAGTCGAAATTTAAGCGAAAACTTAATAAAAAACGAAATCAAAAAAAATCAAAATTGAAATTAAAAACAAAATTTTCGATTTGGATAAAATATTTTTGAAATTGTATATTACAAAATTGTATATTTTAAACTTACAATAATTAGTTTTAAAAATACTACAACTATTAAAAGTTTTTATAATTTGAAAATATTTATAAAAAATACTTTTAAAATTAAGTTCAAATTTTAGATGTTTTATAAAAAACTAAATATAAAATGTATCTATATTAAAAAAAGATTTTTAAAAAAATAAAAATTATATAAAATGAATATTTAAAGCAAAAATTTTGGGTTTTTAAGGAAGAAGATGAAGTTCTAGCTTTTTAATTTTTTTAATTATGAAATAGGTAAGTAAAAGTATTTTTAATTAAAAATTAGTGAAATTACTTTTTCTTAGGTTTATTCTGTTGTTGGTTTAATAAGATTACTTTGTCACACCTTTTCTCAATCCATTTAATTGAAATTTTTTTAAATATTTTACCTTCAAATTAAAATGTTTGCCATTTTGATGATTTAAAAAAATTCTATTTGTTTTGCAATTTTACAATTCAAATAAATCGATTAACTCATTTCCGTTGCTTATTGTTACTTTTATAAAGAAAAAAACATAAAAAAATTCACAAAAAAACACAAAGGGCAAACAAGGGTGGCCTAATAAGGACATGTCAAATATTCACAAGAAATTAAAAAAACCTCATTATTTATAAAGTAAAAAGGTGCAAAAAGAAAATATGAAGTTTAAACAACAAGTACAAATGAATATAATTTTTGGCAAAATATTTCAACAAAAAAGTGATAAAACTTAACAAAACCCTTAATGCCCTTTTAGCCAAATGTCTTAAGAAAATAAAAAAAAACAATGAAAATTACACCTTTTTAGACGAAATGTTATTTTAGAAAAAAAGGAAAAACTCTATTGGATTTTACAAAATCACTATATGGTTTTTTATTTTTAACAAAAAATTGGCCAGTTTTTATTAAAATTTTTTTTTTAACTAAAGAAGTCTCTTTTGTTTTCAAACAGACAGATCGACAATCCACAAGCTGAGATAAGTCACAACTAACAACAACTAAAAAACAAAAGAAAATATTTTTCCTTAAGAATCGATTAAATTTTTTTCTATTGTTTTTCATTGCAAGCATTAAGGGCTCACTTATTCGAACGAATGAGGGAAAACACATAAAAAGAAGAAGAAGCAGAAAGAAAATTCAAATGATAAACATCTTGTTGATGGTCAAACGTCTGCCAAATGTCTGCAAAAAGGATCGAGCCATTAATGTTGTTGTTAAATCATCAAAAACGGAAATTCTTTTTTTAAAAAAAACATCCACTGCATCCATCCATCGTCTCACTTTCTCTGACCTTTCACTTCTTTAGTTTCTTGATCTTTAAGTCGCATGCCAAAAACAAAAAAAATTAGAAGGAACTAAATTACTAAAAATTTTGTTTAATTATCTTAGAGATTGGGGTTAGAGGATCAGAAGATTTGTGTAGTTGGATTGAAAGTTTTAATAAAATAAATCATTTTATTTTCGATAAGATAATTGGGAGTTTGGGAAATCTTTCAATCAGAGGGTTGTTTGAATGCACGCTTTTTAAAAATATCTAAATGATAATTTTAGAATCTCCTTTTTGAATAAAAAATTATAAATTTAGACTTTTACAAATCATACGAAAATATATATGTACAAGAAAAAAAAAAATACCATTGCAGAGTACCATGCTTTTGGATATTTTGACTTCCTTTAATTTCTAACCCTTAGTAACAAGCCGCTTAATCCAGACTAAAACGATGCAAAATTGTTGACGGCAGTTGTTACCCTTTCTCGCAACTACGAATCTCTTAATCTGCAGGCCGTTCTTTAAAACGACAGGTAAGATTAAAATAAATGGAAGATGCCTTGAAAAGAAGGCCTCATGTTTTGCAGGACATACACTTCAACCATTGATTAGGTTGTTGTATGCTCCTAGCAATGAAAAACAAAAGGGGGGAAAAGTCTACAGAGTGTTGATTTTTTTCTTTGACCTCTTACCACTTAAGTCAGTCACATCTGTTATGATATCACACATTAAACCTTCTGGAAGCTATAAGAGGAAATTTTTTACAATTTCCCAAACTTTGTATGGAAGCCCCCTTAGGAGATGGAGATAGGGGGTAAGTATGTTCTAGGAATATGTTTGGGAGGGAAAACTAAAGGGGGTCTGAGATACATTTTTTTTCTCTAAGGCCGACTCTGCCAAAGTTATGAGCGTTTTAACATATTTTTTGTAAATTTTGAATGGCAACCCCCTTTGGTGATGGCATTAGGGGATTAAAGTGCTTTCACACGATATGTATTTTACACATGATTTGTCAAGTTTTGCAGTGCAAAATTGAAAAATGCCGTGTGAACGCGATTAAACTTTGCATGTGTCAAATAAATATGTAAAAGTCATCTAACAAAGCATGTGTCATCAGCTGTTTTTAGAATAACAACAACGAAAAGTAAGTTGTTTATTTTGGTTTGGAGGTTATGTCAGATGTAATTACATATGTACGTGTGAAAGCAAAAACTATAAACCGTCTGTAAAATGATAGTTTTGACAGACATACGCAAATACATGGGGATTGCAAAAGTGACAAGCCATGTATAAAATACATACCGTCTGAAACCACTTTTAGATGTTCTAGGATTATGTTTTGATGGGAAAACTAATGGGCCATGTGATACATTTGATTCCTCTAAGGGTGACTCCGGGGAAGTTGTAGGGGTTTTTACCCTAATTTTGAAAATTTTGTATGGCAACCCTTTTAGGGGCTTTAAATTAGGGGTAAATGTGTTCCACAAAAATGTTTGGAAGGAAAAACTAACTCGGCTTCACATTTGAGCTTTGTAGGAGCACCCTGGAGCATGTGGGATGCGGAGATAGGGTGTAAGTAGGTTCCTTGAGAAATGTTTTTGAGGAAAAATTATTGGAAGTCGATTTTACATTGCACCCGTGTAGGGGCGACTCCGAAGCAGTTGAAGAGGTTTTTATGGAAAAGTTTTAGAGAAATAAACAGAGGTTGCTTGGTTTTTGGCTTCTATCTCGGTCAGTTATCGTGCGATTTTCTGGATTTCAACAGCGATTTTTTCTAAAAAACTACAAAATGTTTGCCTTTTTAAAAAACTTTTAAAAAAGCATCACTGCTTTGGTTAAATTTCTATAAAAACCTATATATTATATGGGAGAATCAAATTATTTGTTGAAATCCTTTTTGGTTTTTTAATAAGCGCGTTAATAGATGTTGTTTAGGATAAACTTTACAAAAAACCAAAAAAAACGTTTCCAAAAAAATCTTACAATTATTAAAAACTTGATTTTGATAGACAAATAATTAATTATATGTGACAAATTGCCAAAAATATTTTTTAAAATTCTAGATAGAATATTCAGTAGTTTTTTTAAGAGGAACTTCCCAAAAAAAATTATGTCCTCCAAATATTTTGGTATAAAAAAATCCTTAAAAAACCAGACAACCATATGATGGCATAACGGATGCCAGATTTCAACAGCATGAAAAAGTGATTAATGATGTCATAAACAATATGAAATAAAAAAAATTTCCTTAAACAATTAAAAATGCTCAATCATTAGCTAATCATGCCAAATAATTTCTTTGGCTAAAAATCTTAAAAAAAGGAACGAATTTCTTAAAGTGCGGGCAACCAGCAAAACAAATTTCCATTTATAAGGATCATAATGGCAGGCTGTCTGAATGTTTTCAAGGTCCTCTATTAAAACAATCATTTGCTTTAGTTTTGTGTATGTATTTCTAAAATTCTTGAAAGTAACTCCCCTGGAAAAAAAACATAGTTTTAAAATTTTATTTAATAAAGAAACTCATACGAATATTGTTAGAAAATTATGAAAGTCTCATAAGGATCGTTTATAGAAATTTTTCTTATGATCGATTACTACAGAAGTAAACATATGTATGTATGTATGTATTTGTTTGTTTGTTTATTTATTAAATGTTGCATATGTTTATAATGTTTAGGATGATGTATGGAGACGTGTGGTTTCCATCAGACAATGCTAACTGGGTATGAACGTTGACGCCTTGTTCATGCAAGAATGCGCCAAAATAAAAATTTTCATTTTTCTTCTTTTTTAAGAGGACGTCTTAAGAAATTCATAAAAATTTTCTGCTTTTCCTGCAATGACTATTTAAATTATTATATTATTTTGTTTAGCATTGTATAGTGGTTTTACAAGAATTTATTATCCTGTGTCTGGCACACTTAAGTAGAAGAAAAAAATTAGAAAAAATTTTTTTTAAATGTGAAATTTTTTGTAGAATCATGGTGTGGTAAATTGTGATTTATGAATGTAAATTTGGTGACAATTGTTTATGTTTTAATGGCTGCTTTATTTATTTATATATATTTTTTTCGAAAAAAGGAAAAATAAATTTTAATTGAAAATCTGCTAATTTCAAATTAGATAAGTTTTTGAATTTGTTAGAAATATTTTGGTAGGCAGGAGATACTAAAAAAATATCTCAGGTCTTGGAGAATATTTCCTGAGATATCATATTCTCTAAAATATTCTTGAAAATTAACACAAATAAAAAAATGTTAATAAAAATTAAACTGATTTTTCTATCAAAAAATAAATTTAAAAAACTTTTCAAAAATGTGAGGGGTGTTTCTTTTTTACGAAAATTCAAAAAAGGTCATGCAATATTAAAATTTGATCATAAAAATTTGCTTAAAATTTTTCAAAAAATTTTTGTTTTCTTTTGGACATAAATACATTAAAAGTTGACCTGTTTTTATTTAAAACAAAAAAATATCCTGTTTAGGGCCGTTTTACGTGCAACTATCCATATACCCACAAAAAATTATTATTTATTGTTTGCACAAAAATTAAACAAAATTGTATAAATTTACCTAATGTTGTTTGAAGTAAATTTTATAATTTTGTCTAAACTAATAACCCACATTTAAAAAGTGGGTTTGTATGCATATATGTATGTAAGGATACGCATTCAGTAAAGCATACATTTTTTAAACATTAATGTATGTATGTGTGTGCTTATCCATAGAGTTTCCGACTATATAAACCTGACATTTTAATATTCACTTAATACTATTTTACTGTAATATTGTTTCCAGAAAACATTTAAAAAATCTTAACACTATTAGATTTCAACAAAAAATATGAAACTAAATATGTTTTTTAGTTAAATATTTCTTTATTTCTATTTCAGCCATTGCCTTACATAGTTGCTTTGTCATCCATTGCATGTTATAATGCATTGAAAAATTGCTAAATGGCAAGGCCAAAAAAAATATATATGGGTATTTCTAGGACGGAGAACGCTACATTCGTACGCCTTGAAAGTAAAAAATATAGAAATGTAAAGAAATCTGACAAATTTGTTTTCTTGATACTAATTTTTAAGCATTTTGATATCAATTTATAAAGTAAAAATAATTTTTTTTTAAATAATTTGTTTCTCATATATGAGCAATTTATATATAGGCCCGCACGCGACAAAAAAAAATAAACTTACCTTTGACTGCATCTAAAAAAATGCAATAATCTGCGAATTGTAATACAAATTTTTAAAGAAATTTTTTTTCAGTTCAAAAAGACAAATTCCGCTTCCAAAAAAAAGATGTTAGGTTAAAATATTTCAATAGGTTTTATTTTTATTAAGTTTAGTATAATAGATCACGCGACATTTGTCATGCGACAAAAAAATCCACTTAGTTTTAATGAATATCATCTTAAATTTTTTTTCAGCGCCTTTAATATGCATTATTTAATTTAATATGCTTTTGTTAATGTATTTATGTATACTTTAGATATATACCATAGTATAAGGCAAAGTTCTATTTAATTGTTTTGCAACCGAACTCAACCGGAAAATCACTCCAAAAGTACAGTTAGAATAAAGAACGTGACATACTTTCACAAAAAATAATACATATTTTTAATGTGATCATATGACAAAATAACTTTTGTTTAAGTTTAATACACAAAAATGTTTGTTTAGATTAATATTTTTAGCGATCTGATGCAACTACCGCGGGGTATTTTTGAGAACCAGTAATTTTTGAAAGGAACGCGACATTAGAATATGAACAGAAAGAAATTAGAAATTTACTGTTGATCAAGTTTTTTTTGTAACTTATTATTTAATTGTGTTTAATGTTGAAGGTAGAAAAGTTCTATAAAATAGATGTAGCTATAATAAGGGTATTCACAAGGTAGTCATAAAGTCATATGTCTTAAAAAAATACTACTGTTGTGAGCATCCGCTCATTATAAAGTGTGCTATTTTAAATTTGAATCAGCTGCTGGAGAAAACAGAAAAAAAAGTAATTTCTAAAATATTTTAAAATTAATGACTGCGACTTGTTAATTATATCAACGGCTTCACTAAAGAGTTTCGGCCGCCCGGCTCAGGTTTCTACTATTTATGACAAAACAATAAACACAGTTCAAAAAGTCTTATTATTAATGAACTTTTTTCTTTTAATCACAACAACAATTTTTTTAAACTATTGTAAAATATTATAACTTTAAGACAATATGACTGGATAGCATACCGTTTGAATACCGCAAATATAAATATGGGGGATTTCATGTCAAGTGACCCAACTTTTTTTCGATTGGAAAGAAATTTGGACCAAAGTAAGTTCTTGCAGAGAATAGCTTAGACACAATTTTTTAACACGATCGGTCAAGAACTCTCTGAGCTAGAGGGGTTCAAAATTTGACGTTTTCGGCAAATAGGTGTTTTTTCTCATACATGTAGTTTGTTACCTTTTGCTTTTAACAAAATTCGTCCCAAATACTTTTGATAGCTTTTTCTTCAATCTTCCAGAAAAAAATATTTTTAAAATTAAAAAAATTTTTTTTTATTTTTTTTATAAAATAATTAGAAAAAAAAAATTTTTTTCCAAATATGCCCATTTTTTTTTCTTTTTTGCTCAAAAGAAAGCTTAGGTCTTTTCTTTGAATAGCTTATAAGTCGCTTAGTGGGATGCGATAAATAAATAAATGTTTTCTAACTCAAGGCAGAGGTTTTCCAATTTTCGCGTATATTCTATTTTGATTTTTTTTCTATTGATGTAAAATTATCTCTTAAGCAAAAAAAAAATTATTTTATGTTAAGAAACAAAATAATTTAACCTTTCCGACGGTATGCATTGAAAATATTAACAAAATGTGTTCAGACATTGCCATATAAAAGTGATTTTATTCCAGAGGACTACCATTTTGTTGGTAATACAGTGTCGAGTGTATGAGACTTTATTTGGTACTTGCATACCATCGGAAAGGTTAAATTATTTTGTTTCTTAGCATAAAATATTTTTTTTTTTTGCTTAAGAGATGATTTTAAATAAATAAATAGAAAAAAAAAATCAAAACAGAATATACGCGAAAATTGGAAACCTCTGCCTTGAGTTACAAAACATTATTTTTTATAAATATCCCACTCGCATCCCACTAAGCAACCTCCACGCTCTTCAAAGAAAAGACCTAAGCTTTCTTTTTCTTTCTTTTGAGCAAAAAAAAAAAAAAAAAATGGGTATATTTAAAAAAAAAAATTTTTCTAATTATATAATAAAAAAAATAAAAAATTTTTTTTTTTAATTTTAAAAATATTTTTTCTGGAAGATTGAAGAAAAAGCTATCGAAAGTATTTGGGACGAATTGGAATTAAAAAAATATTATGATCAATTTCCATGTCATTTTTTTCGTAATAACTCCAAAAGTAAACATTTAAAATTTCGACCTCGGTAGACCTTCAGCTGGAAATGTCCACATACATATGTATGTACCTTTATATACATATGTATTTGCTGTGAGCAATTAAAGTATGCCAAAAAACTCCTGAATATTTATTTATTTTTCCCAAATTATTTTCAGGCATAATATTAGGTATACTAAGAGTATAAATATAATTTAAAATATACATATGTACGTATATATACGAATACAATCACATGAAATACATTCAAAATAAATATTTTAGGCGAAATACCCTGCAGAAAACAGGACTAGTCCATACATGCGTGTATGGACTAGTCCATAAAGGAGTAGGATTACTCCAAAACTAACCCAAATGCATGTAAAAAACATGGTCTTTTTAACATTATGATGTCCTAGGGCCGGACCACTTAACCCAGATTTGCATTACGTCGGAGTAGTTTCAAAACTACTCTATCCTACCTACAAACAACTTGGAAATAAACTAGTTACAACATGGTCCTTGTGTAATGCAGTCATGGACCATGTCATTGTCAAACAAGAACTTGTAGTTACTTAAGTGATATGCGTTCGTGTTTTAAAGATCGTGTTTTTTGTACGCAATCGTTAAAACACGAACGCATATCACTTAAGTAACTACAAGTTCTTGTTTGACAATGACATGGTCCATGACTGCATTACACAAGGACCATGTTGTAACTAGTCCATTTCCAAGTTGTTTGTAGGTAGGATAGAGTAGTTTTGAAACTACTCCGACGTAATGCAAATCTGGGTTAAGTGGTCCGGCCCTAGGACATCATAATGTTAAAAAGACCATGTTTTTTACATGCATTTGGGTTAGTTTTGGAGTAATCCTACTCCTTAATGGACTAGTCCATACACGCATGTATGGACTAGTCCTGTTTTCTGCAGGGATACACAAACAGACACTTAACAGGCACATTAATGAACTCGCACGCATACAACAATAACATATTAACCGAAAACAAAAAAATAACCCCATCCCTAAAAAAACCACCAAAAAATATATTAAAGTTTTATTTATATTTATAAGAGAGCGAGAAGGAGTGTGAGTGTGAATTAAAAACCACCCATTGTTAAAAATAATAAAAATTGTAGAGCAACAACAATAACTAAATATAATAAAAATCTAAACACCATATTGATAAAAGAAAAGAAACAACAACGACAACGACAATAACGATAACCCAACAATAAGTAGACCCATTTTTATTTTAACATACACATTTACTTACATAAGTGCATACATATGTATGCACGTATGTCATAGTCGTATATAAATAGAAAAAACAATTTTTAGCTTAAACTCTTGGGGGAGTTATTGGGAGAATGATAAAAAAATTAAGGTATTTTGTCGACAAAAAAGAAAAAAAAATACATTAAATACATAACAATAAAAACACTGAGCGAGGGTGGATTGATTGAACAAGGCTTTACAATCATCACATCACCATCATCCTCGTCATAAAACTTAACGTTGCTTACAGCATTTAGGTAAAGTCGTTGCAGAGTTTTTAAAGAATCACATCGACGATATTGAAGTTAGAAAATATTATGCAAAATCTTTTTACGTCGCCATTATTGGCAATTCATTTTCATAAATCGAATGATATTTTTTTATTACAAAAGCTATACAACTAATTACCAAACGTTGTAACATTTCTACAATGTTTTAAGTATTACCTTTTTTAAGTAACTAGTATGAATATTGAAACGCAGTTTAATTATACACTTTACATAAGTGATAAGGGTACATATAAGTTTGCCCTTTCGCTTATAACTTCTTTAATATCCATCTGCGACCCCATAAAGTATATATTTTCTCGGGCATTATTGATAGGGATGTGGGTTTAGCGATGTCCGTCTGTCCCTCTGCCCATCTGCCTGTGTTATGGTTGAAATTAACTTTTTGAAGCCCCCTGAGGTCGCATAGACATCAGAAATATCTGCGAGCAAATCGCTGTTGAAACCCAGTAAAATCGCCCTATAACTGACTGATATATAAGCGGTAACCCAAGACTACCTCTGTTTATTTATCTAAAACTTTCCCATAAAACCCTCTACAAATGCCCCGGAGTTTCCCCTACCGGGGTGCAACGTAATACCGACTCCCATTAATTTTTCCTCACAAACATTATTCTGGAACATACTTACACCCTATCTCCACCTCCTAACATGTTTGCCATACAAAGTTTAATTTTTTTAAATCGCTCCCACAGCTTACAGAATGCTGTCACAAAGGTCAAATGTAAGACCGACCCCAATTAGCTTTTCCCCCCAACATTTTTGAGGAACGAACTTACCTCGTGTCTCCAGCCCCTTATAGGGATTCCATACTTCCCCGAATAAAATGTATAGAAGACCCCCATTAGTTTTCCCTCCCAAACATATTTCTAGAACGTTTCTGCCCCCTATCTCCATCACCTATGGGGGCCCTAATACAAAGTTTGGGAAATTGCAATAAATCCATCCCCCTACAGCTTCCATGGTGCTCCACCAAAGGCCAAATGTAAGACTAACCCCAAAAAGTTTTCCCCCTTAACATTTTTGTGGAATATACTTACCCCGTATCTCCTGCCCCTAAAAGGGGTGCCATACAAAATAAAAAAAAAATAAGGGTAAAAACTCCTATAACTTCCCGGAGTCGCCCTAAGTTTTCCGTCCCAAACATATCTCTAGAAAATACTTACACCGCCTATCTTCAACACCTAAGGGAGTTGCCATACAAAATTTTCAAAAATAATGTAAAAACGCCCATAACTTCCTCAGAGTCGACCTCAGAGAAATAAAGTGTCTAGACATACTTACCCTCTATTTCCACCCCGTAGGGGGGTTGCCATACAAAATTTTAAAAAATTAGGGTAAAAACCCCAATGACTTCCCCGTTGCACCCTTAGAGGGTTGAGATATGACACCGACCCTTTTTTAAAAATTAGAAATATTTTATAAATAAAAAATAAATAAATTAAAATAAAAAAAGTCGAGGTTTGGAAAGGGCGCACAGCCAAATAAAGCGCTCTTATTTGTTTTACTTAATAACATTACGCAAAGTTTAACGAAAAAAATAAAACCTCTGTATCTTTCTTATGACTGATAAATACTGTTTATACGTTAACCGGACGAATATTAAAAAAATCAAAAAAACTCACTTGGTGTAGTTGTAAAATATGGATAATTGCTCTATTGGCAGTCTTGCTAAAATTCATTATTCGTTATTGTAGCAGACTTGAATGGGTTTCGGCTTCATACATGATCCTTGCTTACATACAAGATACAACTGGATCTTGTGCTGTAAAGTCACTTTAAAGTCCGTTTGTCTAATAAGGCCTAATGGGTAAATTAAACTAATTGTTATGAAAATGCTGGCAGGTTTTAATTACGGAAGGCTCCAAGTAGAAAAATGGCTATAGCAGTTAACCTATCAAAGGACTATAAAGGAAATAACTAATATTTCATTTATTGAAATCCTTAGCAACTCTAAAGTTTAAAAAACCGAAAACACATTTTTTCTAATAAAGAATTATTAGTAAACTTACTCTTTTAAGATCTGCCTGCTTAACAATAAACCTTCAAAAATGGTCTATTAAAACTCTGCAGGGAGAAGGGTGGGAGTTAATAGCGCAGTGGGTTATAATAATGGAAGTTGTAAAGTTTCTACTTTTTTTCATTATTTTCATTTCACACAGCCAAATCTTTAAAATATTTTATTATTTCAATCATGCACTTTTTTTACCAAAACTAAAATGAATTTATAGCAAATTTTCAATAGAAAGGGATGATTTCACAAAGAAAAAAAATCAACCATAAGGTTTTTAACTCAAAAATTTCAAGGGCTTAGAAAATACATATGTGAATGTATGTATGTATGTATGCACTTTTATATACTTACGTACACATTTAAAAAATAATTTATAAAAATGTGGGTGAGATTTTTATCCCCTGATTAAAAATTTCATTTAAGTAATTAAGAAAAAAACACTCTGGCAGGCAGTCGGGGAGAATTAACTGTCTACTTTTTTTGGAATTGACCATCTTAAATATGCTTTTTTTTTTCCTTTAATTTTTAAATGCATTTGCTGTTTCCCATTTTTATGTATTTTAATTGAATTTTCAATTTTTTGTTTTTTCTTTCAAATATTCAACCTTTCATCACACAAACACTCTCGCTCATTGTAGCATCTGTAGTTGGAAATATTTGATAAGCCGCCTTAACAACAACCCGCATTTAGGAGCCAATTAATAATTATCCTTTTTGGTGTGTAGATGTGTGTGTGTGTGTGTGTGTTTTTGTTTTGAAATTTGGTAAATTTTGTATCTAATCACCTTTATGTTCTAAGTAGCCCTTCATGCAGGTCATTTTTTGTTTATGCTCGGTCATTCAATTATACCTCAGCATCTTGATCTTAACCTGTGGCTAAAGTGAGCCATGTTTTTCTTAACAATTTTTTGTAAATTTGAGGTTTTCATCTTTTAGTCAAATTCTAAATTTTGTTTGAATTATTTCCAAGGTTGTTTATACAGCACATGACGTTACGGTCGCCAATAGTGTTTATAAGTTGCTTTAGAAAATCTTCTTTTTGGCGTTTATTTTTCTTTTTTAATGGTTTGTTTTAACCCACAACATTTTCAATATAAATTTATTATAGTAAATATTTCTTTAATTTTTTTTTTAATATATTAACATTAATTAAAAATTTCTATGCATTTAAACAGATGACCAGTTTATTGTAAACAGGCGTTACAAATTGTTAAGTGGTTGACGCCATAAATTATTAGTAACTATTTAAGCTTAACATATCTACATACATTATAATGTTTAAATTTAATTTGACAGCTCTTTAGCGAGACTTAATGAATTTTTAAAATAATTTAAAAGGTTTGTTTTAGTTTAAAAAAGAAGACGAGTTTTCGAGAAGTATTATTTAAGTGATCTGTGGGATGCGGAAAAAGCCGGGGCAAGTCGCGACATTTAATTCGAATAAAATTTAAAAAATCCTTATTATAATTTCTATACTACACAGAAAGAAAAAACACATTTTAAAATCAAGAATTTTAATCTTGAATTTATACAAAATCGTTCTAGAAATTTTTAAGTACGATCCGTAAATAGATTTTCTTTAATCAATCCTATTCAGATTGCTTCAACAAATCAAGCAGAAAAAAGCTTGTTGTTTTAATATATTATTTTACATTTTAAAACAAAATGTCTCGGTGACCTTGAGGTAACGCACTAATGCTGCAGTGCGAAGAGTCCCTGGTTCGAATCTCTGCTACGGTAACTACGGTTCTGTCCAGGATATCGCCGCTATTGGCAAGAATGTCGAGCTGTCACCAGAAATATCGACGCCGTGCCTTGCAATTAGCCGTCAGTCGGACGTCCATAAGGCGAATTCAAAGATGCGCGCATGTTCCCGTACAAAGTCCAGTCCGTACATCAATTGCTGCCTGTCGACCGCCAAACGCGTGTAACCTATGCCCAAGCCATCCTCAATCTCGAGGCCGAAGTAGACGATTTTTCGACCAAAATCATAATGAGCGGTGAGGCTAATTTCCACCTCAGCGGGTACGTGAACAAGCAAAACTATCGCTTCTGGGGCAACAAAAATTCACGAGTGATGCACAAGGAGCCATTACACCCGCTCAAAGTGACTGCATGGTGCCCTGTTCACGCTGGAGGAGTCACCTGGTCATTTTTTTCGAGGACGCCGCTGGTCAAACGACAACAGTGGACGGTGCGCGCTATAGGGCCATGTTAGCCGAGCTTTTTTTGCCGTAATTGAACGAAATAGAACTGGAGGACATGTGGTTGCAACGGCACACACTGCGCGAGCCACAACCGATATTCTGCAGATGGCGTTCTCGGGTCGCCTCATCTCCCGTTTTGGCGATTTACATTGGCCCGCAAGATCACCCGATTTAACCATTCCATACTTCTATTGTGGGGTTTTTTGAAGTCTCGTTTTTACGTGAAAAAAACCCCGAGACCCTGGAATCCCTCAAGGGCAATATTCGACACGAGTGCAAGAATCTGTCGCCCGAAGTTCTCGCCGAAGTGATGAAAAATGCCATTAAACGAGCCGATATAGCAATCAATTGTGACGGCGCCCATTTGGCTGATATCATCTTCTCGATTTGACCAATAATATTCTAAAGGTTCAAATAAAAATAATCAAAAAACCGAATCGAAGTCTTCTATTTAGAAAAAAAAATGAGAGCCAAACAACATCGAATGACTTCTTTTGGTCCACCTTGTAAAAGCATTGAAAACTAGATCGACCGAGTAAATTTTCGATCGAATCAATTGTCGCGATTTGGCCACCGGTCTTGCTTGCTTAAGAACATAAAATTAAAATATTTTCGTAGTACTAGCAGCAATGCTTTTAGCATGAAGTTCTATATGGTCAATTCCACGAAAAACGGCCAAAATCTGGGAAAATTGTTTTTTTTTTATTAAAAAAATCGATGCATCACGTTTAAAAAAAGAAAGCCAAAGTTCTCTTTAATTAAAATTTTTAAGGCTACAACCGTCCTTTTATAACCGTGATAGTCATGTGATGAGCATAAAAAATAGTTAAAAAAAGTATTAAAAATCCTTAAATGCAAAAAGAAATAAAAAAGAATTTGGCAAACATTACTATAGCTCTTGCAGAACCCAATTGGAAAAAAAAATTTTCTATTTCGCATTCCCTTCATAGCGATTACAACCCACACAACCAACCAGTTTAGAGCTTAATCTATTTTTATCAAATAATAATTTAAACCATTAAAGTGTCAACGTTCCCTAAAAAATAGGCCTTAATTGTCAGACAATTAACAAAAAAAAATTAGACCTTATAAAAATTGTAATAAAAAAAAAATCACAGAATAATAAAAAGTAACCAAAAAACATCTGCTCCTGATGGCACTTTAGTCTCGGTCAAATTCAAATAAACAACAACAATTCTATATTCTTTTTCTGTTGTTTCTGTTTTTATTGTAATTTTGAAGCTGTTGCTGTTGTTGCAATCTATTCGTATGCACGCGTCCAATATCGACTTGTAGTCGATTGTTGAATTGTGAACGTACGAAACCAAATTTAATTTTCTATTTGAATTTTAACATTTTAGTTTCGTTTTATTTTTATGCAGAGTTTTTTCTCTATTTTTTTTTTTTTTTTGTTTTGTTTGTGTGAACAACAACAGCACACGTTCGGTTTATTTAAACTATTCGTTGGTAAACTGTTGTTATTTGATAATGTCCTGCTCTCCAATGTATTATTTAGCATCCGTTGTTTGTTGCTGTTTTTTTATATTCTTCCTTCCTTTCAATTTTCATTAATATAAGTATATGGGGTTGTGTTGGGTATTGTATCGCAAAGATACTTAATATATGAGATATTAAAACATGTAGAAGTTTGGAAAATGTGATTGTTTATCAAAACAAAAAAAATATCAGACATTTATTAGGCACAAATAAATGCATGCCTGTGTATATATGAAGATGGTTTTAAAATATTTATGAATATAAATATGACATACTATATGTATATCAATATATATGGGGGATTTCATGTCAAGTGACCCAACTTTTAAAACCGATGTCTTTCGATTGGAAAGAAATTTGGACCAAAGTAAGTTCTTGCAGAGAGTAGTTTAGACACAATTTTTTAACACGATCGGTCAAGAACTCTCTGAGCTAGAGGGGTTCAAAATTTAACGTTTTCGGCAAATAGGTGTTTTTTCTCATACATGTAGTTTATTACCTTTTGCTTTTAACAAAATTCGTCCCAAATACTTTCGATAGCTTTTTTTTCAATCTTCCAGAAAAAAATATTTTTAAAATTAAAAAAAATTGTTTTTTATTTTTTTTTTTTTATAAAATAATTAGAAAAAAATTTTTTTTTCCAAATGTGCCCTTTTTTTTTTTTTTTTTTTTTGCTCAAATGAAAGCTTAGGTCTTTTGTTTGAAGAGCTTGGAAGTCGCTTAGTGGGATGCGAGTGGGATATCTATAAAAAATAATGTTTTGTAACTCAAGGTAGAGGTTTTCCAATTTTCGCGTATATTCTATTTTAATTTTTTTGCTATTTATGTAAAATTTTCTCTTAAGCAAAAAAAAAAATATTTTATGCTTAGAAACAAAATAATTTAACCTTTCCGACGGTATGCATTGAAAATAAAGTCTCATACACTCGACACTGCATTACCAACAAAATGGTAGGCCTCTGGAATAAAATCACTTTTATATGGCAATGTCTGAACACATTTTGTTAATATTTTCAATGCATACCATCGGAAAGGTTAAATTATTTTGTTTCTTAGCATAAAATATTTTTTTTTTTGCTTAAGAGAAAATTTTACATAAATAGCAAAAAAATTAAAATAGAATATACGCGAAAATTGGAAAACCTCTACCTTGAGTTACAAAACATTATTTTTTATAGATATCCCACTCGCATCCCACTAAGCGACTTCCAAGCTCTTCAAACAAAAGACCTAAGCTTTCATTTGAGCAAAAAAAAAAAAAAAAAAAAAAAAAAATGGGCACATTTGGAAAAAAAAATTTTTTTCTAATTATTTTATAAAAAAAAAAATAAAAAAAAATTTTTTTTAATTTTAAAAATATTTTTTTCTGGAAGATTGAAAAAAAAGCTATCGAAAGTATTTGGGACGAATTTTGTTAAAAGCAAAAGGTAATAAACTACACGTATGAGAAAAAACACTTATTTGCTGAAAACGTAAAATTTTGAACCCCTCTAGCTCAGAGAGTTCTTGACCGATTGTGTTAAAAAATTGTGTCTAAGCTACTCTCTGCAAGAACTTACTTTGGTCCAAATTTCTTTCCAATCGAAAAAAAAAGTTGGGTCACTTGACATGAAATCCCCCATATATATATACATACATATATCATAAAAATCTACTACATTCCAAACATTATTGTACATAAAGTTGGAAAAATTTTTAATAGTTGCGTTTCATCTCGTAATAATATCGAGCAATCCACAAAACCTAGGTACTAAGTACGCATAGCTTTTTCCACAAAATCGGGTTTTATTCTCATTATCGCCGCCTAGTTGTTAGTAGTCTTCTATGGATGGGTCCAAATTCTTGCAAAATGTTCAACTTCACATTGCGGACTTGGCTTATTAGATTCGAAACATTCACCACCGTTTTGCATTTTATTTAAATTAAAATTGTTCGTACCAACGTTTCACTGTGGAATAGTTTATTCACAAACCATGAGTTTCTTATGTGATAATTCTTTAAAATTTTTTATTATACGATACTGTCATATGAAAGAATGGGTCTCACAATTACTGTTAGACTCTAGTTGACCATTTTCGGATTTAGTGTCCAACTCTTATTTACATATAAAGACTCTTGAAGTGTATAAGACTTTCAGAGCTTTCCCAAACCTCTCAATCTTGTTCAGCCGTTAATATAGCTTGTTATCCAGGACGATGACTAGATATCTATCATCTTGTACTTTTCACAGAAAAAACTGAGTTGTAGAATCAGTAACAAATTTCAGAGAATCAGTAAATATTTTGTCTGGCTGAGGACCTACAACGAAAGTTGTAAATTTAGACAAACAATTTTGCAAGAATTTTAGCTTCTGTTAAAAAATTTTGCTGAGCTGGTTAAATATTTTATTTGTCTAGGCGAAAATTTTGTTTGATTTAAAAATCAAATAAAAATATTATTAGAGACTATTAAATAAATTGACTAAAAAAATAAATTATTTTGAACAAGAATTTGTTTGAAAAATTTTTTTTGTAGTTTTTTGTGTGTTTTAATTCAGACTAGAAGTCCCAGAAGATAAATATTTAATGCTAAATTTTTTGAGTGTTATTTTCAACAAGGGAAACCTTGGCAGTATTACGCGGTAAATGAGTTGAAACAGGGACAGCTTTAATAAATATTGCCTGTAAAATGGGCTTAGGTAAGTTTAGAAATGACCGGTCCCAAAGGCCAAATAGACCAACAGCCTTATCTAACCAATCCCAAATAGTTCCCTTAGGTCTTGGGAGATTTGAGGCCCTTGAAATTTTACCCTCAAAAAACTCTTTATCCCCGGTTTATCGAAAAGTTCGCAGTCATTATTAGCATAGACCACTGCCCACCAGTGACCTGTTATTTGTGACCCTACAAGGAGCTTAAAAGCCCTCCTTTTCAAATATATTATAAAGCGCATTGTTTTTAGATCTTTAGATCTCAATATGAAATTGCATTTGAACGAGGTATTAGGGGCACATCGACAAAGAATGTACTAGAAGTTTTAAGTGACTGAAGTGGAGCAGGAACATCTAATGCTCTTTTCATTAGCAAATGGATCTCCGGCTTGGCCAATTAACCTGCGTTTTTATTGCCTTTAGCGCACCTGTATCCCTGAACACAATGTTTGTTCACCTTTCTAACGGCACACAGTATGCCAGCAGATTCTTGGCCCCCCTGGACGTTTAAGAAGCAAGTAAGGTTCCCAAATATGGCTTTGATTTCTTTGCAGGCGACAGCAGTATATGCCATTTTTATTTATTTGACTACAGACCTAGCTCTTTGAAGACTGGGGCTACGAGGCAGTATATGAACGACACACTTAACCGTGATTTAATTGTTATCTTCGATTGGGACCGTGCGAATAAGGGTCGATTTTAGTGCCCATTAGACTTATGTATACTCATATCAATATTATTGATACATTAAACCGCTGCCAAGAAAACGTATGTATTTTGTGCAGCCACTTGAATCGTCTACAAGCCTATGCTTGCACGGAACCAACGAATTCCAAATGCCGGCTGATGTAGCAAAGCTGCCACCCAGGAAGCGCAGTCTCCTGGGGCCAAATCGTCGCATTCGATTCGAATAGAATCTTTATTCGATCGATCGAGTTGTCAATGCTTTTAATATAGAAATTCTAATTAGAATTTTTTTCGGTTCAATCGAATGCGACGATTTGGTCCCTGAAGTCGGGTGCCGAGCATTCGCAAAATATATGCTCTGAGAACTTATCATCCATAGAGCAAAAACGACGGGTCGATATATCGGCCCTACCGATGTTGTGCAGTTGTCAAGAAACTGTTGGATTGTTGCTGCCTCTTGGCTTCACTTCAGTGGGCAGCAAATTTAGCATCTCTTAGAGAAAATAATTTCCACGAAAGCAGCCGCGAGAAACACCGCAAAGTGTTTTCGGGCCAACAAGAGGGCCATTTGCCCTGCGATTGGCGAAATGGCTGGCACGTTCGTTACCCACAAGACTTTTAAAATCCTGACCATTAGACCCTGTGATTACACATTAATACAAAGCTGACATAAATAGTGGAGAGACAGAAACTTCTGGTATTGAAAATTTAGTGCGATGTTTGCTTAACGAAACCAGTTGTTCATTTGTTTAAAGAAGCACCCAAGTTTCTCGATTTTTTTAAACGGTGTAAGAACTACTCTATGTTTTTTCTTATAACTTTTTGAAACAACTTTAAAAGAAAGATTTAAAATTTTAAGCAAAATGAACTGCAAATACAAATAATCATTTTTATGTTAAAACAACTTTGTTTGAAATAATAATAATTACGAACACTTTCGAATAATTTATTTTAGAGATATAATTTTTTAACTTGCTCCTGAAACCCGGGAATTACAACGTTACATGCATTTTTCAATAAAAAGACCTTTTGTTTTCATTTAAAATAAACTTCATCGAAATTTCTTTTCCGACACTTTAAATATCAAAAAATTCAATTTAAACCTTCACAAAAACTCTTTTCTCTATCCTTCTTCCCATTACCTATTTACCTGATTCAAACACAAAAAGGTTATCCCCAAAGTTCTAGTTATTAAAAAGTGTACACATGTATTCAAAACAATTGGTAACTTGCTTTACATTATAAAAAATTCTAAAACGTTTTTGTAAACAATTTTTATGTAAAATAAAATTTATACCTTAACAAACAAACATCCTGTAGCCAATCAAAAACTGTTACATAAATGATTTTTTTATTAAAACTACCTATAAAAAAATTTCATATAAAAGTAGAGCTGTTTTTTGTTATTCACATAAATATTTACCAATAAAAATGCTATATAATAAAAAAAATATACATACATAAATTCTGGTTTATATTTATATATAAAATCTATATAAATCCATTCAGGATACAATATTTGCAACCCTTATGAAAAAATCATAAAAAAATTGTTTTTATTCTCTACTCGACATGCAGGATAAAAATGCTAATAAAAACACATACTTTGTGTGTTTTTTGTTTTATTTTTAATAAAAATTCTTTATGTAAATGGCACATATGAAATATGTTTGTTTGTAAGCATGTAATACATTGGGGTGGTTAAAATAAGGGGTGGGAAAGAGCATACAATTGTTTAAATGAAAATGTAAAAAAATATAGAAAAAAATTGCTGCAAAAATTTAAGGGATGTTTTAGGATTAAAGAACAAAAAAATTATAAATACTTTTTTGTTATAAATTGACAGGGAATGTTTTTTTTCTTCTCTAAGATAAAAAAAAATTGCTAAAAAAGAAAACAGGTATGAGTCTGGTGTATTTGTTTTGTTTTACAAACAGATACTTTTTACTGAAACAGATACTTTTTTTAAATAACATGTGTTTTTTCCTTTTATTTGTTGTTGTTGCAGGGATTAATACAGGGTGCCTGGTGGCAAATTTATATTCTTAAAAACGATTGTTTTAAAAACTAACAAACGTTGGGGAGGGAGGATGGCGCTGTTGGAATTATTGATTGTGCGGTTTTGTCAGCAACGATGTCACAGTGGTCGAGTGAGTATCGCGTATTCGCCGTGCAGACATTTTTTAAAAGTAATGATTTTTGCCTAATTGCTCGTCGACAAATTTGTTAAAAGTTCGTTATTCGGCGAATACGTGGTGGACCGACTGTAAATTTAATTCGTTCATGGGTGCATAGATTTCGCGCAACTGCTTCGGCTATAAATGTCCCATGGCCAGGGCTCAGTCGATCTTAAAGGATTTCTAAAAACATTGAACTCGTTGAAAGCAGTTTACGTGAAAATCCACGACTTTCAATACGGAAAAGAGTAACGTCACTGGGACCTCATAGAGCGGTTATTTATGAAATAAAAAAAAAGGATCTGAAATTCCATCCTTTTAAAGTTCAAATCGTTTAAGAACTAAAAAAAAGTGATTTTTATTTACGTAAAATATTATCTTGAAACGATGTTGGAGCGTTTTCGCACTGCAAATCCCATTTTTTGGAGCGACATGGCTCATTTTCATGTCAACCAGCAAAACTGCCATAATTAATTTCAAAGAACCCACAACCTTCGATTGAAACATCAATAACCATTGCATTGCCCCAGGGTGCGCTTTATTCACGCATGGATTTTTTATGGGACTACCTCAAAGAGAGGGTTTATAATGAAAATCCCCAAAGGAAAATATTCGTCGAGCAATCAGCTCAATTGAACCAAGTTTACTGCAGCGTGTGGGCCAGAACACAAGGCTCCGATTTAAACAGTGTGTTTAACTCGAAGAAAGATATCTGGATGACATACTCTTAAAAAATAAAATCCATTCAGTGTTCTTAATAAAACTTTGTGTGAATGGTTACGTTTTTTATTCAAGTTTCAAAATATAAATCTTCCACCAGACACCCTGTACTTGGTGTAACCGTAAAAAATATTTTTAACTGATGAAATTGTTTTTATAAAAAAAGGTTTTGAGTTTGTTAGGAGTATTAACAACTTATTGGAATGTTAAAAAAAAAAACAAAAAAAACTCCACTATTGCGATCTTTAAATAATATACTGTCGTTGTTTTTTCAATATTTTTTTGTTTAGTTTTGTAAAGGATTTAAGGATTTCACATGCACACAATGCTGTTGTGTTGGTAATTTGAGTTTTATTTTTTGTTTTTATACTAGAAATCCTAGAAACAGGTGATAAAACCACATGAATTTGTAAGATTTTGGTTCTTGTTTTGTTTGTGATATGACAATGTCAGATTTTTTAAATGATATTAAATAAAAAAAAATAAATATAAAAAAACGGAAGTAGATATTTCATTTCTTAAATTCATAACATTTAAAAGAAATTGATATAAAAAATTTTTAATTTAGCAAATTCCATGGCAAGTGAGCAAGTAAGGGTGTTACTCCATAAAAGCCAAAAACTTTTTTAACGCCCCCCAAAAAAATCCCCACCTTTTTAATAAATAAATAATAAAATGCAAGAAAACGTATGCATTTTAAAAATTCTTTACAAAATATCGCGTGTTATATTCCCAAAATTGTTAATCTTTTTTGAAAAAAAAAAACACGTGATATTTGTTATTTAAAAATTTTAAATTCTAAGAATGTAAACATCTGTTGCTGGCAAAAATAATTGAAGAAAATTACATTTTATTATATGAATTATGGCAATAAGTACTAACATGCTATTTTCATACATAATAATCATATCAATACACTTGAAAAACCTCAAAAATTTTTCAGCTGGTTTTATGCTGACAATTTGAATTTGTTTCACCCAGAAACCAAATCCTTTTCCATTTTTTTTTTTGCAAATTCATTTGTCAAAAGCCACATTATTTCAAAACTGCTTGCCTCCCATTGCATTGACTAAAAACTCATTGATCATTTAAATTTTCTTTGCTTTCTTGATTATTCAAAATTAAATGGAAAGAATTTCTTTAAAAATGCTGTTTGTTTTTGTTCAAGTGCTGATCCTTTGCGTGTATTTAACTCCTTTTATTTTTGATTTTCGGTCACCAGCTGTTATTAGTTTTGTCAAATCATATATTAATTTTTAAGGTTGGTGTTTCTCTCCATTTTTTTTTGTATTATTTTTGGTTTTTGCAATAAATAGAAAGAAAAAGTATCAAATTGTTTTGTTATAATAAATTTTCTTTGTTTAATTGATGCCTTATGATTTTTACCCTTTCATTTCCTTCAAAAAATTGTTTTTCCTATGTGTGTATGGACTTGTGAACGTATGTTTATTTAAAAAAATTTTTTTATATAAAAATAATGACATTTTAGAGGGCAGCTGTTTTGTAAAGAATCAAATTGTACACAAGATCAATTAAGTATAAACCAAATGTTTAATTTAACAAAGAAACTTGATATAAAGTTGCAACAAAGTTTTAAGTACCGAATTAGGTAAATTAACCCTTCAGGATTTTATGGGCCAAGTTGAGAAGGTAATATCGGCCAAATGGGCGCCGTCACAATTGATTGCTTAACGGGCTCGTTTTATGGCATTTTTCATCACTTTGGCAAAAGCTTCGGGCAACAAATTCTCACACTCGTGTCAAATGTTGTCCTTGAGGCCTTCCAGGGTCTCGGGATTAATAACGTAAGCACTGGACTTCAAAAATACCCCCCAAAAAAGTCTGGAACAGCTAAATCGGGTGATCTTGCGGGCCAATGTAAATCGCTAAAACGAGAGATGAGGTGACACCGTCTTCAGAATATCGGTTGTGACTCGAGCAGTGTGTACCGTTGCTCCACCCTGTTAGAATTACATGTCCTCCTGTCTTTTATCGTTCAATTCCGGCAGAAAAAACTCGTCTAATATGGCCCTATAGCGCGTACCGTCCACTGTTTTCGTTTGACCAGCGGCTTCCTCGATAAAAAAAATGGCCCGATGACTTCTCCAGCGTGAACAGCGGGTGTAATAGCTCTTCGTGTATCACTCGTGAATTTTTGGTGCCTCAAAAAGCAATAGTTTTGCTTGTTCACGTACCCGCCGAGGTGGAAATGAGCCTTATCGCTCATTATGATTTTGGTCGAAAAATCGTCTACTTCGGCCTCGAGATTAAGGATGGCTTAGGCGTTGATAACACGCGTTAGGCGGCCGACAAGCAGCAGCTGATGAACGGACTAGACTTTGTACGGGAACATGCACAGGTCTATGACAAAAATTTGCCTTAAGGACGACCGGCTGATGGCTTATTTCGAGGCACGGCGTCTGGTCGATGTTTCTGGATACAGCTCGACATCCTCGCAAACAGAGGCGATATTCTCGGCAGAACGGGTGCTCTAGGGCCGGTTTCACTTGGCAGCGTCTCGTGTTGTTCCATACTCTTTAAGATTGGTGGCCAAACGGCGCAGTGTTTGCGCAATCGGTGACGGAATTTGCGCTGCGCCAACACCACAGACGAATTGTTAAGCAAAAAAGTAGACACGATTATTTCGGGTTCTTGAGCAGTGTTTCGCTTCACGGCTTATTCACTTGCATTCTATATCTGCTTAGTTTACAAATTTTAAAACAGATTTGACATTGGCCGCCATTTGCAAAAATATGGCATCTTCTGATAGGGTGATTTTTTTTGGCCCACCTTGTATTTTTGTTATTAAGGAACATGTCGAATTTTTTAAAGTATTCGATTCACAATTTTCAAAAAAAACTTTTGTTATTTTTTGTAGAGCCTTTAAGCATCTCCAAACTACATAGATGTAGAAAATAGAAATATAATCAACTTGTATCTAGTTTTGCTATAATTTGACAAATTTTTTGAGACAAAAAAATTCAAAATATGAAATTATCTTAAAAATCAGTAAGGTCAGTACGTTTTTTTTTTGAATTTTTTAATAATTTTTAATCAGTAAACCAATTGAAAAATCAGTACGTGTACTAATAAAATCTGTACAGTTGGTCACGTTAGTAATAGTACTGCACACTTGCTAAAACGAGGGTACAAAAGCGTTAAACTACAAAATACTTAAGTAAAACTATTACTTCAATTTGTAAATAAGCATCATTAAAAACGGTTAAATTTCTATAAAGGTGGTTTTTTACGAGATGTATTTTACATATGACCTGTAAAATTTGTCACTGCCATATTAATATATGTCGTGTGAACGCGTGGCAACATTGTTTGTGCGAAACACATATGTAAAAGTCAAATGACAAATTTTCAATTAGAGCGCGTTCTATTTTCATCTGACAAAGCATGTGTCATCAGCTGTTTTTAGAACAACAACAAGGAAAAGTAAGTTGTTTGTTTTGGTTTGGAGGTTATGTCAGATGTAATTACATGCTTACGTGTAAAAGCAAAAATTGTAAACCATCTGTAAAATGACAATTTTGACAGACATACGCAATTATATGTGGATTGCAAAAGTGATAAGTCATGTGTAAAATACATTTCGTAAAAAACCACCTTAAGTTATTAGTTTAAATCTGTTTTTTTAAATTTTATTTAGTTTCATAATTAATTTGAAAAAAGTGTAGGAATAATTTTTTCTGTGTATGTAATTACGTTTGATCATATGTAAAATACCTACCATGTTTAAGCAGCTTAACTGAGTAAATATCCTTTGGACTTTAATTTTTTATCTTTATTATTAACATCCCAAATCCTAAACTTCTTCCTTAACAAACATTTAAAATTAAACAAATTGTCGTATTGCAATAAGTAACCAAACAAAACAATATAATCATTTTCTTTCTCTAACAACAATAAAATATTCAACTCATTAAATTCACAAAAAAAAAATATTTTTTTTTTATAAAATTCAAATCAAAAATTAATGTTCTACTCAAAAAATAAATCAACAATATCCTGCATTTAAAAAAAAGAACCCTCCTCAACACTCCACTTAAAAAATCAAAGGTTAATTGCTCAATTGAAAGTTAATAGTACTTGATAACTTGATCTTTTTTCATGGCTGTCAGATATTTTTTATTTAGTTTTTTTTTCTTTAATATATAATCGCCTTTTTTATTAAGTGCATAAAAAATCACCCCATTTGTAAAAAATATTACACATCGAAGAAGACCCCTCGTTTTTATCGTTTTCATTACACAATTTAAATACACATAAGTATGTAAGTATGTACGTTTGTTCAATATAAACAAAAAATATAAATTTGTTTTAAGTAGCGTTAAAAAACATACATTTACAAACAAATAGGAACAATTACGGGGTGTTTACCCACTGTGCGATTACATGAAATTACAGGATCAACAACAAAAAACAACACACAAACACACCGGAAATGGAAAAAAGGCAAACCTTAAAAAAATAGTCGCTCAATTCCTTTTAATATAAAAAAAAAGGAGGAAGCTAATGAAACCAAAAAACACAGTTTAAAAAAAAAGAAATGAAAGTTGTTTATGTCTCTATTATATAATTACCGTGTAGTTATCAAATAAACATCGTTGGTTGGTTAATTTTTGACACTTAATAAAAAGCGATAAGTATCCCAAATTAGGATAAGGAGGGTTGATTCAAAATATAAAAAAAAAATATTTAATTTTTTATATAAAAATATCATGTTCTTTGTTGTTGATGTTTTCATTGTCGATCACAGATACACCTCTTAGATAAAAGTTATTGTTAAAGGGAATGACGCAACACGTTGCAAGGGTTACTCTATTTAAGTAATTCATTTAAGTAATCCCCTTTTTAATGGTTTGACTAATAGACTTTAAAATAAACAAAGGATTACAAGGGTTTGATTTTGGTTTTCGGGGAAACAGAAAAAAACTAATTAAAGGGTTAAGGAAAACATATTTATCATTTTTGACTTTTTTATATCTTTAGGCTTCTACAGTATTACAATTCTCCTTACACGCTATATAAAGTACATAGTGTAAATTTATTATTGACTTGGTAACATTAAACATAAAAATGGGAAAAAATATTCATTAAAATAACCAACTTTTGTACATATGTACATACTATTACATAATTATTAAGGCAAAAAGCGCTTCAATAAGTTCAGGAAAGATTAGGTGTAAAAAAAAAATTTGGTACAGATGGTTTGCTTCCTACTTTTGGAACCCCTTAATTATTTTTTTTATAAAAACATTTACATATGTATTATAAATTTTTTAAGATAAAAAAATTTTATAGTTTTTTGTCCTATATTCAACAAAGATTCATTTTGACGGTTTTTGGCGATTTTAAAAAAGTGTTTTGGCAATTAAACCGGGCAACCCTGCCCTAGAGACCTGTGATCAATTTATCCACTCTTTTAACGCGCAATTTTTTGACACAAAATGTTTCAGGTTTTTCTAAGTCAATTGCCAGCATTTTTTTAGTTGTAGTCGCCAGAATATTTGCCCGTAAATTTTCATTTATTCACTAGTATCTTCATATCATTGGGACTTGTCAATGTTCTGTGTAATCATTTTTACCCTTTTACATTGCAGCAACACAGAAATACCTGTTCTAATATTTTTTTTTATATTAACTAATTAATGAAATAAGTTGACCGCTTTTATTAAATATTTAATTGCCTCAATTGAGTTTTTAATTGCTTTTAGAAGGAAAATACAAACATTGATGCTGATTGACAAATTGTTTAAAACAAAGCAATATTTTTGCAAAGGAATTTTGTAAATTAACGTTTTGTACATTCGTTTTTGTTATTATGTGACACATTTTAAGTTAAGTGTACGAAAACTAAAAACAAACATGAATGATAATATTAATAATAACTTAAACTTCAAAATTTCAATGCCTCTGTGGTCTATGGGTAAACTCTCAGCCCGGCAAACAGAAGATGCTAGGTTCAATGCTCGATTGGGCCAATAATTTTTTATACCCTTCACATAGTGATAGGGTATATATCACTTTGTCATTCCGTTTGTAATTTCTTTATTATTCATTTGCGACCCCATAAAGTATATATATTCTGGATCCTTATAGATAGGGAAGCCGATTTAGCGTTGTCCGTCTGTCCGTCTGTCCGTCTGTCCGTCTGTTCGTCTGTCCGTCTGTTGAAATCAAGTTTCCGGAGTCAAATGAAAAGATACAGACCAGTTAATGGTGTCAAACGATCACAAATATCCCGCTAACAATCGCTATTTAAAATCAGCAAAATCGGTTCACAATTGACCGAGATATAAGCGAAAACCCAGAGTAACCCATTTTTTTTAGGACAAAATCGGTGCATATATCCCTATATATCTCAGTAAGTATAGTCACTCTTGCCACAAAACTTGGCACGGATACTCCTAAAGAAGGGACCTAAATAATGGAACAGGGGAAGGGGTATTTTTTCTACAATTGCACAAATTTGGTGAAATATTTTATGCGCTATATCTCGTAAACTATAACAGCTATCGACTTAAAATGTTCTACAAAAAGTAATTGCACGCTAAGGGCTACGCGGTAAAGAAAAAATTTTTAGGGTGGGGGCAAAAAAAGGGGTAGCTCCCATACAAATCGACAATTATTATCAAATATTCGATACGCTATATCTCGGAAACTGTAACAGATATCGAAATGAAATGTTCTACAAAAAGTAATTGTACGCAAAGATCTACACTTTAAAGAAAAAATTTTTTGGGTGGGGGCAAAAAAAGGGGTAGCTCCCATACAAATCGACAATTATTATCAAATATTCGATACGCTATATCTCGGAAACTATAACAGATATCGAAATGAAATGTTCTACAAAAAGTAATTGCACGCAAAGGGCTACGCCTTAAAGAAAAAATTTTTTGGGTGGGGGCAAAAAAAGGGGTAGCTCCCATTCAAATCGACAATTACTATAAAATATTCGATACGCTATATCTCGGAAACTATGACAGATATCGAAATGAAATGTTCTACAAAAAGTAATTGTACGCAAAGATCTACACTTTAAAGAAAAAAATTTTTGGGTGGGGGCAAAAAAAGGGGTAGCTCCCATACAAATCGACAATTATTAACAAAAATATTCGATACGCTATATCTCGGAAACTATAACAGATATCGAAATGAAATGTTCTACAAAAAGTAATTGCACGCAAAGGGCTACGCCTTAAAGAAAAAATTTTTTGGGTGGGGGCAAAAAAAGGGGTAGCTCCCATTCAAATCGACAATTACTATAAAATATTCGATACGCTATATCTCGGAAACTATAACAGATATCGAAATGAAATGTTCTACAAAAAGTAATTGGGCCATAAGGGCTACGCTTTAAAGAAAAATTTTTTTGAGTGGGGGCAAAAAAAGGGGTAGCTCCCATACAAATCGACAACTATTATAAAATATTCGATACGCTATATCTCGGAAACTATAACAGCTATCGACTTCGAATATTCTACAAAAAGTAATAATCAAATAATTCATACATTTTGGAGAAAAAGTTGGAGAAGAGCAGGGGGACTAGACATTTAACAAGTTTTATTAACCTTCAAATATGAATAATGTCGAAAACTTTTAAAACTCTCGACCTCAAATCTTCTTCATCTATTTCTATTATTCATACGAACGTTAGAATTTTGTTATTTTTTCTTTAAAACTCGCACAATGTTTTTTATTATATTATTTGCAGTACAAAATTACTCGGCTGGGTATATTTAAAGACCAATGTGAAGGGTATATAAGATTCGGCACAGCCGAATATAGCGCTCTTACTTGTTAATATACATACTTCCTTCTTTTTTGTTTATTTTTTTATTATTTTCGTTATTGGTTTTTTGTTATTTTTGAAATTTTTTCTTATTCTTTCTGTTCGACTTTATTTTTATTTCTGTTGTTATTTTTGGGCTTTGCTTATGGTTTTTGATAAGAGCTCAGTTTACTTAAAGTAGAACTTTTAAAACAGAATAATGCATTGTTGGTTAAGTTGATAGGGCATACCTCTTGCAATCATAGGGCCTCTGGTTCGATTCGCGGTTGAGACTTAAACTAGTTTAATTTGGAAATTAAACGAAATATTTTTTAATAAAATGAAATAAACATTAATAAATTACACAATTTTTAAATTATTTAGGATTTAATCCCAATTTTATTGTTAATTTATAGGGTTTGTTGTTGGTTAAGTTTGTCTATATGCATTTCATTGGTTCTTGAAGTCTACTGATGATTTGGTGTAAGAACCAATGAAATGCATATAGACAAACTTAACCAACAACAAACCCTATAAATTATTAATAAATTACTATAAATAAATACATGTAAAAAATATTCAAAACAAATTTTTAAATATATAATATTTCAACTATTACTGGAACTTTTGCTTGGTTAAAGATATTTCTTTTGTTTTTGTTTAATCGATTAATTAATATATTTTTTAATTGAATATTTTTGAAAATTTTTAATTAAAATTGACTAATTAAATATGCGCTTTTTAAATAGGTTGTAATATACACAAACATTTTTTTAATCAAATCAACAAATTTTTTAATTGAAATTGATTTTTTGCTTTCTTCTGTTAACGTCCCAGGTATGGTATCCTCGTACATCAAAATGCATTCTTCTGACGTGGTTTTCAAGCCTAGGGTGGTCGGTGAATGACGTCGTGGTATTGCTTAGACTCAGTCAGTTAAAACTCAGAAGAAAACATTGGGTATTTTGGCTCATTTATGGACATGTGTTTCTTGTTGTTTAGTAGTCACAGCAAGTCAATCGAATCATGTGATCACGCCACATCGATAGTACATTGGCTTAGAATCCAGTTTAGTGCCCTTTACAAGTAGGCACAATTATCTGAATTTTTCCTACTTCTTTACGCATCGAACAATTTAATATGGTTGAACTGGCTGGTCTTAAAGACTTCATATAGTTTCTTTGGGTCCTTAATGTTACCAGACAAGACGAAGCGATATCCCGGTAGTTTTAATCCGATTTATTCGTTGTATTGAACTCAAGGTTTTTCACGCGCTCTTGAAATATGTCATTATTCTCATCTAAGTAATCCCAGATAATTTCTCCATTCGACATTAACACAAACATAGCTGACCAGTCGTTCTGCCCTTTTGGCAAACCTTGTCATAACGCCTCTGCTTGAAAGGGTGTTTGTCCAGAACTTCGTGGCCCTCAGCCTCAAAGCTGAGTTCATTCCCCTATTTCAGCGGTTCATTGCCCTAAATACTTTTGTGTCCCCAAACCCAAAAGATTTCCACCTCTCCTGCGGCACATAGTTTATTTACTGCTTCCTTTTACGCTTTGACAATTGAGGAGCAAGTATTGCGAAAATAGTCATAGTGGTTGACTACCCACAGATATATCCACTTGAGATTTTTTGGTCCGGGAGGGCCAGACAAGATCAGCGGCTATTTTGGCTGCTAAAATTTGTGCAGAAAAATACTGGAGTCATCAGGAAGTCTGTAGAGCTCACTGATACCCATTTCTTGACAGAAGATTGTAGCTTCGTCCCCCCCCCTTCCATAGTGGACCACTCAGTGAAAAAGTTGTAGGCCCTGCGTTCTTGGCGAAGACCCACCAACCAGTTATGCCCCTTCATATTTGCACTGACTTAGTTATGAAGCTAAGCTTTGGTACCATATAGTCAGGGTTGGGCAGTATTTCAAATACTTGTATTTGAAATACGTATTTGAAATACAAATACGTATTTTGTATTTGTATTTGAAATACCACCTTCTAATGTATTTTGTATTTTGTATTTGAAATACCCAATACTGAAGTATTTTGTATTTTGTATTTCAAATACTTATGATGTCAAAATACATTTTTCAAAATACATTTTTTTTGTTATACAAAAAGTTGTCATTAGTAAAATTTAAAAATTTTACAATTTTCAAAAAAAAAAAAAAAAAAAATGGAAACTTTGTTTTCGTATTCATTCATGTCTTCGCCTTAGCTAGGCACGTTCTTTTCAGGTAATATCAAGAGCTCAGCGGATATTTGTAAATGTGAATGTGAAAAAAAAAAATCAAATTTTGTATAAAAATTAAAACTTTTTTGACATTCACACTTTAAAACACAACAAGTATGGTCGCTATATTTGGCTGTGTCAAATCTTATATACCCCTCACATTGGTCTTTTAATATACCAAGCCAAGTTATTTTATACTGCAAATAATAAAATAAAAATACCTTGTGCAAGTTTTAACGTCCATAGACAACTTTATAAGATTTAATCGTTCGTATGAGTAATAAAAATACATGTAAAAGGTTTTAGGTCGAGAGTTATAAAAGTTTTCGACATTATTCGTATTAAAAGATTAATAAAAGTTGTTAATTTTTATGGGATTTTCTAGTCCTCTTGCTCCTCTCCAACTTTTTTTTCCAAAATGTAGGTCTTATGATGGAATTACTTTTCGTATAAGACTAGAAGTCGATAGCTGTTATAGTTTCCGAGATAAAGCGTTGTGAAAATGTCATAAAAAATGTTTATTTGTGTGGGAGCTAACCCATCCCCTGCCCCTACTTCAAAAATGTTTTTTTTTAAAGTGTAGGCCTTAGCATACAATTACTTTTCGTAGAACACCAGAAGTCGATAGCTGTTATAGTTTCCGAGATAAAGCGTATCGAAAATTTCATAAAAATTGTTAATTTGTATGAGAGCTACCCCTTCTTCTGTCCCCACCCAAAAAATTTTTTCCTCCAAAGTGTAGGTCTTGTTGTCGATGGCTGTTATAGTTTCTTCGATTTAGCGCATGAAATATTTCACAAAATTTGTGCAATTGTAGAGAAAATACCACTTCCCCTGATCTGATCTGGAAAAAAATATTTACTTATTTAGGTCCCTATTTTCAGGGCATCGGGGTCAAGTTTTGTGGCAAGAATGACTATATTTACTGACATATATAGAGATATGTGCACGGATTTTGTCTTAAAAAAATGGGTTATTTTGATTTTTCGTTTATATCTCGGTCAGTAGTCCACCGATTTTGATAATTCTAAATAGCGATTGTCTCTAGGACATTTCCAATAATTTGACACCAATAACTGGTCTGTATCACTTCATTTGACTCCGAAAACTTGATTTCAACAGACTGACAGACTGACTGACGGACATGTCTATATCAACTTCCCTATCTATAAGGATCCAGAATATATATACCTTATGAGGTCGCAAATGGATAAAAAAGAAATTAGAAACAGAATGACAAACTGATATATACCCTTATCACTATGTGAATGGTATACAAAAGAAATGCAGAGGGCGAATTTTTGAATTCGCCTTGATATTACTTTACTTTTAATTTGTTTGTTTTTCACATATAGAGAACTGTTTTCATAAAACTAAACACCAGTTTGTGGTTATCAGGACCTGTAAGAAAGATTGTTTTCTTTAAGAGGATTTATATATTCTCCAACAAGAGGCTGCTTATCTGATTTAACTTTTAAAAATCTAGTGTTCATGAAAGGAAACTCATGTTTCACCGATTGATTAATGGTTATAAATGTATTTTGTATTTTTGTATTTTGTATTTCAAATAAAAGATACTAAAATACTGTATTTTGTATTTTGTATTTGAAATACTCGACTTGAAAGTATTTGGTATTTTGTATTTGAAATACAAGCGGAACAAGTATTTTGTATTTTGTATTTCAAATACAGCAAAGCATGTATTTTGCCCAACCCTGCATATAGTCACTGCCATAGCCGAAAGTCACTTTCTTGAATGGTCCCGTTGGCCGTAATCGAGCTGCACATGTTCTCGAAACACCCTCTTCACCTAAATAAGTTCAAGTTCCGAAAACCTACATTCTACGTTGAGCCCCACTCAAAAAATTCTTAAGCCCCTGACATAGAAGAGGTAAACAACTGCAACTATAGTGTAAACAAAATTCTTCATTGCCGATAAAACTAACGCTAACTTTCTTCACCCCTTTCTTTATCTTTCGTTTTTTTCCTTTAAAGTGATAGGGGCCATATTACATAATTTATTTATTATTTTCATGTAAGTAGCAGTTTAAAGATCATTAATTTTAGATTGAAAAAATTAAAAGAAAAAAAAAAGACATCTTTAAGTAGCAGCAACTCTTTCAATCCCTTTTTTAACACATTCTTTTAATTTCTTTTAGAAAACGAAATGTTTTTCAAGTTCAATGTCATTAAAGTGTTGCATGCACACATGTATGTAGGTACACATATGTATGTAATCTCGCATACATACATGCATAACAACACACACACACATATACATATGTACTTTTATAATTTATTTTATTCTGTTTTCTAAATTGTTATTAAGCATTTAAGAAGTAAATCTTGTGGTAGCACGCGTCTCATTCTTTGTGTGTGTGTGTGTGTGTGTGTATTTTAGTTTTCTTGACACTCACACACATGCACAAATTGACTAACATGAAAGTATTTTTTTTTTAATACAATCCTTTAGGTTATTTTGTTCAAATGTCTCTTTTTTGTTATTAGAAAAAAATATCTGATTTCAACACATTTGTTTGTATTTATTTACTCTTCGTATGTACTTTCCAAATACAAATGTACATATGTCTGCTCTAGTTTGTGCATACTCTGACTGACAAAATTAAACGGACAGGCGGCTTGCGTTTAATGGGATAAAAAAGGTATAGTTTTGCATCAATATATGGCTTGCTCAATATTACAAATTTTTTTAGGTTTTCAAGTAATAACATAGGGATTAGGGTTTTATATAAAAATGTGTAATCTTTAGTGTTGTAGAAGGTTGCACTTCACACAGTACAGCTTCAAGGGGACTAAGTAATACCAACTGCTCGAATTTGTTTTTTCTAAGTACTATTCAAAAATTTTTCTTGTGTAAAGCTTAGGTTAAAATAAAAAACACTTTTTCTAATTAATCTAATTAGTCAAAGTCCAGGTATATTCAATTTAAATAACTATTTATCAAGTGTTCAATTACTTTTCGCAGACACTATACTTATAACTACAAACTGTTCTTCTTATCTCCCCAAATATTTATATTTTTTCAAACCCTTCAAAAAAAGTACTTCATTTTTATTATTATATTTACAGTAGTTCCATGCATCTTAATTGCTTTCTAAAGTGTTTGTAATTTTATTTAGAATTAATATTGTTGTTCTTGTTTCATTTTTAAAGTGTTAAACAATTGACTGAGGGACGGATACAAAATAAAACTCTTACTTTTCAACACTCACAAGAAAAAAAGTATGGCGCACGCGTGTTTTATAACACTTTTTCTTTATTTTTATTAATTTTTATCTTTTTTTTTGGGGTTTCCAAAAATAAAAAATATAAATAACATCAACAATTTTTAAGTATCTACACCCACACACACAAAAAATGTTTTGAAAAATCGAAAGGGGGCGGTGTATTTGTGGAGCCCTTAACACAATAAATATAATAAAAAACTTTTCGAACGAAAAAAACATGGTGTTTTATTTAATGGTAGAAAGTTGGGAAAAAATTAAAAAATCATCAAAAAAGGCATTTTGTTGTCTTATTTATTTTTATATTTAAATACATATATATCATGTATTTGCATAGTTATATTATTTTATTAAATTTTTTATATTTAATTTCATTCATTTTTTGTGTACACGTAAAACCCCATTAGAGTTCGACCCCTGGTGACACCTTCGGCTAACATTACTTTAAGTAACTATTTTGAGTATAGTGACGGCTAAAGTGTCAAGTACTTGTAATAAAGTTTTTTTTTAGCCTTGAGTAGTCAGCGGTCGACTGTCCTATTTAAGATGATTTTTCCACCAAGGCAAATGTTTAAAATTTTTCGTTTGTTTTTCTCTTTTTTTAAACGAAATTTTCATTCATTAGTATTTGAAGTCAACTTTAATTTAAAAAAAAATTTTGGATATGCCCTATGGGCTGTAGGTGATTTTTACCCTAAGATGGCCTATTTTATAAAATAAATTTATAATCAAAATTGTTTAACTTTATTCAAGGAAACTGATACAACATAAATTTTTATGAGAGAAAAATAATGTTAACACGCGTACGAATGTATGTTTAACATCATCCGGTTTTATTTCAGGACATTTTACTCGTATGCATGAGAATTACAAATAAATATGAATAATAAATACAGGCATATAACAGTTTAATGGTTTATGTATTTAGATTTTAAATACACTCGAAAAAAAATAGCTTTAAATAGTTATTATTTTAAAATTTACAAAGAATAACCTTAAAATAACAAAAAATATAACAGGCCGCAGTTTAAGATAGTTTGATGGTTTGGGATTATGTCATTATGAACTGATCATAACCAATTTTGGTTGCAAACTGTACCATAGATCCCCATGAATGTAAAACCATTATTGACCATACCTCTCAAAGTAGGCCGTTATTCCATTATCATGCTAACTGCATTCAAACTTTGGACATGTCGGTATCAAACCAAATTAAAATTCAAATATTTTTCATATAAAAGAAAAAAAATGTAGAGAAATTGCTTCAAAATATTCCTTGGCACCTAGATTAGGCTAAACTTGCTAGATGCAAAGGCCCAATATAGACCTTCTGGGTCCCTAGTGACACTTAAATGATGTTAAATATTGAATTATTGAAATCGTTATAACTATAATGTGGTTCTCTTCAAAATACTTATATTTAAATAAATATAAAATATGCCTTAGAAACGGGTATTACCAAAAAAATATGCGCTTTAACGAAAAATATGCCAAAATATGCTTCTATATTAAAAATATGCTTTAACAAATTAATATCAAAATTTTGCGAAAGCTCTGAAACATCTGATAATAATAATGGGTTTCGCTGCAAAATAAATAAATAAATAAACAAAAACTTACAAAAGTTGGCAATTAAATATAAAAATTAAAAAAATAACTGAAGAACTGGTCTTACAAAAAATATGCCCTTACAGCAAAAATTAAGCTGCTATATGCCCTAAAAAATCTAAGGCAAAATTTTGAAAAGTTTAGAAACCAATGAATAACAGTATTATTGTTCAATGTGACGCGCAGAAAAAACAATAATTTTGCACAATTTTTTATTGCCCTGTTAAGAAGTTTATTCCACGAAATTGACGACTAAAGAACAAATTCTTTCTGTAATACATTGTGCTCTTCTTGAAAGACAATTATATTCCAAAGAATTCCGGATTTCAGGAACAAATTTCCTGATTCCTTCAGAGCACGGTTAGATACCCCAACATCACTGATGAGTACTTTCGTCTGTTCCTGTACGCAGTTAAGAATCTCCAAAATAGACTTTGAAGCGCCTGCCTTTACATAAGCAAAGTTGTTGGATTAAAGATTTCACAACAAACAAGAGAGGTTCTTGCTGGTGTTTTTCTGTTTCTTTATCTATTTTTCTGAAGGAAAGCAAATTGAAACTGAGAGTAATGTGGGTGGAGGTGCGGAAAAAGCTTTGCTTCGCTTCTTAACCTAACTTTAAGCAATCGCAGGTCTTTAGCAAGTTAAAACTTTAAGATTTTGAAATTTACAATTCCTGTTATCAAAGTCATAATTAAAGTTTCAAAATTTACACCAACAACTAACAACTATATACTCTCCTTTTTCTTCTTTTATTAATTTCAGACAAAATTCCGGCTACGAGCCACATACAATTTTCTCCGGGTGTAACAATTTTTTGTTTTTGGTTTTTTTTTATATAAAAAAATCACCATCATCATTATTATCATAAAAATATACAGACAATTACCAAAAAAATAACCGGGTGTGTTGAATTGTTCAGCTGATACTACACAGAAAAAACTGAGTTGTAGAATCAGTAACAAATTTCAGAGAATCAGTAAATATTTTGTCTGGCTGAGGACCTACAACGAAAGTTGTAAATTTAGACAAACAATTTTGCAAGAATTTTAGCTTCTGTTAAAAAATTTTGCTGAGCTGGTTAAATATTTTATTTGTCTAGGCGAAAATTTTGTTTGATTTAAAAATCAAATAAAAATATTATTAGAGACTATTAAATAAATTGACTAAAAAAATAAATTATTTTGAACAAGAATTTGTTTGAAAAATTTTTTTTGTAGTTTTTTGTGTGTACATAACGGACGCCAGCCAACAATAACAATAAGAACTGCAACAACATGAAGCAAACGATATCACACATAATAGAAGTAAACAAATACGCACATAATAACCATCAAATAGTACTTCTTTTTACGGAAATAGTAAAAATAAACCAAAAAAATCTACTCCTACCACTCCAGATTACTTACCATATTAGCCATATTAGCTTTTTTGGAGCTAAATTTAGCTTTATTTTTCTTCGTTTAGCCCGAAATATTTATATTTAGCCCTTAGCTTTTTTTTAGCTTTTTTCAAAATTGAATTTAGCTTTTTTAAATAGTTTTTGGAGCTAGATAAAAGGTTAAAAATTTGTCGTTTTATATTTTTTGGTATATATCTCAATTATTCTGAAAGGTATCAAGCTCCAAATTTTCTTCGAATTTACAACAATACAGTTCCGAACCATTGTTTTGTTTAATAATTTACTTCTAGCGACATTTAAAAAAACGTGAAACAGCACAAGAATTCAATAAAAAAACGTAAGAATTTGTTTTCCCAAAACAAATACTTTTGAATGCGGCAATTTTAAAGAAAAATCCAAATGCGACACAAACATTTTTTCCATTTTTTGGTTAAATTATAAAATCTTTTAATATATTGCTCAAAAATGTAAAAACACTTATGTCTTTCGTGAAAACAAATTATTATGTTAATATTTTTATTTAATAAGAATTTTAAAGTGTATTTTTGTCAAAAAATCAAATCAAACAGGACCGAGATAATTTTTCAAGAAAAAATGAAGGCACAATGAAACATCGTAAGGTCAAGTAAAGCTCACCATTATGATAGTATTAAACTATTTTTGCTGAAAATCATGTGCTTTGTAAATTTTGTTTTTTTTTTTGCAGGATGGTAATTTTTTTTAATTTAAATAATAACGGTTAATAACGATAATTATTATTTTAATAGATATGTTTAAAAAAATAATAATATTTTTTATTTTTTTGATTTTAATTTTTTCGTTTTTACAGTCATTGGTTTTAAATACTTATTGATGCACACATGTACAAATAAAAATACTTTTAAAAATGTTTTCTTACAATGTAACTTTTTACATTAAAGATTATCTTGTTTATCATGAAGGAATTTTCATGATATATGTATGTACTTATGTAACTTCAATGAAAATTTTCGATTTTTAACGAACTGTGTAGAAAAGTAGTCTCTTTATACTTGTTTTGTCAACAAACAAAAATTTCATTGAAGGAATATTCAAAAAATTGCATCGTGATTTTTTATTGTTTGTATTCATAAAAAAAGTTTGTAAATAAATTACTAAATATTACGTGTTTTTGTAAAAAAATGAACGAATTGGGTGTGAATATTTATATTTAAAACCAATTAGTCTGATGAATTATAAAGGAAAAAAACAAATTTAGTTTTTTGTTTTCTTTTTTAAAATATATATTTTACAAATTAGTTTTTTTACCAAAGCAGCCAGCAAATTAACACCTTCTTCTAAAAATTTTTTTCAAAAAGCTCTTGTATATGCACACATATTTTTTTTCTTCTTACTTATTAAGATATGGGTCTACCAAGTTTTTTAAATAAAATCAAAATTTTTTAAAAAAAATTTTCTTTTTAAATATTTTTAGCACACAAACGTTTTGTTCATATTATGAGAAATAGCTAAATAACAAAGAAACTTTTTAAAAACGAATTAAAAAATTTAGCTTTATTTTTTGGCGTTAAGTTTTTGTTTTTAGCTTTTTTTAGCTGTTTTTTAAACGTGATGTAGCTTTAACTTTACTTGAAAATCTGGTCACACTGTATGCCACTATTGTTCGTGTCTAAACGAACAGTTTTTGGGAGATACGAATACTAGTCGTATAACACATTTACATTAAAAACAAACATTATTCTCTTTATCCTAAAAATTCATTTACACATTTTTTATTTATTTATTTTCTACACTTCTCTTCCGTTATTTAAATAGTAAGAGGAAACACATACACATACATGTGTACTTGCAAACATACACAAATGTCATATTTTGGGTTATATTGCGGCATTTTGGGAGTCGGGAATGCTTTAAATGCATTCGTTAAGACTGGTTAGAATTAATTTCTTAAAAACCTAAAAATTTTCAAAAACTAACCCAAAACGCAGGGCAAGAAAATTTTTAGACTTTAAGCAAATATTATAACCGAGATCGGTATTAGCGACCAGAATGCCTTTTAATCTCCATCCATCCCAATTAACAAGTCTCCTGGAATGTTTAGATCCAGCCTTAGTGAGGTTTGTCCTCTTATTCCACATCAAGGCTCATGAGACCTTCAAGTCCTAGCGAGCCTGCCAGCGCATGCATCCACGCATCCAGAGAGTGGAGAACACCACAGAATTAGCTAATTTTAGCGCCATCTAGTTTTAAACCATCCTTTGGCCGTGGTCGTCCCGTATCCTTGCTTGTGAAAGTGATGCTAGAATGAATCGCCATCGCTTCCATGTCCGGCACTCGCGAACAAATTGTACTAAAAGGTATACATCAACAGGAGATCTAAACAGCTTGGCTATCGGCAAGGAACCTGTTTCTTTAACATACTGATAAAGACACAGGAGTACCAAAGGCGAGATCCTCCTTGCATATACGAACGACATTGGCATCAACGGAAAGACAGAGCGATATATAAAGTACCAGTGTTGCTCTCAGAATTAAAAAGATATCGGCAAAGATAAGTCTGATAGTAAATCAGAACAGGACAAGACCTATGCTTTTAACTGCTAGGCAAACGTCACGATGATGGAAAGGTGAAGTAAAGACTGTACATTGTAACGTTGAGAAAAAAGAGGACTTGGCTCCCATCAAAATACAGCTAATAATTAAGCTTGCAAATATACATTGCCATTTTGGGCTAAGCAGACAGTTTAAAAATAGAGCCCTATTTCAAAAAACTAAAATAAAATTGTGCGAAGCGCTTATTCTAACCGTGCTTCTTTATGGAAGCATGGGTACTTGTGTAAGCTGATGAAGCCTTGCTTGGTGGTTTTAAGAGAAAAAAAGCCTTGATTTTATAGCCTCAGTTTTCAATGGAAGAGTCTTTCTCCCATTTTAAAATCAAAAATGTATTTTTATTCGTTCTACTAACGCCTAGAAGCAGATCTGGGCCTTACGATTCTCGCAACCAGTTCTTTCTATGTAAAGATAATTAACGCTTTTTGCAATCTTCTTTACATGGTTGATTGCTGGGCTCGCAAGCTGCCAAGTAGGGTCTAAAATTACCCCGCTTTAAAGCCTATGGCCCACATTTATAATAATCAAAGAAGAGTTATTAAGGGCTTATTTGACAAATGTCTATTGAATAATTGTCAAATAAGCTTTTTTACGAATATAACCGTATATTTCTATCTATTTATATAAGGAATTGAACGGTGGTCTTAGTGGTTAATATTCATATTACAAATCCTGGAACCTTAATTAATGCCGTTCCGCCGGAAATCTGGACATTTATAAGAATTTTTAAGACTGCTGCAGCCTTCCCAGATTTTAAGTAAATATATACTCTAAACTTTTTATATACATATTTACGTTTCCAATTTACTAAACGAAACCAATTTTTTGATTATGTCAATCCCTGGTGCAATAATAAGGTGACCTCGTCCCTACAACAACAACTTCCCGTAAAATAAAGCATGTATTTTGTTGTTGCTAACTTCTAGCTACGTTGTCAAAAATGTTGCTATCACACATACACACAGTATACACAACCATTATATAACATAAGAGGTTTGCCAAGCTAAGCTAGAAAATATATTCGGCTGAAATAAAATTAGTTGCTCCTACCTTGTTTAATGTACCTTGTGTCTATCTTTTGCTTTTCCATTTGCATTGCGTAATGATCATCTTTCTTTTCAGCAGTTTTCTTTTCAGTTCAAAGCTTACTTGTTCCTTTTTATAACCCTAACAAATTTAAAAATGTTTTCTGTTTCTTAAAATAATTTTAGAGCATTTTTTTAAATTCGATTTTCGGCATATTTTCCATGCGGCTCTATATTACATGGCCCATTAGATCAATTCATTTTGACTATCTGTTCCTAAAAATCTCGCTGAATAGGTCAATAGTAGCTAAATATTGGCTTCAAATGCTGTACGAGTTGCTGTTTTGTCGGCATAAACTAGTGATTTGGCCACATAACAAAATAACCCAGAGGAATTAAATCGCACAAATGAGGAGACCAGTTAATTAAATCACTTCTGGATGCAAAATTGTCACCAAATTGATTTCACAATAAATTCTCTAAAAAGTAAAGTCAAAGTACAGAGAATGAATATAAAGAAGCAAATAAGAAAAGGAAGAAGTACAGTGTTTAGCGGAAATCGAACCCAAGATCCTTAGACTAGTAGACTTACGCACTTAATATTATTAAAATCTTTGCTTTTTCTAAAATTTAAAATGTTAACAAAATTATGCACCATCATACCCAGGCCTCAGTAACCACAATCTCTTACACCCCAACTGCAAAAATTCAAAAAAACTTTAAACACAAAAAAATCGACCATAAGATTATTATCAACAAAGATAAAAAAGAAATAAAAAAATTATAATTTCCTTTTGACAAATCACAAACCTCTAAGGAAAAAACAAACTTGAAAAAAATTTAAAACATCATAACAATAATCAAGAGAAGTTAAGCGAAGCAAAAAAAACTATATGCGCGTGCGCAACACACGACCCCAATCACAACAACAAAATTATTACAAAATCTATAGGTTATTGTATGAATACGTAAGATTACGATCCCTTATGAATGTCAGGAATCCAGACTCTAGACTTAGAGAATGTAAAGTAAGACAAAAAATAAATAAATATTTCTTTTATTTTCGTTAGAGAAAAAGGAAGTGTAAAAGAAAACAGTTTTCTTATGGAAAACGAAACAATAAAATATTTACAACGACCCTTGGCAAACGTCATTTTTTGTATAAAACACACATATTGGTGACCTTAAAGCATGAGCTAAACTAACCCCTAAGGATCCTTTTGGTAAATATTAATACAAAAACAACAATTGTATAACAAAGTGTTATATTTTAGTGGCGCGCGCGTTTTTTTTTTGTGTTAAAGGTGGCTGGCTTCCCGACCTTTTTTTTAATATTTCTTGCTTCTTATTCTTTTAAATCTCCCTTTTTTTCAATATTTTTCTTTATGCATAAAACATTAGATTATGAATTAGTTACAATGATATTTAAATGTCTATTGCTTCTGTGTATGGAGGGGGGAAACTAAATAATATTTCATTGACAAATATTGGAAAGTTATGAACAGAGTTCAAATTCTTAAGGGATATGAATTTCATAGGAAAATAAACTAAATCCGAGCAAAATAAGGAAATATTTAGGATTATGAATAAATTTTTTTGGTTGAAATATTTTAAATGAAAAAAAAAAGAAAGTAGGAAGGCTTTAGGGTTCGTTTGTTTTAAATTTGTAAAAATCGATTTCAAAGTGTTTAGGCAGCGACCTTTGACTATTTTAGTCTTAACATGTGCTCCCAATTCGACTTGGATTTTTTTTTGGATGCTGTATTTGTGTCTTTACAGCTGCTGGACCCACCGCATGTGCAGATGTACTGAAGAGTTTGTTAATTATTTTTCAAAATCACAAAATGAAAACTTTTTATATTGAAATTTGATTTATAGTTTGCAAGTTGTTACTTAGGCTAAGCCAGTTTAAAGCAAATAGTATTTGGCGAAACTAACGATCAAGGTGAAAACAACTTAAAGCGGCTGTGCCGAATCTTATATACCCTTAACATCGTCCGTCATTCAAAACCCATTAGGTATGTAATGTAATGTAATGTAATGTAATGTAATGTAATGTAATGTAATGTAATGTAATGTAATGTAATGTAATGTAATGTAATGTAATGTAATGTAATGTAATGTAATGTAATGTAATGTAATGTAATGTAATGTAATGTAATGTAATGTAATGTAATGTAATGTAATGTAATGTAATGTAATGTAATGTAATGTAATGTAATGTAATGTAATGTAATGTAATGTAATGTAATGTAATGTAATGTAATGTAATGTAATGTAATGTAATGTAATGTAATGTAATGTAATGTAATGTAATGTAATGTAATGTAATGTAATGTAATGTAATGTAATGTAATGTAATGTAATGTAATGTAATGTAATGTAATGTAATGTAATGTAATGTAATGTAATGTAATGTAATGTAATGTAATGTAATGTAATGTAATGTAATGTAATGTAATGTAATGTAATGTAATGTAATGTAATGTAATGTAATGTAATGTAATGTAATGTAATGTAATGTAATGTAATGTAATGTAATGTAATGTAATGTAATGTAATGTAATGTAATGTAATGTAATGTAATGTAATGTAATGTAATGTAATGTAATGTAATGTAATGTAATGTAATGTAATGTAATGTAATGTAATGTAATGTAATGTAATGTAATGTAATGTAATGTAATGTAATGTAATGTAATGTAATGTAATGTAATGTAATGTAATGTAATGTAATGTAATGTAATGTAATGTAATGTAATGTAATGTAATGTAATGTAATGTAATGTAATGTAATGTAATGTAATGTAATGTAATGTAATGTAATGTAATGTAATGTAATGTAATGTAATGTAATGTAATGTAATGTAATGTAATGTAATGTAATGTAATGTAATGTAATGTAATGTAATGTAATGTAATGTAATGTAATGTAATGTAATGTAATGTAATGTAATGTAATGTAATGTAATGTAATGTAATGTAATGTAATGTAATGTAATGTAATGTAATGTAATGTAATGTAATGTAATGTAATGTAATGTAATGTAATGTAATGTAATGTAATGTAATGTAATGTAATGTAATGTAATGTAATGTAATGTAATGTAATGTAATGTAATGTAATGTAATGTAATGTAATGTAATGTAATGTAATGTAATGTAATGTAATGTAATGTAATGTAATGTAATGTAATGTAATGTAATGTAATGTAATGTAATGTAATGTAATGTAATGTAATGTAATGTAATGTAATGTAATGTAATGTAATGTAATGTAATGTAATGTAATGTAATGTAATGTAATGTAATGTAATTTAATGTAATGTAATGTAATGTAATGTAATGTAATGTAATGTAATGTAATGTAATGTAATGTAATGTAATGTAATGTAATGTAATGTAATGTAATGTAATTTAATGTAATGTAATGTAATGTAATGTAATGTAATGTAATGTAATGTAATGTAATGTAATGTAATGTAATGTAATGTAATGTAATGTAATGTAATGTAATGTAATGTAATGTAAACGGGGATTTTACAAAAGAGCTTGAGTTGTATTTTTTTCTTCGTAATCTAACTTTATCTTACCAGCAGTGGATAACAAACAAAAAGCTTTCCGCGTAAGTACACCTCTGTGAAAGACCCTTTACTTCATTATTCTTTGTTTGTTTAAGGAATCGAAAGACATAAAAAATAGTGCAGAAATTGCAAACGATAGAACTGACTGCCTGATATATCCCCTTTAAATTTCTTAATGGAAATGCAAAAAAACATTTTAAAAATTTCAAACTCAGTAGTAAAAAATATTCATACATCTTCATATTCATTTCCAGGGTTGACAATTTAAAATCAAACAAACTAGTGACATTCGTTTTTATTTCAGTTTTTAATTAGTCCTAAATTTAAGATTAAAGAAAATCAATCCATCCTATTGTCATATCAGCTTCCTCTTACTTTTACCATTAAAAAAAACCATAAAAAACAAAAATGAAAGTAATATTTTTTTATTAAACGATCATTTCATGCATATCAGGATTAAAATTTAATGACTCAATACACAAGCAAAAATCTTAATCTTAAATGATGATAAAGCAGAAGCAAGGAAACCTATCTTCATGGTCAATTAGTAATTAACAATTGGAATGTAAAACTGGAAAAAAAACTACTGAAAAGGAATTAGAATTTAATCCTGTCAGCGTGTGATTGGCATACGTTACAAATATAGATCATACAAAGTATATTCCTAAACTGCGTAAGGACATTTAAGGACACTTAGGATTTTAAGGACATCATGTGCAAAATAAAAAAGCAAAATATAGTATTATAAACATAAAAATATAAAAAATTGAGATTTTAATCTCTTAACCTAAAAATCAAGAACAGAAAAATGACAAAGAAATAAGGGTGAGGGGGAGAAAATTTTAAAGAAATCGCCAACAATATGAAAATGTCACGCTCATTGAAGAAGAACAACAATAATTGCAATTATCATCTGTCGTTGATGTCGCTTTACTATGGTTACAACGAGCAAGAACTCAATTAGAGTTTGACAGGCTTGTTTGATGTATGGAAATGAGTTTTTTTTAATTTTAAAGATCTTTTAATTATGCCAAAAAAATAAGTCACAAATAATAATAATTAACATTTTTTATTTTTAAAAATTTTTGTCAAGATATAATAATTATTTTTTGATTTTTATTTTTTAAGGCAGAAATAATTCTTTTTAAAATTTTTTTATTTCTTTTATTAATTTAAAATATTAAAATATTAATAAAATAAAATAAAATAATATAAAATAAAATAAAATAAAATAAAATAAAATAAAATAAAATAAAATAAAATAAAATAAAATAAAATAAAATAAAATAAAATAAAATAAAATAAAATAAAATAAAATAAAATAAAATAAAATAAAATAAAATAAAATAAAATAAAATAAAATAAAATAAAATAAAATAAAATAAAATAAAATAAAATAAAATAAAATAAAATAAAATAAAATAAAATAAAATAAAATAAAATAAAATAAAATAAAATAAAATAAAATAAAATAAAATAAAATAAAATAAAATAAAATAAAATAAAATAAAATAAAATAAAATAAAATAAAATAAAACAAAATAAAATAAAATAAAATAAAATAAAATAAAATAAAATAAAATAAAATAAAATAAAATAAAATAAAATAAAATAAAATAAAATAAAATAAAATAAGATAAAATAAAATAAAATAAAAAAAAAATAAAATAAAATAAAAAAAATAAAATAAAATAAAATAAAATAAAATAAAATAAAATAAAATAAAAAAAATAAAATAAAATTAAATAAATTTTTTTCTAACTTAAATTATAAAAACCTTTTCTGCCAAAAAAATTAAATTCAAAATATATATACAATTATTATTTCTTGACAAAATAAATAAAAATCCAAAATAATATGGCACTTGATTTTGAATCTAATACCACCAAGATGGTGAACTTCACGTAACTTTCCAATGTTTCCTTGTACATATGTGATTTTTTTATTAAAAATTCGAAAAGAAAAAATTCGATATTTCTTGAATTTTGAATAAACCAAATTCACTAAAACAATTCTGACTGCTTTTCTACTTAAGACAATTTATAAATGTCCGCTTGGCCTTCTAAAAAATAAATTTTCCGAAGCCTAAAATAAAGTTGTGATTTTAAATAATCGTTTTACTTAAAACATTTAATGTTGAAAAAAATTATTTCTATTAAAAACTCCAAAAAAAAAACTAGGGGGGATTTGACCTTATAAGCTTGAGCTTTAAGATTTTGACTTCCAGACTATATTCTGTAAAGTATTCTCGAGGAAGGGCGTAATTTTAATCTCCTTTACATATGAATTAGATTATATGTGTTCAATATTAATTTGCGACCACATCAAATACATACGTCTCCTAAATGGATACAAAGGTAATTTGATTTAGACTTGTCCGTATGTAAAACTCAAATTTCTGAAGCAGAGTCAAGTTCAAGGAGCCAGTTTTGGTCTCAAATTTTTAGAAATATTCCTGAAACAATCGCTTTTTACAATCAGCAAAATGGGCTTACTACGGGCCGGGATATAATCAAAAACCTAAGATAACCCATTTTGTTTTAAGGACAAGACCCGTAAATTCAAAGTAGTTATTGTAATTGTTACCCTAAAACTTGGTGGGGAGACTTTGAAGGTAGACGGTTAATTTTGGGAACGTTTTTTTGATAAGAGCAAGGGAACTGAGTTTACGATACCCTATATCTCAAAAACAGTAGGTAAAAAAAGGTGATTTCGGAAGTGATAAAAAAACGAGGAGCAGACAACTTGGGTCAGTTTTTATTTGATTCGCTTCTTCGGCCTTTACGGGGAAGAAAAAGAGATATAAAGGAAAAAAATATTTTATGATATAAAATAAATTAGATTAAATTAGAAATTTCGATTGTTTAAAGTAAATTTAAATAGTTGGAAATAGTCTCTCTGTCATGGTTCCAGCCCCCAAAACAGCCGCTGTCCTAATCTACAGTGTCTCTCAGTCTTCGTTTGTCCAGATCAAAAAGACATTTAAAACGTCTCGGATCTATCCTCGGCCAAGTTATTCTAGTGGTTACACATTAAAGTTTTGTTTGTTAGTCACTGCCATTCTGCCAGCGTACTTCTCCACATGGAGTTAACGAGAAGAAATGGAAATGCCCCATCATCCAATTTCGCGCCATCTAGTATAATGTCCACGTTTTGAAAAAAAAATAGTTAAATAGGAACAATTTTATAAAATTTTTTTATCCCATATACCTCCAAAATTATTGCAGTTTTTGACTTTAAACCTGCTACAAACAAAATCAGTTAAATTGCAGCAAGATGAATAGTAGCCCTTCCTCTCTCCCCGACAGAGGGAAAATATTATAAAATAATCTGCTACACATATTTTAAAAACTACTACAGCTTTTTACTTCAAGCTTGTTACAAAGTAATTGTAACATGTGTTCTCCACTTTGAAAAAAAAATATGTTAAATAGGAGCAAGGGGAATGGTAGCCCCCATAAAATGGACCAATTAAATGAACTTCTTAACTCCGCATATCTCTAATAAAAATATGCTATAAACTTTAAGCCTCCTATAAAGTTTCTTTATTGTGATATCTGCGTTAAGAATAAATAAGTTAGATGGGAGCAAGGGAAATGGTAGGCCCTATACAAACGGCCCAACTTTATGAAATTTTTAACTTAGAAAATCTCGAAAACTATTATAGGTATAGACTTCGAACCTGCAACAAAGTGATTTTATTATTTTGAAAAAAACTATTTCTGGGGTAGGAGCCAGGGAAATGGTAGCTTACATGAAAACGGACAATTTTGTGAAATTTTTAATATGCTTTATTACGAAAACTTTTAAAGACATCCTCTTCAAACCTGCTAGAAAATAATTCTAGTTTAATTTGTCACTGCGATTATGCCTGCGCATTTATCCACGCCAAGTTTTCAGAAAGCGAAGAAATGCCACAATTTCGCTATGACCTTTAAACGTGCTTAAAGGTAAGTCTGGTGTAGATAATGTCCATATCTTCAAAAAAATAGTTGGATAGGAGCAATTTTGCAAAATGTTTTAATTCTATATCTCTAAAACTATTGTAGTTTTCGACTTCAAACCTGATACAAAAAAATCAGTTGAAATCCAGCACGGGGAATAGTAGTAGGAGGCAGGGGAATGGTAGCCCTTATATAAACGAAACGATTTTATGAAATCTTAAATGTTACATATCTCGAAAACTATTATAGCTATCGAGTTTAAACCTGCTAAAAGGTTATTCTGGTATAATGTCTACGTTTTGAAGAAAAATTAATTATGCCAAAACAAATAAATATCATGTTATAATTTTTTTTTTTTTTTTTTTTGTTAAAAGTACTTGTTATTTTTAAGCTATAATTTAATTTAATTAGTAGCAATGCCTTTCTAGTGAGTAGATAGGGAAAAGCAATTATAAATGAATTTAAAAGATTTTTGAAAGTTTTCTAGATATTTTTCTTAATTCTCAAAATTCGTTTTTTTTTTAATCTTCTAAAAAATATATATTGTTACCAATTTAAGATTAATCGTCTTTTTTTACTCTACAACAAACAAAAGTGATCGATAATGATTGTTAAGCAAGGACATTTTTATCATGCTACTTTAGATTAAAAGTTATTGTTTAGAAAGACAATTAAAAAACATTTATGTAACATGAGCTAAAAAAACCAACAGCTTAGTAGTTGTATCATGTATTTAAAAAAAAAAAATAAATCTACTTTCTTATTTTTTACTTTTGTGTTTTTTACGACGACTACCACTAAGATCCGGAAATGTCCTGTGTGTGATTTAGTTTGTTTTATAATCTTTAGTGCTTTTGTTTTTTGACACTTTGCTTAGAGATTTTTTTTTTTTGTAAAATGTTCAGCACTTCCTCAAGATGCTAGTTCTCTCTTTTTAGCCATATTCTCTTCTTTTAGTTTAATTGACAATTCCATTTTTGATCCTGCTGATTTTGATACTGGTTTTTTTGTTTTTGCTTACCTTAAGAAACAGTTGGATTAGTTAAATGTCTTTGCCATACCGTTTAGATGATAAAGGTAATATAATACAATGATCATACAATGAAAATGACATTTAAAAATAAATATGATTTAGCCAGGACGAGAGCACAAAATAACCAACAAATTTCTTACCATAAGAGCGCGCCAATTTAAAAATTTTAGGCAAATGTTCTTTAAACAGACTTCGTTTTGTTGTTTTTCCTTTTAGATTTGAAGTCCTATAAATAAGATTTTGTGCTAAAGTGAGCATTAAAATTCATTTTTCCTTTAAAGATCTTTTTTAAATTCTCTCCCTCTCTTTATTTTGTTTTTGGCTACTACTAGTTTAAAAAAAATCCTGGAAACAAGCTGCAAAATATTTTTTCATTGACATTTTATTTTAAATAATGATCAAGATGACCTTTTAAGCGACCTCAAAAGTGTGTAACGTCTTTTTGCTTTATCTTCCATTTCCAAAGAGACCCGGTCAATTGTCTACTTTTTTTTAAAAAACAATTGACCTTTTGTCCAAATGCTCTATATGATAAGCACACATAACGGAAGAGAAGTAGAATGGTAAATAATATATCAAAGAAAGAATAGAATAAAATATCCTTTTTTTTCGCTTGTGCCAATTGATTTTTTTCCAATATGTTTTTAAAAATTGTACCTTAATTATAGGATCAGCAGCTGATCTTTAATTAAACACAAGATGTTAAATGCTTTCTCCCTTATTTCTGTTTTTTGTCTTTATAAAGTGGGTGATCTTTATTGCTATGTTTATGTGGTACAAAATGTCCTTTTTTATTTGGTCAGTTGTTGTTTATTCGAGGAATTGTTTGAATTCGTATATTTTACACACATTTTTCACATTGTGAATTTTTTCTAAATCGTTAATTTATTATTCCTTTTTGTTTTAATTTTTTAAAGGACTTTCCCTTAACAATTTTGGTTGTTTAAGGGTTTATTTTAAAAAATGTCTCGTGGAGAATTAAAAATTTATTGCGATCGTAACACGCCTAACGGATTACATTGCTTTTATTATTTTTTTAGCAATTTTTATGGCACTTCGGATTAAAAAAATAAAAATAAAAAGAATTCTAAGAAAATGTCGTTTCCTAATAATAAAAAAATTTAATCTTTTTAATTTTATGTCTAAAATAATTATTTTTTAATTCATGTAAAACATGAAGTAAACGTTTCACAAAAGTATCGTTTTCGTATTTAACAGGGAATTCTGCGGGATCCAAATTTTACCCAAAAGCGTTTTCGTACACAAAAATTGGGTAAATAAGAGCCCGTACTCTTTCTTCGGGCTCATTTGGAAAATTGTTAAGTAATCAGCTGTTTGAAAAAACAAGGAATAGCAAATGAAAATATTGTTTGGAACAGGGCACACCCAACCAGGTAATATTAAGAGCCCAACTGATTGAAATTTAATTTCATATACAATAAAATTTTTATAACGTGAAAATGTCAAATTGATTTTAATCAGCTGGGTTCTTAAAAGTACCTGGTTGAATGTGCCTTGGTTTGGCAGAAGCGAAAATTCAAAGTAAATATAAGTCTGGCCAAGGCACATTCAACGAGGTAAACCCAAGGCGAATTCAAAAATTCGCCCTCTGCATTTCCTTTGTGTGTTTGAACAGTAGAATGCCAGAAGAATAAAAAATTTCATATAAAATTAAATTTTTATAACGTGAAAATATCAAATTGTTTTATTAACTGCGCTCTTAATATTACCTGGTTGAGTGTGCCCTGAGTCTGGCACACAACTAAATGTAAGTGATTTTATTCCTGAATGTTATGATACATTAATTTCAAACAGATTTCAATCTCTAAAATTTTTAGAAAATTTTTCGGGCTAGAAAATTGGTTTTTTGTATTCCCGTACTTTTGCATGTTTTCGTTGTTTTAGTAGAGTAATGGTGTTAGTTCTGATTTTACATAATTTTACTCAAAAAGTAAAAAACACACCTAATATGTTAACCCAATCCCTGGTTGCAAGATTTGAAGATATGGGAAGCAAGAGCTACATCTGCCCATCCAGGTTTTACTTCAGTTCTATTAAAGCAGGGTAAGCAGGTTTGGGTAAATACCACTTCGTATAGAGTTTCCAGAATTTTGTAAAGAACTTATAACCCGTGGTGAACAGGCTTTGCAGTGGGGTGATTAAGGGCTTTTAGTCATGACAAAAAAGCTGGACGACTGATAAACTATGATTACAGATTATGTGGTGTGCTAAAGGATAAAAAGACTATTCAGCACATTATGTGTTACTGTTAAGCGCTTGTGTGCCCTAGGGCAAATGGCCTTGGTTCTTATCTATTGAAAAAAATATAGAAATTATCTGAAATTGTAAAGGTGAGACCGCATGTGAAAGTGCGTAGCACCCTTGAATTTATTTCATCAAATTAGCTTAATTCAACTTCCTGGTTATTGTTTCTTATTCTGTGGCAGCAGTGGGGAATTCTAAAATGTACTCCAGCCCAGCCAGTTTAGTTTTACCAAACCTATCCTAAGCTACGAAAGATGATAAAGAGAGGCACACTCTCTCATACACCAGCACTTATACCTTATGGGTCCTCTTAAAAGGTATATAATTCATCAAGTAAAGGGTAAAAGAAATTGTAATACTAACAAGGTAAAAGATAGCCTAGCTTCCCGATTCCCATGATAAGCTCAATGATGTCTTTCAACTTTAGTTCTTCGCAAAATCTTTCACTCGACCAATAAACTTATTATTCTGCTTTAATTTCTTCTGACTATTAAACTTAGCCCTTGCCATATATGTATACTTGCCTATCCTTCAGTCACTTCTAATCTTTGTCAAATATATCATTATCAGCTAAGTTGCAGTTTCCTGACGTTTAAGAAGTAAATAGACTTGATCTAGTGCGTTTTTAAGGTCCTGCATGAATGTACATACATATATGTACATAAATAGTGATCTGGCTATCCCTTGAAACATGTTCCACTACAACATCTGTTGCCCTTAAAACAAGTTGTTTCACCGCCTAGAGCACACTACACTCAACACATAGTTTATATAATAATCTGATGCCCTCTCTTATGACATAGATTCCGGCTCCGGTGCCCATATTCATCTTAGATCCGTCAGTGAAAAGTGCACACCCCCTTGGAGACTTTTGGATTCCAGCCAGCTCTTTCAGTGATTGTTATCGGTGATATTCTTTTAAAACTGACCTCTAGAACCATAAAGTATGCCCTAGATCTGTGGCCCATACTTTCATCATCAATACCAATTATCCATATCATCCATGTGGGGTCAATGTAAAAAAATTTTTCGATTCTGATTCACCTAGCCTGACAAAGCTTCTTGCCGCCATCCTGACCCCTAGTTTTTAATGGATACTGTGCAGAAAAATACATCTAGTATCGCTTGAGGCATGCTTCTTATAGCAGTGATGCCAAGTGAAGCACATTTTTAGGTCTAAGTTAGAAGCTTTCCATAACAGCCGTTTTATACAGCCTTCCAGCGCAGAGTGGGTTCATATGTTAGCATAAGACCTACAACTATGGTGGTTATTCAATTTACCACTTTTGGTTCCAAGCCTCCTTCCTATGAAATTTGTATATCTATAGCTAGCGGTAAAGCCCATCCTGTATATTTTGCTTTCATTTTTGTTTGCTCTAGAGACTTTCCCAAGATACTTAGTCTCATATGCTAGCTTCAATTCCAGCCAATTAGGCTCTGGACTTCAAAAAGCCTGACCGTATACATCAAGGCTAGGAAGACTAGTCCCGTTTCGCCAGAATTTAAGCACAACTCATTTATGATGCCCACGAAGATTGCAACTATCATTTTTCCTTAGCCATAAACTTCCCCAAAATACCATTGAACTTTAGGAAGCACAATAGAATTAAGAGAACATCCCCTTGTGGTGCCTTTCTTTAATATTAAAAAACAACGCCTCCGTTAGGTCTAATTAACATCCATTTAAAAAGTGTTTTACTAGTTAAAAGGTTATTTTAAAAAATCAGTCTGAGGAAACCCCTAAATAAAACCTAAAAAATAAAGGTACTTTTGTTTTCAATGAGCTCCAGCAAAACAGAATTGGTCCACAAAAAATCTCTTAAATTACTTTGGTGTAGCACAGTGTAATTTTTAAATTATCTATTTGTAAAAGCAAAATGATTTGTACAAATTTTTTAAAGCATTAAATTATAAAAAAAAACCTTTTAGGAAATCTCTATTTGAAAAAAAAATAATTTTAATTTTTTGTTTTTTTTTACAGTGATTTATTTGGCCACATCAATAGAGTAAGAAGCAACAACTCCCTCTTAAAGATAAATGTGTTAAATTGACAGACCAACATGTAATCCTTTAACAAACTGTCTATAATCTCACCCTATTACCACACCTCCAGGCAACACACTGACACACATTCTTACAGTAGTCTATATCCTGTAAAACAAAAAACATATGAATAAACATAGACATACCTACACATTCATACAACAAAAATAAGTACATATGTGTGTACATGCATATGGAAATGCAGTTATAATTGCATTATTAAAACTCGTTGAAGGAACAACAATGTTCGTGTATCTGAATGAGCTCGTATCAGTTTAAAGTATTAGAGTGGCAGAGGGGAGCACATGTTATAGCTGCTGCATAAATCGTTAAAATCCAAAAGCAGAAAAGGACATTTATATTAATAAATGTAAAACTAAACACTAATTTTTAACAAGAAACAAATGTAAATGATGTAGAAAAGCAGGGGCAGCTGGTTGCGTGTCAGAATTTGATGACACATGTGTTTTTTTTTTCGAATTTTGGGGTGAAGTTCAAGTTCATTGTAAAAGAAAAACAAGACAATTTGGTAATGATTCTTTAGATGCTATATGCCCGAGTGTACAAAGGTTATTTTTGTTTATTTATTGTTGTTGCTTCAATTTTTTTAAGGAGCAAGTTGCTTTTTTTCTGGGATTAAAGTTTTTTTTTTTTTTTTGTTAAGTGGGTGTAAATAATTTATGTGACAGAGTTTACATGTTTTTTACTAAATTTTAGTTTAATTTTTATTAAGTGTAAAACAAATGTGTGTCTCTAGGACATGTGTCTTTTCCAATAACTTCTCACCATTAAGAGATTATTTTTTATTATTTTTTTTTTTTACGCTTTGAATAAGATAATCCCGCAAGTATACAAAATTTTAAAATGAAGCAGCTTGATTCGGTTTAAAGGTTAATTTTTGGTACTGACTTTAAAGCTTTATGTTATAGCTTTCGATATTTATATATGAGCCGTTTGTTTTGAAAGTGGCATAAGTCACTTTTTCAAAAAAATCTAGTTAGTGGCAACACCAAACACAATTGAACAGTAACTTTTCATATCTTTAAATTTCTCGACTTAAACAAAAAAAGTGACTTATGCCACTTTCACAATAAACGGCTTATTTATTCCTTTTTTTTCAATATACATACATAAGTATGTGTAAACTTGAACTTAGTAAAAAAAAATAAAATAAAAAAAATTTATTTGTTAAGGTTGAATCAGACGTGACTTAACCGTAACGCCATAGCCATAACAATTGAAAATGCAATTGGTTTCCGAGTGGGTTCCAATTGGATTAAATCGGATTTCAGTTGGATTTTCAATAGGAAAGGTTATGGCGTTACGGTTAAGTCACGTATAAAGCAACCTTTAAATGTTTTTTTACACATTAATTTCTTTGTTATCCCTGTTTAAATTTTTTTCGGCGCTAGGTCAGGTAAGTTTGTGATAATATGTTATCAAAATTTAAGGTAATAAAAAAGTCTTTACCATTTAAACTTTGAATCTCAAAAACTATTAAGCCCGCAGTATACAAAATGTATAAAGGTTGAATCAGACGTGACTTAACAGTTTAAGCGATTTTTTAAAAATAAAAAACGCAAATTAATTAAATATTTCATTTCATTGACAAATTTTTTATGGTAAACTTCCATACAAAAGAATTGTGAACTTAAAGGTTCGTTTTATTTAATAAAGTTTTTATGGCAAAAAAAAAGAAGAGTTGATTTATTTTAAATTGTTTTATTTTTTTATTTTTATTAAAGTAATAAATAAGACTTAAACATAAACTAAAATAAAAACAGTTCAAAGAGCATTTTCATTAGGTAAACAAACCGAAATTAAAAGCCCAAATTTTCAAAATATACCTAAAACTACAGCTACACACGACACACAAAAGAAGTATACAAATAAAATTTATAACTCATCGTGTGTTTTATAATCATCTCCGTACACTTTATGTAAAAATTGATTTACTAACTGTACCACTTCTCGATGGTACTCATCATGCGACTGCGATAATCTTTTATTAAACGCGATGAAAATCTCCTTTATATGTGTATTCGCTTTCCATGTTATTAAGCATTCTTCTGTACTGTTTAAAGAAATAATTATATACTCCAAAAAATCAGGAACTTCTAGCAATTTTAGAGCGTTCTCATTGATTAGGCTTTCAATGATTCCACAATAGGAATAATCACTTAACCAATATGCCAAAGTAATTTCGGCATACTGGGCCGCTGTTAAGGGGTCATCAGTGACCGATGATTTAGAACGAGCTAGTTCTCTTTCTTGCAGCAAATCACCAATTATGACAATCGTTTTGATTTTAATCTTGAGTTCACAATCACGATTTAGAACAGATATTAAAGCGTGTACGCCTGAAGTAGAAAGAATTCGTTGCTGGGCCAAAGGAAATTTACGCAACAAACTACTAAAGGCATAAAGAGCGGCCGACAGTTCTTCAGTATTGGTGGAGGTCATAATAATCTGAGCCAAATGAGAGCCCACATTACGTTCGAAAATTTTAACTTGAACTCTAGGGTTATTCTGTGACATGGCTCCTAGAACACGCATTGCCTCCACTTTAAGGGCTGATTGAGTCGTATTTACAACCACAGGCAACAAAACTCTATCCAAGCCGCCCTTATCAACAAATAAAAGAGCATTATCAAATTGTGACATCAAATAATTAAAACTTTCCAATATTTGAATTTGAGCTTTAGTACGTGTCTGAGCGTCTTTGTTATCATTCGATTGTATAGCTGATTGGAATTCCTCTATCAATTGAATAATAATTTCAGCATCTGTTTTGAAGGGCTTACGCATGCTCTCAAAGTTTTTCTTTAGCTCTTCATAGGATCTATATTCACGTATAATGTTTTCTACTTTTTCTTTAGGCGTATAATCGAAACCAATTCTTTTTAAAGCTTCATCTAAATGTTTCACTTTCTTTTTTTCACCACTCTTTATTTTACTATCACCAGAACCTTCTGGTACCACGGATAGAGCAGCATTTTTGTTTGGTTGCTGGTCGTTGGAATTTTCATTTTCGTCTAAAATTTTCGCTTCTTTTTTCCCAGTTTCTAAATTAATTCTAATATGCAGACCGGCTGGTATACCTTGACCTAGCAAATAGTGAGCAATAGAAGAGGCACAAGTGTTTTTAATATCTCTCTTTAGTATTTTATTTTAATTCCATTATAAGCTTACCCGCCGGTATCTCTTGCCATTCTGTTGTGGCCACAAATGTTTTGTTTTCTTTAATTTCTTTGGCCCGTCCTCCTGAGACAAGATGCATAACCAAGAGTATTGTTAGATAATTCATAATTTTATGTAAAACCGTCCACGAATTTCGCATTTAATTTTTATATAGTAAAAAAGAGTTGTCTTTACGAATCTATTCTTTTGCTTTTATCTTACGTGTCTATTTATATATTTTTTTTTTGATGTTTTTTATTTGTAAATCATCAGCTGTCCAACTCAAAACAAACTGGCAAAAGTACTGTATAAATTTAATTATAATAGAAGATGATGCCACACTACAGGTAGGAAACTGTTTAATAAGATCTTATATAAAAATTTATTTAAACGTTAAACTGTTAACAGTAATAAGGAAGACTTGACATTGAAAAACAAATAAAAAACTATATAAAATTTTAGTTATAAAAGAATTTATTTTTCTTATTTTATTTTAATAGAAATAAGACTACCAAAATTTTTTTAAAACTACATCGTTCCACTGTATGCAATTGTTTTATTTTTATTCTCTTAACATATAATATATACATAATATAAATTATAATGAGTTCGAAAAAATTTGATGTAATTATTTATGGAGCCAGCGGTTGTATGGGAAAGTGCACAATATATCAAGCAATAGATGTGTTAAAGGGCATCGATTGGGCAATAGCAGGAAGATCAAAAGTAAATAAGTGTACATATATGAGCTAAAAAACAAAAATTATTAAAACAAATCTCTTACTTTAATCAACAGACAAAGCTGCAATCCGCTTTGAGCGAAGTTTCTCTTAAATCGGGGCAAAATCTCAGAAACATTCCAATATTCATTGCTGATGCCCATAATTTAGAGAAACTAGAAGATATAGCAGCCAAATGTAAGGTGTGGTCTCTAATTAGAGTTAAAGAAGGCAAAAAAATTAAATAATAAATTTTATAGGTTTTAGTAAATTGTTCCGGACCCTTTCAGTTGTTGGCTGAAAATATTTTGTCTTCTTGTATTCTTCAGGGCACTCATTATGTTGATATATCTAATGATCCATATTTTAATGAGCTAATAGAACTAAAGTATCATGAAAAAGCTTTAGAGCGTGGTGTCTTCATCATTTCATCTTGCGGTTTTCACAGTTTTCCGATTGATGTGTCACTTAATCGTGTAAGACAATATTTTAAGGGTAAAATTTATTAAAGAAAAATATTTTTCTTTAATTTTTACAAGTTTGGTTTTTAAGGTACCCTTAACAGTGTTGATGCGTTCGTTCGTTATAATTTTGGTTATTATTTTTACTATCCTTTAAATTCAATTTGGACAACAACTGCTTGGCTTAGTTTGCTTATGTCGTGTGTACAAATTGCTAAGTTGTCATACATAAGGGAGGAGCTTCGTCAAGAATCTTTGCCAATATTTCATCCCAGGCAGCACGTTGAGTAATGCAACTAAAAATGTCAATATCTTCATTCCAAGATATTTAAATAGGGCAAAGTTACTTATACTATGTAACAAAACAAAATTAAAAATTTTTTTGTCAATTACAAATGTTTTGGAATTGAGGTTTTGAGTTCTGATCTACAATATTTTTGTGCTAATTCTTAAACTTTTGCAGAGAACTTTCGCAAAGATCAAAATACAGCGAAGAGGGTATAATGGTTCATTTCCCTTTTATAGATCAACAAAGTATCGAAAGGTCACAGTATGCATGGCACTTAAAGGGGAAAAGACCAATACAGTTTTGCAAATATATAGAATTCCCGTAAGTAAATATTTTATTATTTGTAATCCTTTTATTACAAATTATAATTTTGTAAAAAAAATGTGTAAGTTCAGCCACAAACTTTGGTTTAAATGCAAGTTTTATGTAAGTAAAAAACTAAATAAATTAATATACATATAAATATAATATTAATTTCTCTTTATTAGAAAAAATTAGTATTTTCTGTTAATGTTTAAAAAAAATTAATTAGAAAAGACAAAATTTAAATAAAAAATTTAGTTTTATTTATATTTTACTTTAAAAATTTAGCTCATACATTTGGGCATTTCTCTTCATTATATGGTGTTTAACCGTATCTGTGCTATCGCAATTTCAAAAGTGTCGTAAAATAATGAACAAATATCCGAAAATCTTTTCAATCGGCCTATTCTCTACAGGAGGTCCAAATATTTATCTCCTAGAGATGTCATCGTATAAAATCAAATTGTTCGCAAAGGGTTGGTCCGGTTCAAATTTGCAATCAAAATTTGGTGCAAATGATAACGAAAAATTGAATCAATATATGACTTTTGAAATAAGTGGTGAAAATCCTTTTTATGGTTGCGGATGTGTTTCTTTACTCTTAAGTGCTAGAACTATCATAGAGGAGCGGAATAAAATGCCAAGAAAGTACGATCATTTAAAACAGTAACAAGAAACGAACAAATATATGACTATTTATTTTTTATTTCTTTTTACAGAGGAGGTGTATATTCCCCGGGATTTGCTTTTCACAATACCAATATATTAAACAAGTTTGACAGTTTTCAAAATTATTTGCGCATAAGAATGTTGTAAAAATATAAAAAATTTGCCAAAGCCCTTTATTATTGCATATCTTTATACAAATGAATTTTTTTTTGAAATAGTTCTTGGGACAAACTATGGCTTTTAATAGTAATCAAAAGTAAAAATTTGTTAAAAGAACTACTATACCAAAGCTATAATTCAGTTATATTTCGATTTCTATTGAATGTATTAATTTCCCCCTTAGATTTCTATTTCATCCCCTGTGTTATTTTATATGTAAAAGTTTTTGTAAAAAATAAACTTTCAAAAATCAACCGTAAAATGTCGTAAATTGTATTTATACAGTATTTAATATAACTAGCCTAGCCACAAACCCCGTAGTACCTTAATTAGTAACTCTGCTGCCAGCTGTTTATTTTAACAACGAATTCCAATATTAAAACGCAATTAACAAAGATCTGACATTTAATTGCAGAAGAAAAATAAATCAAGACAAATTCCGTGTGTGCGCGTAACGAATTATACAAAAAATTTTGCAATTTCACAATATATCTATATAATATACAAAACCTTTTTGAGCCCTTTTAAGAAAAACCCCTTTGGATCTGCGAAAGATGTCGTCTTTAACAAGAGCTTCACGTATACTTCAAAATCAGTTGAAACGTGTACAAAGTGTACCAGTAGCTCCTTATCATGACAATGTAAGTATTAAATCTACGTATGAATTTTTTTACCAATAGGATCTTTTAACGCCAATCGGTGTTAAATCATGGGAATCTAGTGGCTCAATTAGAAATAGTTTAGTATAATTTCAAAGTCTTTGTCAGTATTGTTTGTAAATTCAGGTGTATTAGATTTAATTTCTATTAAGCAGCCTGCCAATAAATTTTAAAGTACGTAATTGTAGCCTGTTGGAAGGGATAGGTGAAAAATATTATTTCTGGCAATATGACAAAAAAGCGGTTCTATATTTTTATAAAGAGCTAGTAGGGGTACATCAATTTTATCTCTTTGTCGTGGTTAGTTAAAATTTTTTATATCCTTGCCTTTTGGCCTTAAAATGTCTTAAGTTTAATAAAAAAAATATTGATTTCAAAAAAGCAAATTTGGGTAAATGCTGTTGTGATTAAAGAAAAACAAAGATGCTTTTAAACTAGCGGTTATTATCTTTAATTGCACCCAAAAAACTCAGCAAAATGTAGTACAATTTTCAAAAACTAAATTTCCAACTTTAACTCAGTGGGTCTTCCAAAAAGTATTAGATGATACAAATTGTTATTCGAATTTCATTAGAAAGCTTATCGGTTAAGATTACATATAACACCCTCTACAATTGAGCCTCCGACATCAAAGTTAATTTATTGTGTTGCTATTATGTATTTGCTTTTATTAAATTTTCTTATCAGTTCTATTCAAATCTTAATGCTATTTTTCCTGTTTACTGCTTAGAGATTATCTAATTTTTCCTCCTTTTATTTTATAGGTCGTCGAACACTACGAAAATCCACGCAATGTTGGTTCTTTAGATAAAAAAGATAAAAGTGTCGGTACCGGCTTAGTTGGTGCACCTGCTTGTGGTGATGTCATGAAGCTTCAGATAAAAGTTGATGAAAATGGTAAAATTATCGATGCTAAATTCAAAACATTCGGTTGTGGTTCAGCGATTGCGAGCAGCTCATTGGCAACTGAATGGGTAAAGGGTAAAACTATTGATGAAGCCGGGAAATTAAAGAATACCGATATTGCTAAGGAATTATGTTTGCCCCCTGTCAAATTGCATTGCTCCATGTTGGCTGAGGATGCTATAAAGGCAGCGCTCGCTGATTATAAAGTAAAGCAGCAAAAGAAACAGAATTAATTAGAAGTCAATTGATGTGATTCCTTTTAATAACAGTTTTATTGTTAAAAAAACATTTTGTAGTTTTTAGTCAAAAATACCTATTACCTAGTTTATAAAATACTTAAAATCATATATTCCCAGTTTTTCTCTTTTTGTTTGGCAGTTGTTAGATGGTACTATTTAAGTTGATTGTATAAGTATATTTAGAAGTTTCTATGCAAAGCAAAAAAAAGTCTGATACTTGGAAAGTAAACTGAAAGAAAGTATAAAAAAACAAAGAACAAAGTGAAAAACTAAATTTTATTAAAACCGCTAAAGGTGTGTTTTTATAACACAAAATACAGATAAATATGTTTTAAAAAATGTAAATAAAACGCTTTATTCTTCAAAAAAATAAGGCATCTACAATTATTTTCTGTTCTGATAGGGATGAGTTAATTTATGACAGAAGCACACTAACGTTGCCGCCACATTCACCTTTCGATTTTACCTCAAAGGCTGTTAAATAAGTAAAAAGTTTATTTCGTAGGTAATTTTTTAAATGATATTTAAGAAAAACTTACGACTATCAGTATGCTGGCAATTGTAATTCGCCATTACACATTCACTGCCAAATGTCAAAAGACGTTCTTTGCTGTTGTTTTTGGCTTTAGCGCATACAGGGTCATAATTATCTCCACAGTTACGACTACAAGCTGTTGCTTGTTTATTTTTAGCGGGACTTGCTAAAGCAAGAGCAGCAAAACTAATGACTACAATTAGAAAACAAATTAATTTCAGTAGAAAAGGACAATTAATGGTGTCTCAGATATTAAATAATTGACCGAAAATAATACAGGGGGGTTATTATGTAATTCGATTCGAAAATCTTACGAATTCGTACAAATTAAATTATGTTGTACGATTTTCGAAAATTTATTTACGAACGTTCGGAAATTAATTTAAATTTTTTAATAAAAATTTACATTTTTAAAAATTTTCGCAAATTTTAAAAGTTCCACAATGTTTAAATTCGGTGGCAACTGATATTTTCCTTAAACTATTTATCTTTTAATCGTATTAGATAATACGAATTTCCTTTCGAATCGAAAATTACTTTCGAAAAATTTTTCGGTTTGAATCGAATTACATAATAACCCCCCAGATTAACTTCGGTGAACGCAACTAATAGAAATTTTGAGCTGTTGCAAAAAACTGAGTTGTAGTGAAAGCCGAGTAAAAGATTTATATGCCTGTTATAGAACTAAAGGTTCAATTACATGCGACTTACCACAACGCCATGAGACCATAACCGTTGCCACAAAAACCAAAACTCATTTGGTTTCTATGGTTATGGCGTAATAGTAAGTCACCTATAATCCCATAAGTTTGGTTCAAACGGCTGTTTTCTATGGCTATGATTAAGTACGTATGTATGTATAATTGAGCCTTAAAAAGCTTTTTTAAGCAAATGAAAGGTTTATAAAAAATCAAAAGTTCACCTTTTAAGTGAATGCATTTATATAATTAAAATAAGGAATAAACAACTAAAAAATATTTAGAAATAATAAAAATGTAAATTTTAACTTGCAAATTTATATTTTTAACAGAAGAAAAGTAATATTATGTACTTGATTTGTTGGTAACATATTTTTTGAACTGCAGTTTTTTTTTGAATTTTGTAATACCATTATATCTCATTAGTCACTATAGTCACTATTTGTAAAGTTGCGTTAACACCAATGTTAAGATTTATGGTGTTGCTTACCAGGAGGCAAATTACGGCATTCGATTCGATGATATTATTAGGAATATTTTCGATGATAATATAGGAATTCTAATAAGAATTTTAAAATTTCGATTCGAATCGAATGCCGTAGTTTGCCCCCAGGTGTTGCGTTAACCGAGGCGACACTGTAACTATTTTTGATTTGAAAATAAATTACAGAAATGATTTTTATTTTTTTTTTTGTCTTTGCAGAAATAATTATTTTCTAATTTTATCTATTTTTTTTTTTTGCAAAAATAATTATATTTTTTTTTGTTTGGTATATTATATATGATAGATATACATACATACTTATATTTTAAAGTTATTATTTTTGGATTTTTTCATTTATTGTTTACTCTTTGCACAAATTATCATTTGCCCAATTTTTTTTTTTTTTTTTTAATATAATTTTTATTATTGATTTATTCTTTTGTTAGACGATTTGACAATAAATTTTAATAATTATTTTTTATCATACATATGTATATTGCCAAAAAAACGCGTTGAAAATCATTCAGTTTCTTTATAATAAATAAAAAAGTAATTAAATTTGCTAAGAAAAATAAAAAGAAGGATAATTGGTTATTAATTTCTAAAGCTGATTGATTAAATATGCCTTATATACATTTATTTATAATTTGCAAAAAAAAATGATCACATGAATTATGAAAACAGAAAATATAATAGGGTAATTAATAAAATATAAAAAAATAAATGTGTCTTTACAAGTATTAATGCAGTATATACCCATACTACTAATAAATATATTCTACTTCATATATGAACATACCAACACTTTTAGATAAAAACTAATTTAAATAGCACATAAACCAACCACAATTCAATACAATAATAATTCTTCAAATCAATTTACCAAATAACACAGCAAAAGCCAAACGCATCTTTGTTTAAATACTTAAATCTGTTTTAAAATTTTAAATGAACTAAAGTCGAAAGCAAAACATACAGCTACTTTTATAATGCCGGTCAACTTTATTAATCGGCTACAGATTACGAATCTTCTACTCTCATATTTATTATACTTATATTAACGAAAACTTTTTTATACTCATTGCAGAACACGTCATAAAAAATACACAACAATAAGAAGAGCTTACAAATTTTGATTCACAAAAAAGATAATAGAGAATTAAATAAATATTGTGTTTTAGATTTAAGGCTAAGCTTAAATGTTCTTGGTCTTTTTAATTTCGTCTATTAATTCGTTGCCTTTTTAAATTTTTTTACACCTACTGCTTCTAATTTCTAAATTCGTAAGATCTTTCCATGCCATGGCTTAGTAATTCATCAGGTCACATCAGTGAAATAATATATATATGTTTGTATGTAACTTAAGCTTATTTTACTTTTTTTCGTTTTTATATCAAGTTCAAGGCATATCCATACATGTATTGATATTTGTTTTTAAAATAGTAACTGATGCTGACAAAATTATCCTGCCTGTGGAATCCCGGTTTCCGATTCGAATCGAAATTTTATTTAATCGATCAAATTGTCAATGCTATTGATATAGGTATTCTGATAAGAATTCTTTAAATAAAAAGATTTGTTAAGACTTGTTTTTAAAAAGGTAAATTTAAACTTCTTTCGCCTTATTTTATATACTGCGTCTGGCAAAAGTAACTTTTTTAAAATTTTTTAACAAAATGAACACATATGTAAATAAAATTTAACATCTTAATAATATGTATTTAGTTAACGTTGTATTCATAATATATATTGCAGATTGTTTATGGATTATCTGACAATTTTAACAAAGAATTCCTCATAAACATGATACAAAGAATCAGGCAATCTCGTCGGCCCAGCTGATTAGTATCTAAATGTCAAAATTACGCTCTCCCTGTGAAAATAAAACAACAAAAATTATTACTCACCGTTTTTTTTTCTATGAGCTTTTGTTTGACACTTGTGTACTAATTTGTAGTTGTTGCAGGGACGAGATTACCTGATTAGTTGTATCATGCTCATAAACCTACAAAAACTATTATGTTAATAGGCGTACATTTTTTAAGGCGAAAATAATTATACAGGAACCCAAATTTCAGATACCTATATACATCAAAATTAACTATGTACAACAATTTCTGAGTGTATTTAAAACAACTATAGCCGCTGTTGTTAACAGTACAGTACTATCAGCTGGACGGTTATTGTGAATTATTGCAAAAAAACATGTGTCTTTCGGCAAAAAAAACTTTGTTTACAACTGTTTCAACTAGTGCCAGATAATAAAGTTTTCACTTTTATTTTGACGTAACTTGTTTTTAATTTTAAACGAATATAACAAAACTAACTAACCTGTTTTTAAAATAACAAATAAAACAAAAAAGAAAAATAAAGTTAAGAGTGCCAATGAATATTTAGAGCAGATTTAATTTCTTAAATTGTCTACGGAAGACATCTTAATTGTGATAAACATAATAATGTGATTAACAAAGATAGTGGTTCGATTATTTAACCATGTTATAGCCTGCGAAGACAATTTGGCTCCACTTGCAGAGAGCACACAAACAAACAAATTCAAGGCAATAAAATTTAACAAATAGAAGGTATGCTTACGGGGCTCAATACAAACTTAAGACTTGAAACAAAACTTTTTTAAACGGCAGTAAGTGATTTAGTCTTAAAACAGGTGGTTTTGGTTAAGGTAATATCCGCTAACCATTATATACATATTCCATTTGTCTTCATGCAAATGGGTAACAAATATGTATGCATGTATCTATCTGCATGTAAAATATTTTTATGAATATGTTGTGATGTTTTGTGTAATTAAAATATATAAAAAAAACTTATATACCAGTGATTAAACAATCAAAACTTTCTTTATGGACGTACTTGGAATGAATTGTAGTATGTGCCAACTTTGAATGTTAGTATGAATTTCCAAACCCAATTTTTTTTCGAAAACCAAATCAAGGGAAATACCTTCATTTGTACATACAAACATACGTAGGTACATGCTGTTTAAAATAATACCAACGCTTTAACAACAGCAATTTTTTATCCACAGCAAGAATAAAATATCCTCTAAACACCGTTCATTATTATAACCAATTTTAAATGATTTTAAAATGCCTATTTACTTCGTTAATTTTTATGACTGTCAACTTTTTCTGTTGGCTGCTTTTGCTGCCGTTATTTAAGGCCTTGTTAGTGGCACCAGGCTCATCATTTGCACCATAATAACAATACAGACGTATGAGTGTATGTATGTACGAACATAACGTTAACTAAAATGCAAAAAGGCGTAACTTACAAAAATATAATTTATTTTGATTTATTATTAAACTTTAGTTATTGTAACCAAGCCCAGTGGGCCATTTATGGCTAAGCAAAAAACTACTTCAAAAAAATAATACAACAAAAAGAAAAAAATTTTATGCATTTTAACTAACGATATGTACATGTGTACTACATACCCAAAAAATTTTCTTACAACACTTTTGTTTTAAGTTAACGCATGCGAAACATCTTATAATGGCTTAAGTCGATCACGTAATATACTTACTTAACACCAGGACTTCCCAATTGAGTTTATGTGCTCCTCAATAATTATATGTATACATATTTGCAAATAAAAAATAATAAGTTAATTTGTTTACTAAACAGTTTTGAAAAGTTTTAATATTTTTAACTGGATTGCGCTAACGTCCCGTCCAAATTAGCAATAAATATATCAGCAATAGGGCAATAACGTCGGAAGAATAACGGGAAATTATTGCTTATTGACTCGCCTATGTTAAGGGTATGGGAACACGTATATATCTTAATTCAAATTAAAAAAATGGTTTGTTATAATTATGCAATTTATTTAAAAGCAAAAAAAAATATTCAATTTATTTTTTAATGATTGGTTTAGAAATAATGCAGTAAATGTAATAAGTTGCCACTTTAGGAAACACTGCTTTACATGCGCGCTTATTCAAATATGGTCATTACCAGCAAGAAAAAGCTTACTCATTTATAAAGAATTAATTTTTTTTAAACAAAATAACTTTAATAAAATCAGAAATTTAAAGCCAGTCTCTGTTGCTATTAGGAGAAAAAAGATCTGCACACATATTTTCGTTATCTTTGTTACTTTTAATATTAATAATTTGTCATTAAATATTTATATTATGATTAAGCCAATCTTATCGAATTTTTCTGCCAACAATAATTATAAAAATTACCATAAAATTTAAAATTACCCAAAAAATCGATTTACAATAAATTTTATTAATTCATGGGTTCTTTTCTTTTAAACATCGTTTCTTATAAATACGCCGCGATAGTTGCAATTAGATGTGTGTATTTAAATAAATTCAAATAAAAAAAATATTTTGAACTTAAATAACACAAAAATTACTTTGTAAAATGATCAAATTAAATACATATGTGCATGTATATCGCATATATGTTCAAAAGTGACTTAGCTCAAAATTTAAATTATTCAGGAATTGAAATTATAAGTGTTTTTGACCCGAAATAAAAAATAGTAAAAAACAAAAACTTTCGACCATTCATACAGATTATAATTTAAACAGTTTTTTTTATTATAAAGAAGTATAAACAAGTATTTTGTACATAATCCAAGCATATAAACCCGCAAAATTGAAATTTTAAGTTAAGTAACTTTTAAACTAGGTTTGCGATTTATCTATTTTGCTAAAGTGTGTTGCGTTCCTTTTTTTAATTTTTTTTATAATCTACTTTATTTCCATTTACGAAAATAATTAAAAACTTTTAAATTTGAATAAGAAATCTCTAGGATTGAAGTAAAAGTTTCTAAATTAATTGAATTAAAAATGTCTGAATGTAAATTGAAAAAATTCTAGGATTGAATTAAAAACTTGTAAATTAGAAATTTCTGAAATAAAATTAGAAATGGTGTAGACTTAAAAAAGCTCTGTTGAATTCAATTGATGGCACTTTTTTGTAATTCTTGTTAAAAAGGTGCTTCCGATGAGGTTTGAGCGATTAACAAGAAAATTTGAAGTGATATTTTGTTTGTCCAAATGCTAACAACAGCTTTTCCCAAAATGTTTATTAGCATCGAAAAAAAAAATAAAACCTTAAAAGTATGCATTATTTCTCCTATAATTATATTTTAAATTTAAAGCAGCTAAGACAGCGATTTAAATTATTGATAATATTATTTACTTCGCATTGTGCTGAAGTTATTGTTTTTGATTTAATTTAAATTTAATTTTTATTGGGTTAACTACGGCATTCGATTCGAATCAAAATTTTACTCGATCGAACGAGTTGTAAATGCTTTTAGTATAGAAATTTTAAGAAGAATTTATAAATATAATGTTTAAAAAATTGACAAAGCAAAAATTATAATTGGTAAATGCTTGTACATAAATATTGAATTTTAAACTGCAAAAAAAATTGCGGTTTCTTTACATAAAATAAAAAAATTTTAAATTGCATTTTAGCGGGAAAATTTGTCAACAATTTTAGTTTTTCACAGAAATTTTTTTAAAAGTTTTGTTACAAAAAAAACCCCAACATTTTTAAGTATTTACTGTTTCTCCGCTTCAAACGGAAGTAATTATGCAGTTGTTTTTAACAATAAGTTTGTAATATTTCTTAACAAATAATTTTAAAACAATTACAACTCAAACTCTTAATTCATAAGGCCATAGATACCAAAATAACAAGAAAAAATAAAAAAAAATCTTTGTAGACACCTCTGGCTCGAGAGGAGCGTTTTAATATTTATAAAAAGATATATTATTTACATTGCTAAGGTTAAAATGAAATAAATTTGTATAATAAGAAATATGTTAATATGCAGACAAATAGTAAACGAGTATTTTTTTATAAATAAATTTGTGAAAACAAATCTTGTTTTTTGTATATTTTGCTTTTATCTCTAGTTGGCAAGCCTCAATTTGTGCTGTTGTCATTATAATTTTGTTGCTTACAGACACACAAAAGACATGCATTGATTGTTAATTAAATAATTTGATCTTTAAACCATATTGTTGTAGACACAAACTTACTTACATAAATATGAATTTTTTGTTTATTTACAGTAAATTTAAAACAAATTCATTATATTACAATGAAAACTACAAACCATTAATAAAAACTTAAACGCAAAGGTTGCAGCACTGCTTCGCACAAAATTTAAACGCGGCTTAAGTAACGTACACATGCAGACGGACAGTATTTTTATTTCTTTATAGTCCAAAAATACCTTAAGTTAACAACAGCAGCAACAACTACAAGTTAAGATTTATTCATTCATTTATTTATCAAATAAAACAAGAAACACATACAAGCAAACATCATTGCGCTCAACTCAGGTTAGTTTACAGCTCATACAAGCAAAAAAAGTGAAACTTTTAAACTAAATTTTAGTTTCAAGTCTTAATTCGTTTAAAAAACAACATCAACTGCAAAAGTCAATACGCACATATACGATAAAAACAAAAATTTTTTTTTAAAATAAGGCCAGTCCTAACTTTCCAAAAAAATGGCCAACCCTTCAACCAGCAATGCATCCCCTGTAGCTGGGAATAATGTAAAGTCGCCAGTAAAAAAACGCACACACAGTACTAGAGAGCAACTGCAACAAATTTTTTCTGGTGGCCTATCAGCAGCTATAACCAGATCCACCTGCCAGCCCTTTGATGTATTGAAAATACGCTTTCAACTGCAAGTCGAACCTTTAGGAAATCAAGCAGCCTTGGCTAATAAATCGAAATACAGTTCCATTAATCAGGCTATAAAAACCATTTACAAAGAGGAGGGCCTCTTAGCCTTTTGGAAAGGCCACAATCCGGCTCAAATATTAAGTATCATGTATGGTATTTCACAATTTTGGTCCTATGAACAGCTAAGTTTGTACGCCAAACAAACTGCATATCTAAAAGATAAACCGAATTTATCCAATTTTATATGTGGTGCTATAGCTGGCAGTATGGCAGTTATAGTTTCAACGCCTCTAGATGTTATACGTACACGTTTAATAGCTCAAGACACTAGCAAAGGTTATCGCAATGCAACACGAGCCGTTGCGGCCATTATTAAGAATGAGGGTCCGCGCGGCATGTATCGCGGTCTTTCGTCAGCTTTACTACAAATAACACCTTTAATGGGCTCTAATTTTATGTTCTATCGACTTTTTTCACAGTCGGCCTGTAAGGTTTTTCATGTGGAGGAGAGAAGGTAAGTTGATTTAATTTTGATTTAACGGTTTTAAAATTATATCATCATTTAGTTTGAAAACCAACTCATTGCAAAAAATAAACACATTCATGCATCTAATCAAAATCATTTGAATTTAATTGTACTTAACGAAAATTCCAAATTTTTGGCATTTTTAAATGATTAACAAAGATTTTGGGTTTTGGTATTAAGAAAATGTTAGCAGGGAACACTACCAAGCTTGTTAGCCTTAAAAAATGTAAAAAAAACAAGTTGAAGGATTGTTTTCCTAATTGCTGCCAGACTAAATTTTGATATATGAAAACCATAAAATTATAATTTTTTGTTTTTCTGCCTTTATTTGAAATTTTGAATACGAAAATGATAGAACCATCGACCTTAAGCCTTTTACAAGGTATTTTTACTATGCCCCCTTATTACGAGTGGCAACGGCGACACAATTCACGTCGACTTGCAAATTAAACTACTGTTAAACTAAACAATATTATTTTTTTTAAATCGGTAACATGATTACGTGAACATATCGTCACAGAAAATGCAAAACGCCCTATCTAACATTTAAAAATTTTTTAGAAGGGGCAAGGATTTTTGTGTAAATGAAAAATTTATTTACAATTAACACAAATTATTGCCATATATGTTAGTTAAAAGGGATCAACAAATTTATTTCTGCTGAAAAAAAAAGAGTTTTGCGAGATGACGTACATATTTGAAGGCTATAATTTATAAAAAGCCAATTTTAAATTGTTTGTTAGATAGGGCGTTTTGCATTTTCTGTGACGATATACTACTTTCTTCACCAATTAAAAATTTTTTCCTAAAACTGCACATTTAGGTGTTTTTGTTTTTTGTTTCATTTTATCAATTATCAGTAGACTTAAACCAAAAAATAAAATTAATATGCATATTCATATTAGTGAGACTTTAAAAAATCACAAAAAAAATAATAAAATAATTTAACAAAACGGAATAATTTTTTAGTTTTTTTTTTTCGTCAAAAATTAAATAAAGTTTAATTTTGGCGATTTTTGGCGACTTTTTCATTGCTGAAACTCCAAAAAAATATATGTTGACGAGTTTTGGCGATTTTTGATAAAGTTTTGGCGATGGAGCTTGAAAAAAACTGACAACCCTTACTATGAGGATTGACAACAATTCTGTATAACAATTTTCTCTTTTTTTTTATTTCTCATTTGCTTTTTATTACAATCATAAACGTATGTTCATCTTAAAAAATTAAAAAAATAAGCTTTAAAATATGGCACTAATTACTTTTAAACACTTAATGCACACTACATACTTATGTGCATACACAAAACATTTTAAACATAAATCGTACTTCGCTTAATAAACAGTTCTTTTTAATTTCATTCCTCACCTCGCATATTATCTAAATGAATTTGAATATCCTATATTCATTTTAAAATCTTATATTAAATTTGTTTGTTTTTAGCCAACTGCCCACTTGGACTTTACTTATCATGGGCGCCACATCTGGCATGCTTTCTAAGACAATTGTTTATCCATTTGATTTAATTAAGAAACGTTTACAAATTCAGGGCTTTGAATCGAATCGTCAAACATTCGGTCAGAACATTCGTTGTACTGGTGTTTATAGTTGTTTGCATGAAACCATCAAACAAGAGGGCATACGTGGCCTTTACAAAGGTGTAGCCCCCACCCTTCTAAAATCCAGTCTGACAACGGCTTTATATTTTAGTATTTATGATAAATTGAAGCAAATACGCTGGTCCTTGCCAACAACAACTGCGAAATCTTAGCACGTTTTTAGGGGTAAAATTTATTGTTTGTAGTTTTTACACTTAAAATTTTTTTAATGTACACATGTACATATGTACATATTTTTAATTCAAAATCAGTTAAATGTAAATACTGTGGCTTAAAAAAGTGATTGTGGTAACTTTAAGTTAGTATTTTTTTAGCTTTAATAAAAATGAAAATATAAAAAATTATTTTTTTAATAAATTAAACATACTGGGTTTTTACTGTTGATCTCAATTTAATTATCGAAATAACAGCCATGTTATTAAAACAAAAAAAAAACATTTTAATTAATATAAATAAACTTGAGTTGTGACTGTTTATGAATTATTGTGCGCTATACATATAAATTTCATAATATTTTTCAATTTCTCTTTCCAAAAGTACAAAAGCTTTATTTTTAAGCATGCAGCCAGTGCTTCCACTATTAACAGTTAATGTATAACAAAACTCCCTGAATATAAGAAATTTGTTATATTTGGTTTATATATTAGACTTTTTAGCTAAAACTGCAACTTCTAGCATGTGTAAATTTAAATTGGTTTTTAAAACTTATTTGTTAAGTTATTTTTTTACTTTTTAAGTTTACTTAAAATTATTTTTTAACTTGTCAACTTGGTTTAATGCATACGGCAACACTGCTTATAATGTATAAATTTGAGTATAAAATAACATTCATAACAGGTAATTGTTCATTAGTAAGTTTACATTTGGTCAATAGAAAAGTGATCCATTACTGTTAAATAACATTATGGATAGTGATAATTTCGAAGATTTTTTAAATAAAATTAGCCAAATAGATATCGAAGATGAGATAGGTGATGACAAATATAATGAATATGTTTACAATCCCCTTAAAAGAAACTACAAACCTCAGCCGACTCTGCGATATATTCCAGCAAAATATGTAAACTTCGAAAAATATGTTAAAGAGAGTTGCCACAATAAGATACTGATACTAAATCGTGAAACATTTCACCAAATAAAATGTCCTAAAGTTATATTTTTTAACCATTTTTGTGAAAAATGTGCGTATCACACTAAATGGCTAGACGAAATGTATAAATTAGCATTAAAATATGGTGATCGCATAATATTTATTGCTGCCGATATGATCGATATGGATATTATGTATCCCGGAAGCAATCCCATAAATTTTTTTTGCAATATAGTAAAACCTGAAGACGAGTCTCCGAATACGTATGCTATCGATGAAAAGAAAAGAATATATTCTCATCGTGATTCCTATCGAACACTAGACAGTCTCTGGGACTTATGTGAAGATCTGTTAAATGGCAAACTTTTTCCTTCACTTCCTCTTCCGGAAAATAATGAAACAAGCTTAGTTAAAATATGTGTTCATCTTAATTTTGAAGAACTAGTTTTAAAATCTAAAAAAAATATATTTTTAATAGCAAATTTGGATCGGTATCAAAACAACGAACATGAGCCAAATTATGAAAATATTGCAATAGCTTTAAAAGATTACAACTTGGATATTATGTATATGGAAGCTGAAAAGAATTACATACCGTTTGAGTATAACGTAAATTGCTATCCAACCATAATCTATATACCGTCCAAGGATAAGACAAATTTCATATACTATGAAGGTCGCAGAAATGAGGCGGATATAGTAGAATTTTTACAAAAAGTTATTAAACAACCAGAATTTTTACTTCTCGAACAACAAAATCTAAAATCTAGAACTTTAAGAAAAACTGTACGAGTGCCCTATGACTTTAATATAGATTTTAAGGATTTCTCATATTTTTTAGAATTAACCTTTAATAACCGTTTTAAACTTTTAAATACGCAAACACTGGCAAAAAAATACTATTGCATAGTAGTTATATTTATGGATTTCCCAAACATGAAGTGTCAAGCTCATCATGTTAAATGGCTTGAAAAAATTTATTGTGTAGCTGAGAGATCTTATTCGGAACAATTTTTTGTCGCTGACTTTAGGGATATTAACATAATTAACACCAAATGGAAACCAAGTGATATCATCCACTCAGCTCAAGGAAAACCAAAAATATATGCTTTCGATTATCATAAGCATACTTACGAATTTGGTAATTTCGATTCCGCGGCAGCTTTATTTTATTTTATTTCCAGTCTTAAAAGTAGACACTTTTACTACTCTCAAGTATATGAAGAAAAAAATATGCTTAAAAAGGTAAAAAATTGGACGGCCGACTATTTTAATATATTTCTTAGGAAAACCAAAAGGCACATTTTTATAACATTTTATGCATCTGATGATGAAAATACCGAAAAATTGCAAAGTGTATTGGTTAAGATTGCTGACGATGTTATAAATCTTGACGTTGAAATTGCAGCCTTTGATATTCAGCATAATTATGTGGATTTGGAGTATGCTTATGGCAGTTATCCTGTACATTATTTCATACCCAAAAATAACAAACGTGATAGTAAACTTTATATTGATAGTGATTTAAATAAGCAAAAAATGTTAGATTTCATTAAAAGTAACATAATAGATTAATATTGAGTAATATATACGAACATTTGCATTTTGTAAAAAAAATATTTTTTATATATATTACAACAATAGTCTTGAAGTTCTATTAAAGCCCCAAATTTTAATAAAGAATTGATGTGTATATTAAAAGTACTTAAATATGTGTTTTATGTTTGTTCATTAAACCAACAAATTGTTACAAATTTGTTGAAATTGTTACCAGAAAGTGTTCATTCACTCAAAAAACTTGCATGGTGGGTCAAAAGGGAGTAAAAAATTTGGGACACAAAAAATTCGTGCAAGTAAAAACTTGCAAGAATTTGTTATTTCGTTGTTTTGTGTTTTTGCTTACAAAGAAGATTTTCTAAAAAAAGTTTATAATAACAAAATTCATACATTTATTTTCAAGTTTTGACTGATAAAGTGTTTATTTACTGTTAAATATTTTTCTTTTAACTTTTTCCTTGCAACTATTTACTGGAAAAGTTATTGAACACACCTATTATAGTTTGAAAATCTTCAATGTCAGACATAAAAGCTAACAAAGTTAAAATCGAAAGGTAAGTATTTTATGGCAGTTTAGTTTTTCAATGAACGGCCCTGGAAAACGAAAACCTATGCAAAATGCATAATTGGTTTATTAAAAACACAATATAATGCTCGAATATCATCTGAAATTATTCAAGAAAAATCTAAACAGGTTTTTATAAAAATTTATTGACTAAACGCTGAATTCAAGGATAGTTTTTCTTGTTTCTCGGAAATTTGGATATTACGAACAGTGCTTTGCAAGGCATATTCATATAAGGTGGTCTTATTAAAAAAATTAAGAGAGTCGTTCTCTTACTCTTTATTTTTTTTATATGAATTTTGACACCAAAATTGAAAAATTTTTCTAGTTTAGTGTCAAACTTCATGTAAAAAAAATTAAGAGTAAGTGAACGACTCTCTTAATTTTTTTATTGCGGCTACCTTGTATCGATATGCCTTGGTGCTTTGTTTTTAATTGTCCGGATTATTGAGATTATACTGTACTAAAAAAATGTTCGTGTTTTTTATTCAAGAGAAAAATTTTATTCAGTTTGTTCTTTTATCAGAAATGGTTGCGAACTTAAAAAATGTTACTAGAATTCGTTTATTACTTTAAAAAATTTGCATAGAAAGAGCATCTAAATAGAGCAAAAAAACTCGTTGTATTGTTTTGTGTTTATACTTACAAAAAAAGTTTTCTAAAAAGTTTAAATTTTTTTTTAACAAGAGAATGTATTTTGTTTGCAAATTTTGTGTACATACAAACCAAGGCATATCCATACAAGGTAGCCGCAATAAAAAAACTAAGAGAGTCGTTCTCTTACTCTTAATTTTTTTTACATGGAGTTTGACACTAAACTCGAAAAATTTTTCAATTTTGGTGTCAAACTTCATACAAAAAAAAAATAAAGAGTAAGAGAACGACTCTCTTAATTTTTTTAATGCGACCACCTTATATGAATATGCCTTGATACAAACATATTTTAAAATATTGAAGCATAGCAAAAAAAAAAGTGGAGTTATTTAATTTTCGTAGGAATTTTTTAATTTTTAGTCTGGCATCATCTGCTCTCAGCAAAATAAACAATAACACCATGATACAAAAAATCATGAATAATACTGAACAAAATTGCAGTAATTTTTTTTACAAAAAGTCATGTAATTTAAACTAATTTGTTTTAAAATCAAATCAATCCATAACTAATAAACATGGCTGCAGCAGAAAATTCAGAGGAGTTTGACAAAAATTACCCAGATGAAGAAATCGATTTATACAGTACTTCTGATCTAGGAGAACCAAAAAAATTAAGGTATCGACCATCGCCTAAACAACTTTTGCCCCCTTTAAAACCAATCGATTTTGAAAAATATGTACAAGAAACCTGTAAAGGCAAATTCAAAATATTAGATCGCTCAACATTTCAACTGATAAGCCGCCCAATTGTGATATTTTTTAATCATTTTGGGGAAAAGTGTGCTTACCATACCAAATGCTTGGATAAATTATACCAACTGGCCTTAAAATATGGCGAAAATATTGAATTTATTGCAGCTGATATGTTCGATATTGATGTAATAAATCCGAGGTGGCATCCGATAGATAAATTTTGCAGCATTGGAAATCCGGAAAAGGTATCTGCCACTATTTATGCTATTGACAAAGAAAAACGTGTGTATGAGCATGACACTAACGAAAAGGGTATGGAAGTGCTCTTAGAACTATGTGAAAATTTATTAAACGGCGGGTTATTTTTGTCACAAATCCTACCGGAAACAGATAACAGTAGTATGGTTAAAATTGCAGTACATAACAACTACCATGATTTGATAACACAATCAAAGAGCCATATTTTACTTGTAGTAGATTTAAAAGATTATTCTGACATCAATTTTGAACATGAACCAAACTACGAAAAAATTGCTAAAGAGTTGCTACCGTACAATGTTGAAGTTTTTTATATAAATGGAGATAAAAATTATATTCCATTTGAATTAGGAATCTCAACTTATCCAAACATAAAACTTATACCATCAAATGATAAAAAAAATTTTGTGGATCCTCTTTTAGAGCGTTTTTCTGAGGAAAATATTATCAGCTGTACTATACGCTACCTAAGTAATCCTAAGACATTTTTGCAACAAAAACAATTGGAACTAAATAAAATTTCCTATCAGCCGTTGGATATAAGAGCTGACTTTAATATTGAGTTTGAAAACCTAGCACAGTATTTAACAGAGCATTGTCATAATTTTTTAAAAGTATTCGAACGTCAAGCTTTTTTAAGAAGCAACCGGTATATTATTATAGCTTTTATGAATTTTCCACATTCAAAGTGTACAGCTGAAAATTTGTATTGGATCGATAAAATCTATCAGGTAGCCAGAAATCTAGCTAGTCCAAGAGAATATTTTATAGCTGATTTAAAAGATATAGATGTGATAAATCCTCTTTGGAAATCGCAAGATTTCAAGAAAACCCCTGAAATCGGACCACCTAAAGTGTTTGGTATAAATCTGAATAGAAACAAGTTCGTACTAAAGGTTTTCGAAAATGCTGCCTCTCTATTCTATTTTGCATATAGTTTAACTAACGGGGAATTATATATTTCTGAACCTTGGCCCAAATTGAACGATGGCAATTTAGTAAAAACTTGTATAGCCGACAGTTTAAATTTATCCATAAGTTCAGCGAAAACAAATATATTTTTAGCAATTTATTATTCAAACACGGAAGATACCGAACAGTTTTTACAACTTTTGGAAAATGTTGCAAAGTCAATGGAAAAATACTCTGTGAAAATAATGAAAATTGATTCACGCCTTAATTGTATACCATTGGAATGGGATAACTCTATGTATCCGATTATGTATTTTATACCACAAGCGGATAAAAGCATGAAAGTGAGTTATCCAAGTAACGATAACTTAAGTAAGGAAGCTATAGTAGAATTTATAGTTAAGAATATTAAAGAAAATAAAGTTAAATAAAAAGAACCTATTCATAATTTTAAAATATTTTATTTGGTTTAAATCATCGATTACTGACTACTTGTATGGAATTTTATAAGTAGTCTCAAAAATAAAGTACTAATTGAAGAGGTTGACAAAAAAGTGGTTCCCAATGACGAAAAACTAAGTCCCTCTTTGCTAATGAGTTTTTTGTATTTAATATTAATTTTAAAAAAATTCTAAATTTTACATTTGCAGCGAAACCAGGGTATACTAATACAGGAAGTATCAAGGCGAATTCAGAACATTTGCCCTCGGCATTTCCTTTTTGTATTTAAATGAATGAATAAATTAAAATCAAAATAAGTTCAAACCACGTGATTGTCAGAACATGTTTGTATATTTTGCAATTCTAAATAAGGGCCAGTAGAAAACTTTACTTAAATTTTAGCCTTGCAATAAGTATGTTTAAAAAATTAACTAAAAGCAGGAAATTTTCTAGGTTTTAGGGAGTATCTTATGACGATCAGCTGCTCAAACGTTTAACTAATTACAACTATTTACCTTGCAAAATGTTGACAAACTTGTAATGTTTCAGTGTTGCTATTCAGTAACTTATTTTAACGATATTCGCATCAATAAAATAAGTTAACAATAAATATAACGATTTGACGATCCAGTAAAGTTTTTTAACTATGTAGGTTTATTCGCTATCTTCAGCTGTTATTGTTAAGTAAAGAGCAAAACTTTTTAACAATATTTACTATCTTCATACTTGTTAATTGAACGACATTAATTTTTATGTTGTTAATTTTATCGACAAAAGGTAATTTTGTATATTATCAGGCATGTTATATAAATCACTTTTTGTGAAAGCGATTTGAAATTGCAAAAATTTTTAAGATTTTTAATATCATCCATTTCAAATTCACTTGGTTACATTTTAAATAACCTTATTTTAAATTTTTGCAATAAAGTAATTATATGAATAACGTGTAATCACAATTCTGATTTTAAAATCATAAGTGATTTGAGATCACGTAATTTTCATAAATATTTATATATTATTTTTACTATTACATATTATGTTTTTATCTTTTTTATCGTTAGAAAGTTCTTTGTGAATCACTTAACCGTAGCTGCAAACGCCAATTTCGGTCGATAAACTATAAAATTAAAATGTTTATCAAATAAATAATAATAAAAAAATATAACAACGATCGTTAAAACTTACTGAATCGCACTACATTGGTAAGTAATATTAAGTGAATATTTAAAAAGGTGAATGTCAGATTTAAATTTTTTTTACATTAATTTTCTTAAACACAAGACAGAATTGCAGAGGGAAAATATTTTGACTCGCCTTTATACTATCTGCTTTAGTGTACCCCGTAATGTATGAGATTTCTTAAAAAAAATATGTATGTTGAGAAACACTGGATTGAACATATGATCTAAAAAAGTACACATTTAAATTGCAAAAATGCAGAACATAATTTTAGAAAATAAAAGTTGTATTTTCCTAGATCACCAACAATTAATTAAAGAGCTGTACCGGACACATTTGAATACTAATTTTCAGTCTTACTACTTAAAGCCACAACTTTTTAATTTTAAGTCAAAAACTGCTGCAACTTCTATTTCGGAAACTGTAGAAAATTCACAACAAAATAAAAAACCCCGAAAACGAAAGTCAAAAAGTGAGAATGAAAATACACTTAAAGAAAAGTTGTACTTACAACCATTTCTAAGCAAAATACAACAATGGCTAAAAGTGAATCAGCTCAACAATGAAGATCTTGATCGTGTTTGGGAAAATCAGCAGGACTTTCCTCAGTTTCGCGGTGTCAATACAACAAATGAATTTCAAGTGACAAAAATTAACAACCAAGATTACATTATACCACCGAAAACCAAATTTTTTAATTATAACATTGAAGATTTACCAAAACTTTTTCCAGAACTGGAAACTTACGATTTATTAATTATGGACGTGCCTTGGAAAAATAAGTATATAAAACGTTTAAAAAAGGTACAGAACTCTTTAGCCTACCAAATGATAGATAATGAAAGGCTCTCAAAAATACCCATAGCGCAGTTAATTCATAAAAATTCCATAGTGTTGCTGTGGTGCACTAATGCAGAGCAGCATCATAAAGCAATAAAAGAGGAATTAATCCCCAATTGGAATCTACAACTGGTACACACTTTGAAATGGTACAAACTGAATATCCTGGGCGAATTGATAAGCCCGCCAAAAATGGACGGCTTTAAACAGCCCTATGAATTTATATACATAGCTTGTCACAAAGAAAGAGATTTAGAAGATCTGAAGGAGTTGGCAAAGATCAATTTTCTTATAAGTATACCTAGTATTATACATTCTCATAAGCCTCCTTTAGTAGGATGGCTTAAAAAATTCCTTGCAGACTTTGAAAATTTTAAAGGCCTGGAAATTTTTGCACGTTATCTTCAGCCTCAATTCACATCAATCGGTCTTGAGGTGCTCAAATTAATGGATAAACGATTGTATGTGCTGGAGGACTCTGAAAAAAACTAGTTTTAAGGATTGTTTTATATGCTAATAAATACATTGATAGCGACATAAGTTTCTTTTGAATTAAACTTTAAAATGTGTGTAGACTTGATGGCGTTCCATATTTAAATTAAAAAATTGGTATTTATATATTGCTTATGAACTTACCTTAGAATGATGTTTAGCTAGGCAGATTTTTAACTTTCTTATATATTTTAAATATATTTTATTTTTAATGTGTTAATGGGAAAATGTAAGCGCTGAGTTTGAGTTTATCAAGCAAAAAAGCTTTACAAAGAAACATAGTTTCTTTACATCTGCAAATTGCTTGTCTTGATAAATGCAGGGTTAGTTATTACATATTTTGTTATGTGAGATACAATAAAGAGAAAAAAAAATTAATGTTAAAACATAAAGTATAATTAGAAAAATTATGAAAAAATTATAAAATACATGTTAGTTGGAACGGGTAAATAAAGTCTATTGTTCACCGCCAGCAGCGGCAGCAGCAGGATTGGTAACACCATCACCCTTCTTTTTGGAACCCGAAACAATGTCATCGATACGTAGCAAAAGAATTGCAGTTTCAACGGCGGTTTTATAGGTTTGCATTTTGACAGCTAAAGGCTCCCAGACACCCTTAATATTCATGTCAACAATTTCACCTGATTCTCCATCAATACCCCAGGCACACACCCCATCGCCTGAATGCGAAGCATGTTTAGCCCTCAAAGCTGTCAAGGTGCGTATAGTATTGGCACCGCAATTTTGGGCCAAAGTACGAGGAATAATTTCTAAGGCTTCAGCTACAGCTGTATAGGGTCCCTTTAATTGTTTGCGAGTCAAGAGTTGTGACAAAGCCATTTCAATTGCACCACCACCGGCCACTAAACGTGGCTCGATTACCAAATTACGTGCCACATGCAAAGCATCTTGCAAGTTACGTTCTGTCTCATTTAGAATATCTTTAGAAGCCCCTCTTAACAAAATAGTACAGGCCTTAGGATCTTTGCACTCTGTTATAAAGGTAAAATATTCATCGCCAATTTTTTTGATTTCAAAAAGCCCAGCACCAGTGCCTACATCTTTTTCGGTCAACTCTTCGGTACGATTAACAATTGTTGCACCACATGCGCGAGCAATACGTAAATTATCGGTTTTACGAAGGCGACGGATGGCCGTAATACCAGCCTTTAACAAGTAATGTTGAGCCAAATCGGAAACACCCTTTTCGGTAAATACAATATCAGGCTTGACAGCAATGATATCGGCGCATATACGCTGCACAAACTCTTCTTCGATCTGCAACATTCGTGTAAAATCTTGTTCGCCAATAATTTCAACATTAGTTTGACTTTCACCCTTTTTGTATTCCAACGAACAGTCGAGCAGAACAATGCGAGGATTTTCAACATAACGACGCATTTTAGGGTGCGTTACGTCCTTATTAATCATAACACCTTTTAGGACGCAAGACTCTTCAATAGAACCACCGGGAATTTTTTCAACTTTTGCATAACTGTAATTTTAAAAAAATGTATTTTAATGCAAACCGTGAAGATTTATTAAAAATTTACAAGATTTTAACAACACATGCATATGCATATTATACTCATGGGTATGCTTTAATACGAGATTTTTTTAAGATTTTATTTTCCTTATGATAATTGAATTTATTTTGAAAACGATAATTTGGTTTCTGTTAAAAAAAAACTAATCGTTTTACTTACCGCTTAATATCAACCTCTAAACGACCATTTTCATTTAGTGTTACAGTCTGCACAGCGTCCAAGGCAATCTTAACAGCCAATTCAGACCATTTGCCAATAAACTTTGTTCCAACACAGGCTTTTATTACCTCACCCATCTTCTCCTTATTGTTACAATCCAGTTGTATGCTCAAGTCGGTTTGCAGATGCTTAATAATATCTTCCAAAGCTTCACGATAAGCTCTTATAATAACAGTTGGATGAATTTGTTGCTGTAAGAAAGGTTCAGCAGCAGCCAACATTTCTCCAGCCAATACTATAACGGAAGTGGTACCATCACCAACCTCTTCGTCTTGTGTACGAGCAATTTCAATCATACTTTTGGCAGCTGGATGTTGTACGGTAATTTCACGCAATATAGCATTACCATCGTTAGTCATGACAATACCTCCCATGGGATCCATTAACATTTTCAACATGGCTTGCGGTCCCAAACAGGTACGGATGACATCGGCAATAGCCTAAGGAAAAACCGTAATATTAATACAACAGATGTCTTTTTTTTAGATCAGTTTTTTTATGAGTCACAACACACATAACTCATACACAAACGTAAACCTTAACTTACCTTTCCGGCATTTATATTTTCCAGCTGCACTTTACGGCCCGATTCTCTTTTGGTGTTTTGACCTAGCAAAAAGAAAATATTAATAAATTTTACAGAATTACAATAAATTTTAGTATTAACTTACTTAAAACCAGTATAGGCTGTTGACCACCAAACATTTTTATTCAGAATTTGTAAAGTTGGTATTTTTAAGCAAATAAAAGAAACTCGTGCTTTGTATGTGATAAAGCTCTGGCACCAAGAAATGAGAAAAAAAGTATAAATGACGTGAGTATTTGCAGGTTATGTCGCGAGTTTGAACAGTAATTCTGACACTTCCAAAGAATTTCAGTATGGCATCACTTAAATGTCGGAGATGGTAAAACTAATTTTTGTTTGAGTTTCACCAAATCGGGTTCGTGATAATTACAAGGAAATCAGTGCCATCTCCAAAATTATTAAAAATTTTCTTGCACAGCTGAAAAATGTAAATCAAGTAAAAAATTTAAAGAAAATATATATTATATATAAATATACCCTTCCGATTATAGTGTGATTTATATAATACATTAACTTTAATTTTCAACTTTAAAAAGCATAATTATGTTAATCGTATTCAACCGGGTTTTAACAAGATGACCATAAATTTTTCGATGCTAGAATTTCCTACTAAAGTTACACAACACGTAAATGAAGACTGGGTTGTTGAAGATGATTATATTCACATATCTTTTTCCACACAGCCAACAAAAGCCGAAAAGAAAACTGAATTTGTTTGCCTTAATTAAGTTGTAAAACCTTTACCCTCTTATCAGATTGCACTAATACACATAGTATCAAAGGGAATCAAAACAATGTATCCTCTGAATTTCTTTTTTGTGTTTGAGAAAGTAAATGTTAAATATTTTTAACTTAGTACAAAATTGCTAAATAAATGATATTCACTTACCCTTTTTTTTCTAAATCGCCTTGGCCACCTTAACAATGTTTATCAGAAACTAAAATTAAACTTCCCACCCCTGCCAAAATTGTAAGGAAAAATACTACAACAACCAGCTGGATGTGTTGTTTGTTTTTATACGCTTTTTGCATTCATTTTCAAATTTTTGTGATTTTACCAATTTTTATAAGTTTATTTTATAATTATCAAAATGGAGGCAAAGAAAATATCATTTGGGTTCAGTAAAATAAAAAAACATATTTTGTTACCCAGTAAGAAGAGTGCAACGACAGAAACAAAAGTGGAATTAATTAAATGCTTGGAAGGGCAGGAAATAAAATTAGTAGAGTAAGTTTTCTACAAAGAAATAAAAGTTTGTTTTAGCTAATAAGGTTTTCATTTAAATTAAGAGAAATCCCTGAGGAACGGCCTCTAGTAATACCTCTAAAAGAGTCACAGAAAACATCAGCTGCTTTGGCTAGTTTAATGAAAAGACGGGCAGTTTTGTTGGGGGAAGAAAATGTAGAAGAAAATAAAATAACAGCGAATTTGGAACAAAGGCCAAATGTCACAGGTGAACCCGAAGGTATTGAAAATCGTGCAGCACGGGAACTTCTAGCTGAGGCTCAAAGTAATGCTTCCACAGCTCTCGAAAATAGCTTGGTATTGCCTGTAGTAAAACCTGAAGATTTACCTTTAGACGGTGCTGTAGAATCTACATTATATGATTATGAGTCTGTGCCTATACAAGATTTTGGCAAAGCCATGCTTCGTGGCATGGGTTGGACCGATCCTCCGCCAAAAACTAATAAAAAGGATGGACCACCTCTTGATGGCACCCCTATGGTAAGACCTAAAGGCATGGGTCTAGGAGCTGATAAAGCCTTAAATAAAAAACCTCTTTTAGTGGCTCCAGAAGCAAATGAAGCACTGGAAATCAAGCGTAATGCATATGTGCGAATTTTAGGTGGCAAGCATAAAGATTTATATGGTCAAATTGAAGGTTTTGATGATCATGCTGGTAGAGTTATAGTTAAAATGGCTATAGGGGGTTCCAAAGAAGCGTTTAACGAGTTTCTCTGCCAGGCAGTTTCAAAAAAGGAGTATGCTCAATATGGCAAATGTATAAGTAAGTAAAATTACAAGTTAAAATTTAAATTAACTTTATTTTTAACGAAAGAAACGGCTTTAAATTTATACTCGTATAAAATTTTTAATTAAAGATGCCTCTAAATACGAAGAGTATAAAAAAAATGAAAACGAATATGGTCAGATTATCCTAAAAAAGATCGAAAAAGAACACAAAAGTGTAAAAGATGAAATAATAATTAAAAAAGAACGAGCTTTTACAGAACATGATGGTAAATATACAAAATACAATAAGGAGTACGAAACAATTAAAAATGAAATAAAAAGCCAAAAAGAGGAAGTCAATAGGGACAGACACAGGGACCAAAACAGAGAATCTAAAATAGATAAAAGGGATCACGGGAGAGAATATGGTACAGATCGAAGAAAAGATAATTATCAGGATATGGCATATCACAGCAAACATATTTATACTGATCGTCATAAAGACAATGATAGATATGATTCAAAGTCGTATAGAAATCATGATTATTATGAGGAAAAGCGTCGTGGCAAAGATTTAAGAGATAATCTTCGAGAATCACCAAAAGATAATAAGCCAAGCTCTTCTTGCCGCGAGAACAGACATTGTGAAAGGTCATTTAGTAGTGATAGAAACAGACAACGTGATAGAAGTCACAATAGGGATTCCACGGATACTAAAAGTAAACCACGTTTATCGAAACAAAAACTGTCGAAAAAAACCAATAAACATTCAAAGGAAAAACCAAAAAAGACAAATAAAAAAAGTAAATCCAAATATAGAAGTGATTCATCCGATACAGAAACATCATCATCTACAGAAACTGAATCTTCTTCAGATAGTGAGAATGAAAAAAACAAAAAACACAAAAAAACGAAAAAGAGCAAAAAACACCGCGATCGCTCTCGATAAAGAGCAGAGATTTAGTAAGTGCATTCAATGTTTATGGCGTTAACGTAAACACGACGGTCAGACTAACCATTGTTTTTTGACAAATTGTTTATAAAAACGAAAATTTACAATCGTTCCCGTTTAAAAAAAATAGATGGGTTTTATTTTACAAAAAAAAAAGTAATAAATAAATACATAAAAGTAATAAAACAATTAAATTATTATAAACCAATTTTAAAAGAACTAATAATCCTTTACCCATTAGTGTATTTTGTTTATCCTTTACCCATTAGTGTAATTTGTAAGATGGAAAAATTTACGTAAAACAAAAATATCTTTATTTTTAAATTTCAGTTTTAATTAAATAAAAAATATGGGATAGTAAAAAAGTTCAAGGTAAATTAATTTCTGATTTAAAAGAACCTTTTCGGGTCTTCAAAAACTTTTTTTGTTTAATTTTATTCTATGTGCCAATCTGCGCTGACGGAGTACATTTTGTAAAAATTTTTGGGTCATAGCACGAAGAGTGGTAAGCTTGAAGACTGTAATAGCTGCTTGAATTTTGAAAAAGGCAAAATTAATGTTATCTATAAATAGAAACAATTTATAACTCCATATAAGAGTTGGCAGTTTTTTAACCCAACCGAATATAACACTTTTATTTATTAAAGGATTCTTAGCCAGAAGATATATATTACATAGGTTGAAACCCGTATTGTTTGATAGGTAGATTATTTTACAAAAGAAGCTAAATGCAATTTTTAAGAAAAATATTCAAGCCTCAATTTCTTTCAAGCCATTTTTTGATTTATTTCCGAGATTCTATAAGGAATATCCAAAATTACAAATAAAAGTCACGTAGTACATTTTTAATTCAAATTTGTATTTATTTTTTATTTATTTATTTTTATAAACTTATGTACTTAAATATAGTACTAAAATTTAAACGTTCAGGCGCAAAAAATACATAATTTTGTATATATAATTTCGCTACTGACTGACTGTTTTTTGTTGTATGATTTATATTTAAAGTTATGTAAAATTAATGTTGATTGTTATTAAATGGTTTATAATCAATGAGATTGTGATTTTTTTATGCCAATATTAATTTTATAAATGCTTTAGAAGAACTGTGTTTAAATGTACATATATATGATTTATTAAAAATTGAGAAAACGTACAGAAAACCAAATAAAATTTTAAAATGAATGAAAATTAAATAAAAAGATTAAAGTATATACATTTTTAACTGAAAAGAAAAAAAAATAGGATGGATATTGTATAAAGTAAAAAAATCTATAAAATATGTGAATAAAGAGCAAAGAAGATAGCATGTTAAAAGTTTAATGTTAATGATGTTTTCTCCTCTTTAATGTTTTAATATTATATTTAATGGTGAGTATTAATTTTTTTTTTGTATATTTTATTAAATATGTATTTTATTTTATATTTAAAAAATACTTATTTGATGCTTTGGTCGAAGTTTTCAATCGTTTTTTCGTTTGCTTTAATAAAAAAATGCATTAAGGAATAATTATATATTATCCTAGGAAATTGTTATTGTAGAGATGAACATGTTAGTATTAAAAACTATATAAAATCATATGTTGACTAAAATATTATTATGAATTCATTTTTGTGTGTTTTGAATTTTTCCAATTTATCTAAAATTATTAAATTACTCTTGTTTTTTTGTAACTTCGCGAATTTTTTCCATTTTAGAATTTACAAGGCCTCCAAAACGTTCTTTAAATTCCCTTATGACGCCTTTGTCTTGTACGCCAGGATATAAAGTGATGCCCAATGTAAGGAAATACACTAAAAGTAAATTATTAAATATGGCACCTATCCAGGCTAACGCCAATAGGGATACGCTCATGACGATGACAAACTGTAAAAGAGTAGATTTTTTAAATTTACCTTTTTTTCACAAGGTCAATGTCTAAGCATGTCAAGTTAAACACTAAAAAATGGCAAAACGGTACAAATAAAACAATCAAAACACCAAGAATGGTAATAAGCTAAGCGATGGTTTTTTTATTCAAAGCTAAACATTGAAAATTAAACAAAAAGTATAAAAAATATTTTTTTAATCATTTAGTTTTTGATTTTGAAACAAAATAAAAACGAATTTTTGTCACTGTAAATTTGGTTAAAAAAATTTTTTATCTTAGTTTGGTTAGCCACTGACTGCAATTAAAACAGCTATATTACAGCATTGGCAAAATTAGTAGGTATTACTTTTTTTTAATTTTTGAAATGTTTCTAAAATATAAAAATAAATATACCTATCATAAACTTGAATGAATCACTTACCATAGTTGACTTCTTTTCCTTGTTTGCAAAAAGGTACTCATACCAGCTCATTATTGATAATTTTATGTTACACAACTGATTGACAATGTGTTCAAATTGAGCCTCCTGTTTTCCCGACCATTGATCCGGGTTGAAGACTACACGCGAGACCGTAGGATAAAGAAAATCGAATAAAACTCCCAATAGACCAGCTAAAGATAAGAGTGTTATAATCGATAAATCCATGGCCCATAAAGCTAAGAAAAATACTGAGATGCCTGCAAATATAATAGCTGGATAGAAATTTTTTTCCCATACCAGCACCTCATCGGCAACAACGATTATATTGCGCCAAGGCTCCAAGTCATGTTTCAATTTGTTAAAAGCGCGTTTCTAGCATATAAGGAACATCTTTTAATATATTTAAAAATATAAAAAAGCAAAACAAAAAAGGATTCTTAACACACTCACGCACTTGTAAAGTGCATTACCGAAAAATTTTCAAGTATCCTTTTTTTCTTTGTGGAAAAAATTATGTATGCAAAATTCAACTTACTTGATCAACTTGAGACATTTTTTCGCTCTTGTATTTATTTTTTTTATTATTTTAAAGTTTATAATTTTTTAAATATTTTTTTTAAATCTGTTTTAGTAATTTTTGTTATTTTCCTGCAAAAATCAATTTTAAACTGATGCAGAAATATTTGTGGCGTTTTCTTTTTAAGTTTTTTCTTTGTTCTCTTTTTCGCATGCAGGTATATTTAAATTTTAAAGTTGCCACAATCTAAAATATTTGTAAAGGAATATCTAAATTCTTTTCATATATAAAAATTTTACTTTTTATAGCATATTCATTTGTTTAAAAAAAATAGATATACATGTATATATATATATATGCCAATATTTAATTTCTGTTTAACCTGTTTTTATGAAATCCTGTTATTGCAAAATACAATCTTAGACTAAAATTTGCAAAACTATAACCATTTAATAGTTTGTCATATTTGCTGTGTTTTTTAACATCTTATTCGCTATTACTACAATTCCACAAGCTCGGCTGATCTTGGCTTGTTTTATCTCGGAAAGTTTTATTATTCAACAGATTGATTGCTTAAAAAACTTCCAAACTGACAGGAAATAATTTATCGTCAGCTTATTACTGATTTGCTGCTTTCCTAGTTACTTTTTAATTTTTGTCCGTCAAATCAATATTTGACTGATTTCTGTAAAATGTGAATCAAAAAATACCCAAAAAGCAAATAATGTCTGGGTTAAAAAAATTCAAGGATCGTATTTTTGTTAAAAAAAACAAAACGGCAACGCTTACGGTGTAATGTTTTGTTATTCTCTTATATGGCTCTTCTTGTTATTATTTTAGCATACTTTTTCTTTTCTATTTTATGAATTCTATTCTTAGCAGGGTTGCTTTTAATGCTGCCGTATTTCTCTGAAATACACAAAAAAAATTCCTTAATTCATTAGAATGTACAGTTGTGCATTAACAATTAGTAATATTTAGAAGATTGACGTTATGAATTTGAATTTTAACCCATTTTCAACCACGCCGAAAAATCGAGCAGTAGCTTTATTTCTTTAAGTAGCAGAAAATGTTTTTGGGCTAGTGAAGTGTTAGTTAAATATTACTCCGAAACTAGCTTGTATAAAAGCTTTAATTTATAAGAAGTAATAGGTACCTATTCAAGTTTCAGTTATTTACAAGGAACAAAAAAAAGTTTTTTTCAGTTAATTTTTTAATTGTACATATTTACCCAGTAACCGAAAAATCGGGGAGATGTAAACAAAAATTATGATATAGGTATTTTGACACTTTTTTAAATATCATTCAAACAAAATTTTGATAATTACTACCAAGCAATTTGAGTCTGGATTTAAATGGGTTAAGAAAGCACATAAATACAGATGTTTGTAAAAGGTTTTATATGTACCTGATCCCTACCCCAACCAGTACTACCTGGCCCAAAGTCTTAAAACAATAGCAGATAAATAACGTTTAGTTTTTAAAACTTCATTAACACAGCAGACAAAACATACCTATAAACAGAATTAGGTAGATACTTATAATAACTAAAAAAGTGGTCGTCAAAAAAAGGCGACAGGGCAGGTAAATTATTATTAAAGTTCGTTACCAGTAAAAATAGTTTTTTCCTTGTTTGGCATAACATATGCAGATAAAATAGTAGTTGTTTTAAACTAACGTAAATTTTATATCACTTTAAAAAAACAACACATAATGTTAATTTAATGTAAACATAATTTGTGGCAGTTTTGAGGTACTTTTTCCATAACTGTTGAAAATATCGATATTGGCATTTATAGAAGTTCCTTTTTAAGTGTACCCTGTGTACCTATATCTTTTCAATTTTTTTGATAGCCAGAGGAGTGGGTGAAGATATATGTTATACCTATATGTACTTCTAATCTAACCCATATACCTATGTACTTAAATTCCATAAAGAAAACTTCAAATATCTTTATTTTTTGTTTATTTGTATACACATACATAAAATTATCGTAGTTATTAAAATCTACATGGTATAAATTTAATATGTATATTTTTTGTAAATACAATAAAAATTTACAGTGTAAATAACTTGTTTTTTTTTTTAATTATAACTCAGGAAAATTAAACTTTTTAAGAAAAAAAAAAGTGGTACATGCTACATAACATAAGATCTTCTAACATCCTTCCAAGAAACAGCCCAAAACCCGGCGATTCCAGCCTTGAAATGCATAAGACATTTTTTTATACATACATTTTGCGAAAGTTAAAGAAATTTAACTAAATCAAGTTCTAATTTTCTTTTAATTAAATGTATTAAATTTATATATGTATCTTTTTATCTGAATTTTATAGCATTAACTAAAGAACTATTTCCTGGAATTTTTTTAAAAAGATTTTGTATATTGTACCCACAAACTTAAATAACGCTTTTAGGAATGAAAGTTTCACACATACATATTTAATTCAGTTTTCCCTGAGTAGTTATTTGTTGCTGCATTTTTTTAGTACAAACTTATATACTAATGCTCATATACTACTATTTTAAATACACTTAAAAGTAGATGAATTAAAATGCTTGAGTCATAAAAAGCATTTTTTTTAAAAGTAAAAGAAAATTAAGGATATACTTTCCAAAGCCTTTTTTTCAATCACAATTTTTGCAAATTAAAAAAGAACATTTGATGGATTCACAATGTACGATATGATAACATGTCACAAGTATTTATGTAAAAAAAAAATTATTTTAATTTAAAATGATTTGGACCAAAACATCTCCAACGTTTTACTTCTCAAATTTATATTTTTAATGTGTTTACTTTCTTGATAAAAGTTTAATAACTTTTTTCTGATGTTAGGGTATTTTTTCTTTTCTGATATTAGGGTGTACATTAAGATGGTACGAACTCAAATTTAATAAAGAAATTACAATAAGAATTTTAAAATTTCGATTCGTTTCGAATGCCGTAATTTTCCCCCTAGTGGGTAAGAACTTGTAAGGAATACTAGAGCCCCATGACGCACAGAACAAAACATTGGTATCTTTAAGACAAAAACATTGATACACATATATCACATAAAAACCCAACAGTAAATGCCGAAGACAAAACAAAAAACTTAAACGGCGACCCCTTCATCGTGCATTAAACATTAAAAATTTTTCCTTTAAACAGTTTTTAAGGTTAATATGTGCACTTAAATATGCTTTCTGCAACGTGTCAAGTAGTGATGCAGTGCAGTGATGCACTTACGTACGATCGCCATGTAATAAAGAATGGTTACCACCAATCGAATTACCAGCTTTCCTTTTTTAAATTTTTATCATTTTTGCAAAGCTGAAATTATCTAATGTTTAGTTAACTAACTCTAAGTTATATATTTAGTAAAACAAGCTCGAGGTCTGTTGTTGTTTTTAATAATTTGTTTTATTAAAAATTGTCGATATTTCGCCAACCGCAACATTAAATGTTTAAAAATAAGGGTGATTTTGTGATTTTGTAATTTTTTAATTTTAAATTTGTTGCTTAGTCCTGATGATGCTAACCGACGGTTGGCGAAATATCGACAATTTTTAATAAAACAAATTATTAAAAACAACAACAGACCTCGAGCTTGTTTTACTAAATATATAACTTAGAGTTCATTAAATAGGTCAACTAAACGTAATACCACAAATATTTAGTTAACTAACAAAAGAGAATATATAAGGATATATATTTCCCTATTTACATATATTTGTATTAAGAATGTAGTAACATGTTTAATAAAATACAGTTAAAACTTATTTTAAACATACAATCCATTTATTTATTGTAACCATATGCTTACAAAATTAAAAAGAAAATTAGCCTAAAAGTTCAAAATGAAGGGTAAGAATATTGATTGCTTTTTCATTGAATAAAAAACTTACTAAAAAAAGTAAGCGCAATATTTTTTTTAGGTTTAAAGAAAAAACAGATCTACTTTTGCGGTTTTATTTCCGTGACTGAGTTATAATGTTTGTTTTTTAACGCTTGTGTGTGCCTTTAGTGTTTTAAAATTGTTTATTAAATAACTTAATAATATATTTATACTTTCCCTTTTCCCTAACAAGATAAAACAAGAAAATCTAAAAAAATTTGATCTAAGATACACATAAATTATAATTAAAAATTTAAGATACAAATTAAACAACCACTTTTTCATAAAATATTGTTTTTTAGACTTTTTTTTAGGGAAAATGGTTTTTGTTTTTTTTTTAGTGAAACATTAAGGAAAATTAAAATAATTTGTGTTTGGTTCGTGGATGTGAGAGTGTGTGTGTGGGGGGATTTTGGTGAAAAAGTTTCTTAAACTAATGCTTTAATTATATTTACGTCTTCTCTTCCTTTTCTTTGTTATAACGTTCGAGTTCTTTGAGAAATTGAGCCTTCGGTTTCATAACATTCGGACGATCACCACGACAATTCGGACAATACCATTTACCTTTCGGTTTTAGAACCAACGATACACAAGAGAAATGGAACCATTCAATCGGGCACAGATCATTATCGCAAAGAATCATTTCCCCAAACGATATCTATAAAAGATAATACAATTTTCATTTTAAAAATATTTCAAGTATGTTTTTGCTTTTTTATGTATTTTAATTTCACACTTTTTTAACTAATTAACAATTAAAAATGTTTTATTGAAATTTTCTTCTTCGGTGCGTTGAAAAAACCTTCAAACATTTTTAACTCAAAATTTTTCTTTTCTTTGGGAAACAAATAAATTTAATTTTGATTAAACATTGCCTTTCATTGGACAAAATAAAAAATATTATTTTTACCTGATTGCAAACACAATATGTTGGTTCATCGGGATCAATTGGATCTGGTGGCGGGGTCTCTTCTCTGGCATTTACCTGGGCTGAAGACTGAGCACCGCGAGCCTTGCGTTTCTTCTTTTTTCCCGTATTGTTACCAGATCCTGAAGCCGCCCCACCAACAGCCGAACCAGAACCACTGCCAGCCATACTGCCTGAACCTGTCGAAGAAGCAGCTTGATTTTGGGCCGCATTCTTTTTTTGTGAACCGATATTAGATGGTTTTTGCGACATTCCACGCTCAGCACCATTACTACCGCCTCCCTCGTTGGCTGAATTAGATTCATTGCCTCCTAACTCCATGTTTACGATATTTTCGTTTCGGCGTCGGGAACGTTTACTAATCGAGCGTTGATTTTCTGTATTGCCGGCCAAGCTTGTGTTGACGGCCGAGTTGTTGCCACCCGACAAGGCATTATTGCTATTGCCTGAACGTTCAGAGTTAGGCGTAGAATTGCCACCACTCACAGCAGAGTTTACAACAGCATTAGCAAAGCCGTAACCTAAATTTTTTTTTATTATTTTACTTCTATCAATAAGAACATATATTTAAAAAAACCTTACCATTGTTACTTCCGCCAATGCCATCACCAGCCCGTGAAGGACTTTGGGAACGCGATTGTTTCTGTGGCGTGGGAGCGCCACACTCATTTATCTGCATCATATCTTCCTTGTCCTCTTTGATATCGAGATTTTTTTGGTCCGTATCCAACTGACGTGTTTTATGGTCAATCAATTCCTGCAACTGGGTAACGATTTGCATTTTTTCGTCACCCAATTCTTGAGCTTGTATTAAACTCTGTTGCATACGTTTCACTGAACGAGCTCTTCGAGCAGCATTCGATTCACCACAGTTTTGCAAAGATCTCCAAAGATCGTAATAATGATCAACATCACGTAGCAGGTCTACAATAACAAATGTTTTCATTTTAATAACTTTTTATTTAATGTACCAAACATTTAAGTGGAATCTTTGAACTGTAATTTCAAATTTTTACCAAAGTATTCCAACTTACTTCGATATTTTACATCTATGTCCCGTATACGTGATAAATGTCGTTGTACATCATCTGGCAGATTCTCTACCGAATCAATATAATTGTCCACATAGGTTGCCGAGTACAGGGCTTCATCCATTTTTTCCCACAATTCAGCCAATATTGTTTGTAATTAAATTTTACACCACTCAACTTTAATTTTTAACTACAATAATTGCCAATATATATAAATGCGCGTCTTTTGTACATCTAATACCATTTGATATAGTTTTTTTTTTTCTATTTTGTGTGAAACTATATTTTGTAATGTTTTTAGTGCTGTACAAAATCTAAATACACACAACTACTTAAAACGTTTTGTTGGCTTATCGCCTTCTTCCTATTGGAAAGTGTAATCTCTGTACGCTAATAAAAAACACTGTACTTTTTTTTGCCTGCCTAGTTATTGATGACTTTAATCAAAACCAAGCAAAATTTTAAAAAATTGCCACTTAGGTGCTTTATTTTTTATGTTAAACAAGTAAATTTACTTCAATTTTATTTTTTTATTCACTTAAGTTTTGTTAATTTATCAAAATATTTACTTTATTAGGTAACGAGTTGTTTAAAACTAGTTCGAATACTTTCTTTTTTACTCGATTATTAAGATTGCCAAGTTTTCAATGTTGCTAAAGAAGCTGCCATATGGTTTGAAATTATTTTACTGGTCTTAGCATTTCTATAGTGAACTTAATGTTGACCGTATTTTCTTTATAATTTTTGATATTAGTTAAATAGAAAATACTAAAAGAACTTTAAAATATTCATATAAGTTACATTATATGGATTAATCACTAGAATCAATGTAATAATAAAAAATAATATTTATAAAGCGCCTACCTAGTGAGTTGGGTATTTATGGTAAATGATGTACGTTTATACTTTTTACTGTTTTTTTTGCGTTTTTTACATCAATTAACTAGGCACTTTATTGATATTATTTTTTTTATTACATTTCTAGTGAAGTATCCATATTATGTAACTAATATGAATTTCAAAAGTTCGTTTAGTATTTCGGTCTCTTTTTCAGTTAATTCAAAATTTTAAAATATTAATACATGGTTAAATAATAATAATGGGTTAAAAAATTTCTCATAACGCATTTGGAAGAATTTCTTCTCATTTGTGCCAAAAAAGTTAATCATACTTATATAAAACATTTAAGACTGCCATTATTCTAAGTAAAAAAAAGTCAGGAGTATATGTGAACTCAAAGACGTTTTAATATATTATAATTGTGAACTTTAGTGGAGGTTCTAAATAAAATTCAAAAAAACATATATAATGAATTTAAATTGCGTTTCTTATAAACAATTTAGAAATTGTTGAGAATGTAATAAATACAAATACATAATACCGAAAAGTGCATCCTTTGGTATATTACACAGACAACACTTTATATCAAGCCTTTTGTAAATCTCAAATATTTTATTTGTGTTGAAGCAATGGTTTATTGGGTAAAAAAGCAATCATTCGCATCTTACAACCTAATGGTGTTTTCCATTCTAAAAAAAATGTTACAATAAGTATGTGTAACATTTTTATCAGTTTACACACACACTCAAAAAGTTGTCCATTTTTTTTGTTTTAATGGAACAGAAAATTGCTTGATTTTAATAAAAACTGCACTCTGCGTTAAAAACTCGCCTGCATAAAAAAGTATTTACATACATAACACAGCTGTAAAAAGTGGTACTTTGTTACACTGAAATATAATTGGGGGTAAGATATGTTACACTCTTGCCAGTTATTTGTGCAACATGTTCAGAATGGAACACGATAACTGTTTTCACTCTTGCATGTATTTTTAGAATGGAACATAAACCCGCTCGAATGGTAGCATTAATGTAACATTTTTGCCAGAAAGGAAAACACCATAAGTTATGAGCCAAGAAAGAAACGTATATTGGCAAACTAATATATTACTAAAATTGTTAATGTTAAATAAAAGCAAAAATTTATATGAAACTTTTAAATAAAATTTTGCAAAAAAGGTACATATAAGTTAAGCATTTTAATTCCCCAGCTTACTTTATTATTATATTTAATAACATTGTCTCCGATTATTTTTCCCACTGACTTAAAAGAAAAGACGCTCGTGTGAGTTTCTTCATAACTTATTTTTTTTTATGTCAATAGTTTTATATTTTACGGAATACTGTTTAACTTAATTATTCACTTTAAACGATAATTAAGTTTATTGAATTTGAATCACATAAGAATAATAGAATCAAATTAAGGCATATGGGGTAGTATATTAAAAAAAATCAATGAATTTATTTGCAAAACATATAAACACTTTTTTGCACCATATCAAAGATATTTCGTATTAAAGTTTAATATGGAATATGTACATAATTCAAAAATTCAACATAGATTTATATATTCTTTTGTAAAAATGCTATTTATGTATATAAAATCCTACTTTAAATATGACATATAATATCTGGCAGCCTAAGCAAATAAGTTGTTATCGATTTCATAATTATTGTTTATTTACCATTCCTGATTTGTGAGACAAATATTCTTAGCAGGGATGTTAAATCCAATTTAATTTTGTATTTTATATTACGCAGTATATATTTGATTTCTATATCGCACACTATATCTAATATGAATAGATAACCTAAAATTTATAATTTTTTAAAAAAAGTGTAATTGTCTGCTATAAAAACACGACTCTTAATGTAAACTAAATTGAGTTTAACATTATAAACCCGTTTTTGAATAAAGTTTACAGAACAGCGAAAAAAATGTTTACACTTTTTTAAACTTTGATTTGCGAAAAATTTTCGAGTCGTGTCTTATTTTATTTAAGTGTACAATGTTTTAATTTCAATTTTTTTAAAAATCTTTTTTGTTAACCTTAAATAACTATGAACATTTTTGTTAATACTACCTTAAATCAATTTAAATTGATTTTCTGGACTTGTTAAATGGACATTCTTGCTCACATGGGGATCAAAAATCGAGGTTCGCAATCTCATTCAGAGTTCGCACTCTAACCACGGTTAAAACTACATGGTTCTCCATACAAGATTTTAAGATGGAATCTTCTAGGTCCAATTTTAAAGCAATTCTTTCCGACCTAGCGCCAAAAAATATTGAAATAAAGAAAAAAATCCAACAAATGAAAAGTGCATATGTAGTTTAAAATAAATATATATAAAATAATAAAGGGCAATGGTGAAAGTGAAACAAGAAAACCCGTGTGAGCTTCAAGGCTCGTAGCTTAGATACATAAAACTAACTAAGTAGTTAATTTTCCCGTAAGAACACGTTAATAGCATGTTTTCACTTAAGCGCAATAATGTGATTCTCTCTCTCTTTTATTCGTTATTTTCCCCTAATTACCTATATAATTACGATATTTTTCATAAAAAATTTAACGTGTAGCCGCTAAGTTAGTGATTGTTCCATTTTGTTCAGAACAAATAAAATAGTAACAAGTTCGTTCTTAAGTTCAGTTATTTACTTACTTTTGTGGGCTTTTTTTTACGTTCGCCAGGTACTGCTTTATGACAAAAGAGCAGATTTTGTTACAGAGTTGTTAGAAATTGAAACAAAAACAACCGTATTTCAGTTTTTTTTAAATATTACATAGTTTTTTATTTACATATTATATTCATATATATTATTATATAAATATATAAAATAACTTTAAAAAAATATCCGCTCTTAACATGTTTCAAATATGTTGAAAAATATATGAAAATAGGCATTTACCAACTCAAATTGTGTTAACTTTAATTAATTCCAGTTATTGACACCAAAAAAATCTGTTAAATGGACATAACCTTATAATTAAATCACAATTTTAGCATTATAAAAAACAAAAATACTGAATTCAATTAAACTAGTTCGTCCATGAACAACCCAACTCAGCACAGTTGTAAAAAAATTAAAAAATGTAAAACAAACAACTACATAATCAAGGAAAAAATTATATACGCAACAAATAATTGCATATAAAAACTTAAAAAATTCAGGTGTAAAAAACCCTTCATTAGTGTATTTGTGTGTGTGTGTATATGTGTGAAAGTATTTTCTATGCAGGGAAAAAAAACAAAAAATTGCCGAACACCATTACGAATTCATAATGTACATATGTACTTCGAATTATGTAGACGATAAGGAAAGCGAAGCAGGTTGCTTGGCCTAAAGCTGGAGGTCCATACCATACGTTCTATGCGCTGTGCGTTCTCTCCGACTCTCACAAAAGTAAAATCAGTGTAGTTTTATATGGCAAGAAACATAACAAATTGCATAGAACGTATCGGCGCAAGTAACGGATAAAGTAGGTTTACTTTCTACTTTTTCATACGTCGCATGCGAAATGAGAAAATGAGAGAAGGTTTTGCTATCCAGTGATGACAAATTTTAAATGCTATCAAATAACATGTGTGTGTGGTAGATTATATTTTTGGTATATTTTGTGTTAAAAACAGTATGTTTTGAAAGAAAATGCTTTTATTATAAATTTTGCAAAAAATTTTAAGAATAAATTTCCTTAAAAAATAAGTTTTCAACACAAATATTTTGTAGCCAAAGTTAATATTGTTTTTATCGACTACTTTTATATTTTAAGTGTCATCTCTGTTGTGTTTTTATTTATGTAAGTGTAATGAAGAAAATCTGATTTCTCTTCTCTTCACTTTTCGCACAAAACGTATTGCATGTAACTTGGCAAAAACAAACGTATAAAACGTACAGAAATATGATACGCATAGAACGGAGCCACGCATATAACGTATGGTATGGACCTCCAGCTTAATGTGTAACCATGCTATACTTGGCTTATCAAATATCTTAAAAATATCATTGTAACATGTCCACCCCTGGTTCTAGTGCTGATTTTTTTTCAGCACGTGCCATCACTAAAATGCTCTTTGAAGCGGCATAAATATTTTTAAAAAACGCATTGTTTCGCATACGTTTGTTCTGACAAGTTGTGGCTTTATTTATTTCGGTCGTAAAATTAAAGTTGCAGTGTATAAATACTACTTTATTGTTTAGTCGTGAATCTTTTGTTCTTGCAAAAATTGAAAAAAACTTTTTGTACCGGTATTTTGATTAAAAAAAGTGTGTTCACAAAGTTAACTTTTGCAGAAAAAAAGTGTATTTGTAACAAAGTTGTTATTGTAAATCAGACCTAAACAAAGTGTGTTTCTAGTTGTATCTTTGCATTTATTTATTAAAACAATAACGTGATCAAACCTTTTTAATTTTTAAATATATAAAATAATCCGCAAAAAAATGATGAGCTTCGAAGGAATGAATGACTCCCAAAAACCCTCTAGCAAGTAAGTGGAAACTTTTTATAATTCTGGACATTGAAGACAAAAGATTTTTTTGCTATACTCCATTTTTAATTGATCCTCGCTAAGTGTTGCCAATTAAACATATGTTTATAAACAAGGTTGTAAATATATTTTAAAATTACGTTAACAACATTGGTCTTATTGGAAGTCAGGACATTAGTTGTGTAAATAAATATCACATCTAGAGGTGAGCGATCCCGTGATTTTTAGGGAATATCGTTAATAGTGAATGCGATTTTAAAATCACCGGTTATTTAAACAGTGACAGTGATCACTGTTTAGCATTTTTCACTTCTTGTAAAAGAGTTATTTTAATCTCTGTTAAATTATTATACATAATGTTATTTTAAGCAGTGATTATGCGATTTTAGTTCTTTTTAACGAACTCCTGAACAACGCATTGGAAAAATAATATAAATGATAAATAAGAATTAAAAATATTTATGAATAAGAAATATAAATTTTCAATAGGTAAGTATGTACATAGTTACAAACAATATTCCATATTTATATTAATATTTTTAATTTACTTTAAACAAAATTTTTATAAAAAATTTAAATTTATACCTTTTGAGATAAGTTTTTAAGCTCCCATGGAGCATTGAGATAAAGCTTTAATTTAGAAAAGCAGCTTAAAATTCTTGTTTAATAGATTCCAAACATAGAAATATATAAAAATAGTTGAAATCCATTGTAACAAAAACAAAAACCTAAAAAAACAAATAACACCAGGCTAATTTGTGTACATAAACACAACTAGGTATAATATAACATTTGTGCCTTTTCTCGTTTAAACGCGTTCGTCGGTCATTTAGGACTTGTCCAGCTTTTGAAAATATTCTTTCGCATGGACTGGCGATCCTAATGCACAAAAATTTTCTTAAGCTATTTGAGAAAGATTGTGATATTTTTATTCTTTTTTACTTCACCAATCAAAAATATTTTTATTTCTTGATAATTGAAAGTTAAGTCCAAAAACCCTGAACATATTAACTAAAATTTCATTTCAGCTAACGATTTATATATGTATATCGCTCACTTACTCAAATGTTGTAATTCTAGAAATGCATTTTTGGAGTTAACGATTCAGAATTGTTTGTTATGCTATGTTTAATGTCGTATATAAGTTTCATATTAAAAATGTTTCTACTTATAACGTGTAAAAAAATGTTATTATTCGTTTCTATATACATAATGCGAGAAAACTAAAACCTTTATACGCATTTTTTTCGAAATATTTTTGTTGTACCTTTACAAAGATTTTCGCTTATCATGTAAAGTTCTATTTTTGTTAGCTGTGCTTTTTTTCATTTTAGGTTACGATATGTGTTTATAATAAATGTGTGTTTTAATCTGTTTTTGAATATTAATTCTTTAGCCGGCTCATATCTGAATTTAATCCGCCGTCGCGGACAAACAATGCTCGGCGCTGGTCTCTGTTGTAAAGTTTTTAACAGCACTTTGACAAACACACATACAAACACATAAGCCCTTTACTTCTTTTAAAGAACAAAAGCAGCAACATGATTTGTTAGCTATGACCAAATGTAAACATGAAGCACAAAAATGTTACTTTACATTTTGCAAAGTTTAACATAATAAGAGTAACATCGCAGGCAAGAGTTACTGCACAATATTTCAAAATGTTACTTTAAATAACATAATAAATTAAAAGTAACACTATAGTAGAAACAGTTACTTCACGGTTTATGTCACTGTCGTTACATGTCAAAATGTTATTTAAGTAACACAATAACTTAAAAGTAGCAGTAGCAGTTACTTCACAGTTTATGTCACTGTCGTTACCAGTGATTTGCAAGTAACAGGTATAAAATCACAGGTACCGAAATATCGCTCATCTCTAATCACATCCTTTTTTAAATTTGTAAACTTATACTGATTTATCTACTCACATAGGTATTAACATTTATATTGATGTTTATTTTTAAATATACATAGGTACATACCTATCTAAAATTATTTAAATTTTTTTTATTTGGTTTTTTCGTTATTTAGCAATTTCTATTTCAAAGGACAAATTTTCGGGACAGATAAGGACACTTGTTTCAATACAAATTATTTATTATACCTACATACATGTATTTATAGTAGTTCTTGTTGTTTGTAACTTAACATGCCTATATTAACCTATAAACTAAAAGAAATTAAAAAACATTTTCGTGTAAATTGATTTTGTCAACCTCTTGTGTAAACGTTTAAAAATTATTCTTCTCTGATGTTAATTTACAACAAATTAACCTTTTTTAATCTGTTAAACATAAATAGGTACTTTACCTATAAAATATTTGTTTGCTTTTGAATGAGTCATCTAAGTATGTAGATACCCTTCAAACAATATCTATTCAAACCGACACTTATTCGATTGAAAAGGAAGTTTAAACTCATCGAATATGATATCACTTTCTTATCTAAAAAGTGTACCCGTTTGGGGAAAAACGTTTTACTGACATTATACTTAATGAGACTATTTAGTCACTTAAGGGCAGTTATTGGAAAAAAATTAAACCATAATTTATCTTTTTTTTTTACTGAAAAAGGTATCGTATTTTTATACTTTTAATACCTATTTTAAATTACAGTCAAATCCCGTTAATTCGTACCCCGATAAATCGTAATTCCCGATAATTCGTCCCTTGAAAAAATGTCGTTAATTCGCAAAATTTCCATACATTTTGGTCCCCTCGCTAATTCGTAATTTTTTTTGAAAATAAAATCTTCTTTACCTCTTATAAATCGTAATTGTTTGCCAACTACCACTTATAATTCGTAATAAAAACAACAGAAACATGAAAAGAATGATTTTTTGTTTACCGCTATTTTTTTGCGTTGGTTTTTACTTTTGCTTGCGTGTGTGTTTATTTTCTTAAGATCAGTTTGTTACATCAGTGTTTTTTATGTTTTTTATGTTTTTTATGTTTTTTTATCGTTTTATTAAATAAATTGAAAAACCCCGTTAATTCGTATTTATTTTATTTTAATCCCGTTAAATCGAAATCCCGCTAAATCGAAAACCCCTATAATTCGTAAGAAATGGCCGGTCCCTTGCGATTACGAATTATCGGGATTTGACTGTATTTACATAACAAACTTTTTTAAATTTACAATGAATTTCAACATGAGGAAGTTACATATTGAAATAATATTAATGGTTTTTGTAAAAAGCGTACTATTGACCAGTAGAGCAAAAGGAGCGACTTGTTAGATACTTTTATCCAAAAGTGAACTTCCAATTGTTTGGGTGTTAAGGTACATAATTATCAATAAATGTTTTTGTATCTTAATACATATGTATGTATGAACATACATACATGTATACTAAAATTTGTACTTAACATTCTAAAAAAGGAAATAAAACATGTTGAACGCCCTAAACAAATTGTGTTAAAAAAGTTTCACGATCCTTGGTTTTTGTGAGTCTTGGTTATGCTTCTGCCCATTTTATTTTACAAGCTAATGTTTTTTTTGGTTGTAATTTCCTTGACGTCCTTTGAATTCAAATTTTTGAAATGATTAATCAATATGAGTTTCTGGGCAAAACACATACAAACATATTGATCTCTTAATTTTTAAGTTTTTATGTAGGTACCTATTAAATTTATCCGCCTTCGTGTCCTTTTACTACATGTCTTCGTTATTTTTTATGCAAATAAAATGTGAAAAAATATATTTGTGTAAGCAAATAACTTTGTTAAACTATTGTAGTTTTTGGTTGTAGATTTATAACAAAATTGAGTTTGACAGTGAAAATCAACATCTTATACCTGCAGTATACGCAATGTAGAAAGCTAGATGCACATGCAGCTCCGACTTAATTTTGACTTCATCATAAAACTACTACAATTCATTTAAAGAGAAGTATGTATCTTTATAACAATGCCAAAAATACGTCGGAGCTAAATGCGAATCTAGGTTTTTACATTTCGTGTACTGCATGCCTTACAATAATGTTTATTTAAACACAAATAAAATTTTCGTGTTCGTTTAAGATTCTTCATCTTAAATTTAAACTGTTCATGATTTTGGTTAGGTTGAACAGGCAGACGTAAAATAATACAGAAGGAAAATAATACAGCTCACTTGGATCCGCTTAATTTGGTCCCTTTGTGTTACCTGAAAAGGGTGGAGATAGAAGGAAAGAAGAAATTTAGAGAAAGAGAACAAATACAAGTAGGATGAGGCAGACTTACCAAGGTCTGGTAAGAATCGAACCCACGACCCCCAGACTGGTAGACTCGTGCTTACCACTGATCCACCGGATAACTCTTTATGATTTAATGTGCGATATTTATTCACCAATATCTTTATTAAATTGTACTATTGACAGTATATCTATCATAAAATATTTGAAAACATAATGTACCCTTATACATATGAAGATGTTTAAATTTTTAAGTAACTTGAGTTTTATGAAGTTTTATTAACCCTTTTACTATCTATTCGACAGTACCATAAGTATAATTTAAAATACGATCATTAAAAAATTTAAGTTTTGTGTGTGATATGTAATTTCCAGGCCAACGAAAAACATGCTCTTAAAAAAAGTGCTTTATGCGCATAAAATATGCGGTAAAAGGTCAAAAATATGCTTCAACAAATTGAAAATATATTGTTTAAAAATAAGAATGATAGGTACTTTGACTAAAGAATCCGAAAACGCAGCATTTAAAATCGAGTTGCATTAACGAAATAACAAATAACTTTGCCAAAAAATGTCGCTACAAAATAAAATAAGGGGAAACCAAAATGATGTGAAATAATTTTTAATAAAACGATCTTAAAATTTGTCGGGTATAAATTTTTTGTCATATCAAAACAAACCAGAGAAATCTATCGCTTCAAAATAAATAATTGAAAAAATAACCAAAGCTGACAATAGATGACGATGAGCACTCGAAAGATTATTTGTTAGGAGCTTTTAAATTATTAAAAAAAAAAAAATCAAAAAATGTTTTAAACACAGGTTATAGAAAAAAATATGCTCTTAAAGGAAATGTATGACAAAATATGCCCTATCAAATTGACGCCAAAATTTTGGGAAAGTTCTGAAGCAGATAATAATTATAATAATGGGTTTCGCTCCAAATAAAAAAATATGCCAAAATATGCTGTTATATTTAAAATATGAAAAAATTTGCCCAAAAAAATTGATGCCAAAATTCTGCAAAGCATGGTTAATACATATTTTCGGTTGCCCTGGTAATTATTTACTTACCTACTTAGGTTGCTATGACAGAACGTTTGTTCCATTATCCAAACGTAGAGTTGATTTTCAGGCCCTTTAAGCTTTTGCGCTTTTTCTCTAATTTTTAAGACCAAGTTTTGAGATGTCTTACTCCACTTGATCCTACCATCGGAGACTCGGTCTTCCTCTTCTGCGCGATTCGTCACCAGGTTTGCATTCAAATGTCTTACCAGCTCAAGCATCTTTATTTATTCTCACAACACGACCTAGCGAATGTAAAAAACTAAATTTTGATACGCGTAACTATGTCAATGTTGTCAACGCAGATTGGTCCATAGATTTTCCGAGGAATCTTCCTCTCGAAAACTCCAAGCACTGCCTCAGCTGCTTTCGCAAGAACATATGTTTCAGAACCATATATGTATAAGCTTGGGTAGTATCAGTGTCTTGTAGAGAGGGATTTTTGTCTGGAGGTAGGTAGCTTTGCTTACTTAGTCCAAAGTAGCATTCTATTGGCCAAGATTTTTCTTTTTATTTCAAAACTGATATTGTTTATTTTGTTGATGGTGGTGCCGAGGTAGATAAAAGTTGTAGTTTTTAACTTTCATTGTCTGCCCAAGTATACTGGACGTCTTGTGCGTAAATACCATCAACTTGGTTTTTATCTTCATTTACTGCCAGACCCAATTTGGCCGATTATTTCTTGACTTTCCCAAAGGTTGAGAGTACTGCTTGCAGTGTTCTTCCCATGATGTCGATATCGTCAGCGTAAGCAAGTGACATGTGCTGTTTTGTGAATAGCGTGCCAGTTTTATTCACATTTGTGTCTTATGTAACCTTTTCTAAGAGAATGTTAAAAAGATCACACGAAAGGCTGTCTCCTAGTTTCCAACTCTTTAAACTAAGAATTGTGTCTCATTTGAGGTCATTCTGCAGAGTCGTATCAGTTTCGCAGGGATACCAAACTCAGACATAGCTTGAAACACCTTTGGACGTATTATGCTGTCGAAGGCGGCCTTATATTTTGTAAGTGTCGATCTGTCTTTCTTATGTCTTTCCTAGGATTTGGCGAAGTGAGTATATTTGTTTGATGGTGGGTTTACCAGGTCTAAAGCTACATTAACCAATTATATCGTTGGCTTTTAATTCTAATCTTTCTTTCACCCTGGGTAGTATATTGTAACCAATGAGAAGGATACTTATGCCTCTGTAGTTGGCACATACTGTTTTGTCTTTTTTTTTGTGCACAGGACATAAAACACCGATGTTTCAATCCTCGGGTATGTGTTCTGTGATATGCAATTGCTTCTTTAAATCCTGGTAGGGAGTCAGTAGTAGTCAGAGTAGTGAGCTAGTCTAGTAGTTTGAAATCCAACTTCCTGAAATCATCTTCATACTTAGTTTACTTAATTTAAAAAAAAAATTTATGGAGGATCTGCTGTTTTTCAATTTTAAGTACAAAGAGACTCTAAAGCTTATGTGCAGTAACATTAAAAAGCTTATCAAATAAAAAAAGAAAAAATTATTTATAAGGCTTTTGGCCACTTCTTTTTATCTTTCACGCCAATTTATAATTTCGGGTCCCAAACAATGGTTTAATTGTGGTTAACTTTACTTAATAACCTCAAGCTGTCCACCTTCTAGACAAAGGGTTAATAAAAACGTAAAGTACATACTGGTGCTGCTGCGATTACTCACTTCCTTTTTATTTAAAATTTTTCAAGAAAAAATTTTTTATTCTTTGTCTGTTGCGAAATAACAGAGAGAAAGAAAAACACAGGATTTTATGACTCAAAACCATCAGCATAATATCACAACTTTACACAATACTTAAACAGAAGTCTTTGGCTGTATGGATTTGTGTGGTTTGTTATAACATGACATATCTTTTGTTTGTTTTTCAAACAAATATTGATATTTTTCACACTGGAATAATTAATATTTTGCTGAAAAATAATAAGAAGAAAAAACGTTAATAAAAATTTATAACAGCTGGTTTTGTTTTTTTTAATGTTAATAAGTTTCTGCTGACAGTGACTCTTTCTTTTTCAACAAATTCAAAAAAAAAAAAAAAACTTTAAAAAACTATTATCAAGCAAAGACATTTACATCAAGAAAATAGAAAGAGGATTTTGCTCACAAATTTGCAAGAACTTGGCGTAACTGTGGACTAGATGCTTTAATAAAGCAACGTCTTGTTGACGCCACTATAGTTTTTGTGTTTGCGCTTAGAGTTTATTTCTGAAGAAAGTTTTATTTTAGTTCTACACCGATCATATCCTTACCTTCATCTTAACGCATCTAATTTGGCATAACAATATTTGTAAAACATGTGAACCAACTATAATGACTTTTAAGAACTTTTAAGCAATTATTTCCTTTAATATTGACTTTTTTTCCATCTAAATACATAAACTTCTTCTTGGAGTAAGCATGACTTAGGACTTTAATGGAAAGTAAAGTCAATAAAAAGTCCAACTTTATTTAATTTGAAAGGACTATTCTTACTTGGGTAATTATGCCTCCATTTTATACCTACCCAGAGGTTAATAATCCACTTAGCACTACGCACAAGCATCGCCCCCATGAAATACATTTCTCCTTGCGATTATGGTCAAAACCACAACCTCCAGGGTGCTTCTAGATTGGCCACAACTATGCTTAAGTTCCAGGGGCTCTGATTCTCTTAGTATTAGAATAAAAGGGGTCTAGTCAGGCCTCGTAGCTGAGGTTACTATCAGCTTAACTCTAAACAGTTTAAGAACTGGGTACCTTACCTAGCCAAATTCACTGCCAGTTTTGGTCACTTTTATAGACTGGTAGCCCCAAGCCACCAAGAATACATAAAGAAAACTGACAACTCTTAACAGCTATCAGTTTCGACTACTGTCAGGGATTGGTGCCTTCTGTCTTTTCGTGCCTTGCAAAAAATTTTTTGAAGCCCACTGAAGTCTACGGACCGAACGTTAAGTCAAATTATTCAAAACACCCCTTAGAAGAGAATTGCTATTTAAAATTAGCAAGATCTCGTTAACACCTAATCGAAATATAAGCAAAATCTATTTATGTCTTCTTATGCATGTATTTCGGAAACCGTAATCTCTATTACTACAAAACTTTAGGGTGTCAGCTTTCTCTACAAAAATCTGATGACCGGAAAAAATCTTTTTGTTACAAACAAGGCGAGTGGAAGCCACTTTACATTTAAACCTACCAGCAAGTAATTTTATTACAAAGTCCACGTATTAGAAAAAAATGCTTGCAAAAGAGCACGGGTAGTGGTAGTATTCAACTCGCCATGTCTCGAAAACAAAGAGCCATCAACTTTAAACCTTCCACAAAGTGGTCTAAGCACATTGCCTTTGTTTAAGAATAAAATAGGTAAATCGAAGCCAGAGAGGCCAGGAAGTTTCCTTCAATGGAAACTCAAAAAACTAATACTTCATCGATTTAAAACATGACGTAAAGCAATTTTATTTAAAAGTCTAGATTTTGAAACTAAAGTAAATGGATACGAGAGTGGTAGCCCCCATGGTTAGGCTAAGTTGCAAAGGATAGTCACGAAGCGTACTAGTAGCTTTCAACCAAAGGCTGTAAGGCTTAAGGAAAAGACGCGGCTGACAAAAAGAAGAGAAAAGACAAAAAGTTAGTGTCTGTCGAAACATGCCAAGAGCCAAAAAGACTTACTTTTGTAAATCTTTTATTTCCCAGCCACACCACACCCTTGATGAATTCTATGATATTCCCGAGCCCACAACCAGCATCCACACCAGGTCCATCGTAAAAGCGCATTGACAGTAACCTCCGACGCTGGATCTGCAGTGACAGACAAGGTGTTTTAAAGTATCTATTTTCTCCTCATCCTTGCAACAACCTGCAGAAATCTGGAGAATTACTATCCCTTAGGGTTCCCGTTATACATCTTAGAATCTTTCTGATCTCTTTAAGCAGCAGATCTCGAATTCAGTCATGTCCCTTCAAAAAACCTTCAAACAACTATCAAACTATATTAGAAACCCATGGTTAAATTTTCGGCTTATATCGCAGCCCAATATCCAGGGCCAATGCCTTATCCAGCTCTTTGGCAGTTTTATTACCAAAAACTTCACAATGAACCGGCAACCAACAGAGCCTTATATTGCGTGTCGCCATGATCACCCTGAGAGCACCTTTACACTTTTCCACAAGCCTAGATTTGACAGAACGTCCTCCTAGAGCTTTTAGCGCGGCCTGACTGTTGACGTATACTGTCACGTTCTACCTCTTCCTTATTCTTATCTACATATCTATTTCGCGGCACTTATCACCCCAAAAAGCTCCACCTGAGAAGTCCTACATTTGTCCCGAAGTCTGTATAACAACCTTAGTCCCATATCAAATATAAAAACACAAGCATCGGTGCCTATATGCATCTTCGATCCTTTAGTGAAAACTGCACACCCTTCAAATAGTTTCTTGGATCTCTTTTATTCCTACCTGTTTAGAAACATTACCCGGGTGTGATCCTATTGTCAAAGTTGGTGACCCTAAAGTCAGTCTAAAACTACTGCCCTAAAAGTCGATGTTTGCAATGTAATATGTACGTGTCTTTTTGGGTGTGATGGGAATGTTAGTTGGGTACACCGTTTTTTTTAATGTTTTCCTTAGCATTTACTCCCGTTTTTTAAAGTACATTTTTTACAACCGACAATTTATAATTTCCATTATCAATTTTAATTTGAAACCCCTGTAATTTTAACATGTGTAAGACTCGAAAAAAAATAATTTTTTTTGATGATGAATTTCGCAATTTATGACTAACTTTATTGCGCAATTTTTGCTACCCTTCAAAGTTTTTTGTATTCACACACAGCTGCAAAAAGGAAATTGCTTATTTGCCATCACGTTTGTTTTCTTCCTCTTTAAGCATTTTTCCGCTTTCAATGCAGTTAACGATAAAGCAAAAATGGAATATCAAAAGTTTTATTTTGCTAAAGTAAAGTTATTTTCATAAAAAACTAAATTTTATATAACATATTTTAACTTTGGTTTAAGTATTTATTTTTCTTTGACATTATTTCGATATTCTTCGGATACTTGGCCTTTAGGAGAATTTCGTGAGGAAGGGTTTAAATTATAAGCGTTTAACTACGAATCGTTTTTAAATTTTGTATAAACCCACACCCATTGTTTGATTAAATTTAATTGATTTTCTTGAATTGAATTTGTCCTTTTAAATAAAAATTAATTAATTAATACAAATAATAACGGAATTAGAAAAAAAAATAAGTTTAAATTTTTGCGAATTTTACCCTTAAACGGTTAAAAAAAACATTTGTTTTTAAATGTTCAATAATTTTTTAGAATATTTTGTTTTGCTTGACTGAATTTTAAGAATTGTCATTAGCGTTAGAAAAAAAAAACAAACGAACATGACATAACCTTTTAAAAGACTATTTGCTCATGTCACCCTTGTCTTTGCTTTATGCATATGTTGGTTGCTAAGCCCCCTTGTGTATTTGTTTTTCAATTTTCTCCCAAATTGGTCATGTGCCAAACATGGCATTTCCATGACTATTTTATTATCTTACAACAATTTTCATATAAAATAACAAAATTTTGTGAATAAAAGAAAAACAACAGTATAATCATATAGAAAATAATATAAAATTATTATAATTTAGTTTAGTTGCAACTATTTGCAACTTAATTACAACCCTGGTTTGGTGGACAACCGTTCAGGTTTGTTGGATTTTAACAAACTTGACTGAAGCTTAAAAGAAAAATTGTGGTTAATTAAAAATAAGGGGAGAGCGACATGTCTTTGTGAAAAGAACCAAATGAACTTAATAGCATTTATAAATATTGACAGCTGTCATTAAAGTATTTAAATAACCACCCACCCACTGTTGCCAGAAGTTTCGAATAATCTGCATTTAGCTGATTTTATTCACCTAAAATGACGAAATGGTGATTTGCAGATTTTTGCCCAAAATAATCAGATTTTCAAGATTTAAAAACTTTGCCATTATTGTACAATAAAACTTTTTAAAACTACCCTACGGGAAAGTGGACTGGTCCAAGACTATTGACGTGAACGGTTCCTTAGGGTAGGGACTGGTTCTAGTTCTTGCACTTTATATGAAGAGAACCTGTCACTTTTACATTGTGTTGTCATTGGAGGGTTCCATTGGTTCAAAACTAACACCTCAGAACGCGTTACAGGCCAATCCTATATAAGCAAATTTTGCATTAATTGTTTAAGTTCCAATTAAATCTACTTTGTTTTTATTTAAGCGTGTGTGAGTGTATATATAAACAGATATATGTTTATGTGTAGGGACCAGTATTTTTTCCCTAATCGCTTTAACACCTTTTTATCAGTTACTTGATGTGTGCTTTTTTAACAGATCACGACCAATTACTTTTGTGCAATTCATGTTTTGTACCTGTAACAGGACGAGTACGCCGACCAATTGAGCCACATTTACCGCAGGGTACTTGTAATATTTTTTCTTTAAGATAAAACTGAAAACATCAACCGATCGTGATTTGAACAAAAAACAATACAAAAAAACTGCAGACCAGAACCTCTTTGAATTCGTGTAAAGGTTTTCATTATTTTAAATGTAACAAAATAATGAGGGTTCCGTGGCTCTGAACCTTACCGCAAAGGCTATACTCATATTGTCAAACTATAGTGAAGTACGAACGTCCAATGCTCTTTCCATAGGCAAAGGAAACCAGCCCATCTGGCATCTCATTCCCCTTAATATTTCTGTGTCCCGGAATCCAGAAAAGTACACTTGTCTCATGGTAAACATTCTACTAAAGGACTCCCTGCATGCCTGAGGAGCAGGAGATTTTTGCGAAGATAACCTTAACCGCCGCCTGAAGGACAAGGAAAGATCGATGGCTAATTGGGCTGCTAGAATCTCTGCTTAAAACACAGTGCCATCATAAGGAAGTTTGTAGGACGCTCTGATGCTTAGTTCTCGACAGAAGACCGCAGCTTAGTAACCTGGACCCATCCGTAAGGAAGCTACAGGTCCTGTGGTTTGAGCAAAGCACGCCAACCATCCTTATTCCTCCAAAGTCACAACCATCCTGCCAATGATTTCTTAGTCTCAGGATCATGTAATCACTGTTACATTCGTTGCTCTTAATAATCTTGCCCATTGTTCCGTTGACCCCTATTGAGTCGCAGATCAGTTTGCAACACTCTCTGCGACCAGTTTAATTGGTTTTATCCAAAGATTACATCTAACGCCGCCGCAGGGGTGTTTTACTTGTTGTCACTGGTGCCATTAGAAAAACACCTTAAGCCACACTAGACGTCATTCTGCTCACGTTACCTACTGAGTACTGGTAAGAAGATCATATCATTTTTTTCACTTGTTAAGAGCAACATTATCAGAAAAGTACCGATAACAATGGTGTCTTTTTTCAGAAAAGAACAGAAAGCAGGTTTAAGGCAACATTTTTGTCAAAAAAGAAAGCGACAATTCACTCACTGTCACTTTATGGACAACTTGTGGTAATGACTCTTAATTACAAAATCTTCTCTTCCTATTAGAATTAATATTTCATATACTTTAGCCTTAAAAATTTTCGTTTCATGAGTCATATTTTTTATTATATTAAAAAAGCCATTTACATAAAAGAAATAACCCACCCATCATCATGAGACTGCCAATTCAGATATAGTTCTGTGTAAATGCATATGGACATGCAGGATAAATTATATGTCTGTGCTTCAATGAAAAATTCAAAAACTTTGTGTCTAGCGACAGTTTACAAACATCTACTACCTACAAATACTGCGACACTAAGAGGGTAATTTTATGTAAAACAAAAGGGAGTTAAAAATAAAAAAGTAATATTGGAATTTAAAAATTTTAAAGGTTTCCTTATTTCCGTTGAAAAAAAATTAAACTTTCAACACTTTATTAAAACTAAAATCGTTTAAGGGAATAGACAAACATATATACATTTGTGTATGTATGTATGTATGTGTGTGTGTATGTATGTGTGTGTGTATGTATGTGTGTGTCTATGTATTGTGCACTTTGTATTAAAATTATTTGTAGGGCTTTAATTTGTAACCAAAAACCTTTGGATTATTAAAAAATCCTTTACCATTCTTTTTAGTTGAATCGCTAAGAAGTTAAGTAGCGCTTAAAAACTTTTAATGTATCGGGTTGAGTCATTTAAAAGTTTAAATTTAAAAAAGGCAATAAAACAAAAACGGCTTAGAATTTTGAAATTTCTTTTTTTTGTTGTGAAGTACAATATTTCCGGTTAGAAATTAAATATTATTTCATTCATATGGCTGCCGCTGCTGGCCTCACAGTACCTCATTCGATCGTACCAATTTTCGAGCACTTTTTTGAGTGTATGAATGGGGTTTTATCTCGGCATGGCACCACGAATGTTGGCCTTAATATGATCAATTGTCTCTAGTTTGTCGGCAGAAAACTTGTTTAAAACGGTGCCCCACAGAAAAGAGTCCAATGGTATCAAACCGTAAACATCATCATTTCGGCTAAGAAACGGCCATCAGTTGTGGCATGAGATGTGTGGAAAGTTGCGCCATCATATTGAAATTAAGCATCGTTTACATCAATACCATAAATAACGGGTACAAAAGATCTGTTTTCATGGTGCAATTGGTGTCCCCATTGACCGTAATGGTTGCGCCCTCCTCATGGGTGGTAATGGGTGCATTGGTTACTGTAGGACTAGGTTTAGGTTTTTTAAATACGACAATTTGGTTTTTTAATGTGCTTACCAAGATCAAAATGAGCTTCATCAAAAAGATGTTTTTTTTGACAAAATAGAGATCATCGTCCACTTTCTTCTTGCCCCATCTAACAAAGGAAAAACGAAGCGGATGACCATTCATTTCGTTCAGCGGAGATAATATACCGAATTTTGGGACAGAATAGAATGTCATAAGTATTACCAGATTAAAAATAACTGTCGGTTCAAATTTAAACCGATACATGGTCCACCCTTTACATATCGCTACCTTAATGTATAAAAGCCCTAACTCTTTTTAATTTTTTTTAATCCATATTTTCGTTCTCGAATTAAAAAAATTCGAGTTCGGACCTTTTTATATTAATACTAGCTAGTATTAAAATTACCAAAATATGTAAACAAAAGCATTTATATATTTTTTAATTTCTTGGTTGCCCCACATAAGTTGCAACAAATTATAAGTATTATATTTTTGGAGATATTTAGTTAGCAAAATATCTTTTACAAACTTCTAAAAAGTACCAAAATTATTCCAGCCTTTTAGTACAACATTGAAAAAATGTACCATAAACATATAACATATTTTGATGACCTGACGAATGCAATTAAAATTATGCTTCTATCATCATTGGTTTCAAATGGTGTTTTCCATTCTAAAAAAAAATGTTACAATAAGTATGTGTAACATTTTTTTCAGTTTACACACACACTTAAAAAGTTGTCCATTTTTTTTGTTTCAATGGAACAGAAAATTGCTTGATTTTAATAAAAACTGCGCTCTGTGTTAAAAACTCGTCTGCATAAAAAAGTATTTTCTTACATAGCACAGCTGTAAAAAGTGGTACTTTGTTACACTGAAATATAATTGGGGGTAAGATATGTTACACTCTTGCCAGTTATATGTGCAACATGTTCAGAAAGGAACACAATAACTGTTTTCACTCTTGCATGTATTTTTAGAATGGAACATAAACCCGCTAGAATGGTAGCATTAATGTAACATTTTTGCCAGAATGGAAAACACCAAAAGTTACAAAAAGTACCAAAACATAATTTTAACCCTTTTTTCCCCTAAGGGCCCAATAACTAAAAAAGTACCAAAAACTTCATCATATTTTTTAGGCCTATCGCACGCAATTTAAATTATGTTCCTATCTTTATTGGTTTATAAGTTACAAAAAACGCCTAAAAAAGTACAAAAATTGAAATAAGTACGAAAAACGTAATCATATTTTTTAAGACCTATCGAACGCAATTTGAATAATGGTTCTATTGTAATTGGTATCAAAATATACTTATTTTAACCCATTTTACTCCTTTTGGTCTGAAATTAAAAAAACATCAAATTGTTGTCTGTTTATTTCTTAAGGAAAACGCAAAACTTTTCAAATTTTGTTTTAGATATTTCCCTTTTTGCCCCTCTCTATCCCTTTACAGGCCGAATTTTAAAAAAGCTCATCTGTATTTAAACAAACATGGAAAGCTTAACACGTGTTATAAATTTCATGTATTTAGCTCTATGCGTTTGATCAGTATGGCTATGGTTAATTTTGTTAGACAACTCATAACCTGACCTTCCCACACAAAGTGTGGGCGTGGCAGCAATAATTTCAAAAAAAAATAGCCTATGTTGCTTCCATACATAGTAGATATTTTTAAAACAAAAATTCAATTTTTTTCAAATTATTGCCTTTAAGAAGTAACTAAATAATCTCATTAAGTAAGTATTATAGTAGTGGAACGTTTTTTCCCGAGCGGGGACACTTCTTAGATAAAAAATTTATATCATATTCGATTAGTTTAAACTTCCTTTTGTATCGAATAATTGTCATTTTGAATAGAAATTGCTTGAAGGGAGATAACGATATGAACATACACATGGAAAATATTTAAAGAAAATATCCTACCTACTCGTATTAGAACAAATAAAATATTTAATTATTAAAGTGTAGGGTTCTTAACTAAAAATTAAAATTGGCCCACTCTCTTCTTTACAACATCATGACGACAGAGCCCCCACGTCTACATTATTGTTAAAAAAATTACTACTCAAATCAAACAAATAAAAATCTGACTTATAATTAAATTTAATCAAAAAAGTTAAAAATGGAAAAGAAAAAAGGCGAAATCAAAAAAAAATTTTACAATTATCATATGATTTAAAGAATTAAAATTATCTTACAACAGACTTCTTAAGTTTCCAACTCCTTTTTTTTTGTCAACTTGACAACATGATGTGGGTTGTTTAAGGTTTGTTTTATTAATATTAACAAATAAAGAAGGAAGAAAAGGAAGTATGAATATGTTAATATAAAGAAATTGTAATAGTTTTATTTCTGCTTAAATATAAAATCAGTAGGCAGTGTCTTGGCGTTATTTTTATAAACATATCTCATTAACTGTAGGTATTGGGTGTTAAAGTCATTTAACAGGATAGTTTTTTATATAAAATGTTCTTGTTTTTAAATTAAAACTAAAAGAAAAGAACTATTAAAAAGGTGTGTTTTGGAGAATGGCTTTGAACTTTACTTTAAAAAAGTAAAAATGTTTAAAGCCCACAAGTTTAAAGTAAAGGGTGCTTTCATAAAGGTATCGAACTTAAAGTTGGCAACACTTTTTTAACTGGTTACCATTTAGTCAGCTGTCAAGTGATTTATAGCTATTTTAATTTGTCATTTTAACATGAATAAACTGACGCCTGAACAATGCTTTCAAATTGTGCAAAGTTATTTTAAAGATCATGGCTCTGTAAGAAGTGCTAATATCGCACACCACGTCCATTTTACGATCAACATAATCGTTCATCACAGTTTTTATTTTTTTTTACTTTGGAACATTTTCGCAGCACTCTAAATGGTTAAACACATCCACAAAAGCGTCGTGCACTCTATGGGCTAATGAAACATTTGCCCGTACTACTTTAAAAACGATGCTGGCCAGAATGATACAGTCAGTGGTGACCGCTAAAGAGCCAATATTACTGAATTTTTCGTTTACCATTTATTGTGCAGGAGCTGTAGTTCCACACAGAAAAACTTATTCACATTTTTTTTCAAATAACTCAATCAAAAAATTTTGAATTTTTAATAAAAAATTAATTATCACAATTAAATTTTTAATTATCTCAATTAAATTTTTAATCGTTTTTGAAAATTAAATGCGAACAATGATGTTTGCTTACTAATTCTTAAAAAAAAGCTTTAATTTTAGACGGCGCAACATACACTCAGCCAACAAGGAATTCTATTTTTGAAAGCGTTAAACTTAGTTTTTTTTCTCACCTCCACATTCAAAAATTCAACTCCAGCAACTGAACTTGAGGTGAGCTTTGCATAAGCAAAGGCAAAAAAAAGCTTTAAGTAAAATGAAAGCTTTTTTTAAAGAACTTGTAAACAAACATCATTGTTGGCATTTATTTTTCAAAAACGATTAAAATTTTAATTGAGAAAAATAAATTTTTAATCAAAATTTTTTGATAAATGAGGTAATTAAAAAAAAAAAAATTGGAAATCATTTTTTCTTTGTGGGTAAAGCTGAGTTCTGCTAGCCACTCCAAATTATCATTCGCCAAAAGTTTGCAACTTTTGAAATGAAAGAGATATAAAACCGTAAAATAATATATAATGATAACACTTGGTCACACATTGCATAACCTGTTAAAAATTATATAGATAGAATTTAACCCGACGTTGTTTGAGGCCTCATCGTAGCCCCTAATCAACATTTCCGTTAGAAAAGAAAACGTTTGAATACAATTAAAAATATCATACAAAATTTTTTAAATAAAACTTATACTATCAAATGAAGAAAATCAAATTTCTAAAAAGTTTAAATGATTTTGTTTACCTCAAACATTAGGAAGCATATTTTATTATCAGCCTTAAAATAAAAAACTTTTCGATTTAAAAATCTTAACTATCGACATAATACAAAAATCTAATAGCAAAAGTTCTTTAAAAATATGTTTTAAAATAAAAAAAAAATCTACTTAACAATTATTACATACTTACTAGCTTCTGTAATGAGGACATCGTTTAGCACAACCTATAAAATATACACCAATATGTATAGAAAAGTAAGTCATTAAACTCCATTTCCAAGTATTTGACTATAATTTCCTGTGTATAATATTTTAATATCCTTTTTGTCCATTAAAGTAATGTGCAAACAAACGTATTAAAGAGGACAATAAACTAATTTTTTTAATGCACAGTTTTTGTTTTATTTCTAAATGTAAAAAGAAAGTAAATAAAACTTAAAAAGCACAAAGAGTGTTATGGTCACGCGATATTCAAATTTTTTTTTTCAATACGGTTTTATGGCAGTTGATGGACATGCACATGTCCATTCAAATGTACAACTATTTAATTTAAGACATCAATTCACAATTTAAAGAACATTGAACTTTTTGTAAACTGTAAAAAGGAGAAGAAAAAAAATGTTTTTAAAGGAAGGTGCTGGAAATACACAAAATTATGCGTTGGCCAATACAATTGAAGGTGTTAAATTGTTTTGTCACGAAAAAGGATGGCAGTACTGAGAATTTTTTTTTGTTTACTTTCTCGAGCAAATTAAATTAACACTCAGTCCAACACGTATTTGCCGAATACCTAGCTTTGAACAAAATTGTGGAAGGGCAATTACATACATAAGCGTCATTACTCTTAAAAAATGTATCCACAGCAAACGCGCTATGTTCACTTGACCACTGCGACATTGTGACTGACAAACCCGCGCAATCGATAATTCCAAAGACGCCACATTCCCTCCACACCGTTTATTACTTTTTGAAATAGTTGTGTTTAAAAATATTAATTTGCCACCAGACACCCTGTACAAGTATGCTTTAACCTAAAGTGTCCGATAAGCTCAGGGCACATGTATACAGGTGACCTTAGTTAATTAGCTGAGTAACGGTATTTCTGATGTTTAATTGTCAAAATTTGTTTATGTTTTTGTTTTTTTTTTTCTTTTTTACTAACAACAACTGCAGAATCTTAAGAAAAGCTCAAAAAGTAGAAGAAAGAATTTGTGAGTTTTTGTTATATGTCTTTGACATTCGTACTGCCTTTTTAGTTGTTTTTGTAGAACCGCTCCCACTTTTATACATACGCCTTGGATAAGCTAAAGGGGGAAGCTCATCTTACCTTAAAAATTTAACGTAAGGATTTATTTATTTAATGACCATTTTTATTTTTAATTTGTTTGTTGTTGGTGTAAGCAGACAAATGAAAGCAAGGCGTTGCCACTGCGTACCTAAATATTCAAAAAGTAGTCGGTTTTTGTACTACTATTGCCGTACTTTAAACAATTTTTCGGTTTTACCTACAGGAAGTTTGTAATAACAAATCCAACTTTATTTTTAACTTTAATTATAGTTAATTTTAGCTAAAGTGCACTTTATAAAAAACATGATAATGGCCCTAAGTGAGTTCCACATTTACCATCAAACAACAAGAAATATTTCTTTTACCAAACAAAATTATTTTTTTATTTAACAAAACAAAATAACTTTACACTTAATTTCGTTAAAAACTTAATAAAGTTAAATTTTCACATTATTTTGGCGATTTTTTCAGTGTTAAAGCTAAAAAAAATGGCGATTTTTTTTGCTATTGAGCCTAAAAAAACTGGGAACCCTGCTTGAAACGGGTGTCACAATTGTACTCACTTTTTTTGATATATGTACTTATTTCCAACATATGGGATCTTTAATGCTAAAAACATGATCGAACAATAAGGTGACCTCGTCCCCACAACAACAACTTTATGTAAAAATTTTGCATGTATTTTGTTGTTGCTAAATTCTAGCTAGGCTGTCCAAAATGTTGCTGTCACGCATGCACACGGTATACACAACCATAATATAACATAAAAAAATTTCCAAACTAACCTAGAAAACAATTGGCGGAAATAAAAGTCAGCTGATCAGTTGCTCCTACCTTGTTTAATGCACATTGGTAAAAAGACTTAGACAAGGCGAATTCATAGAGGCGAATTCGAGACCACCTCGACAGATCAGCTGACTCGTGCAATTTTCCTCACAATATGTCAAAAGTTTGTCTATGTGCTTCTTCTTGATTTAATAAAAAATTACACATCGGTTGGATTTTAAAACTTAAAATTTAAAAAAGTGTTCTTAATTAACAAATAGTGAAACCAAATGATGCGTTTTTGTGATTTGTGCAAAAAAACAGTGTAAAATTAGTTTTATTCACTTTTTTCTTCTGAAAATAATTTGTGATTTTTTAATGGTACCATATACAAATAATTTGTGTTTTTTTTAATGATGCCATATTTTTTTGACGTTTTCAGTGCAAATTTTTCGCCCTGCGTTCACCTTGTATGAATTCGCCTTGGAGTTAGATTTTCAAGGATGGTAATACCATAAACGTTTAATAAAAAGTAGACACTTCAAAACCCTGGTTTCCGATCAAAATGGTCTGCGGGGGTGGGTATGCAAAATGTTTTAGAAAACGCGTACAGTTACTTTGATTTAGTTAATTGTTTAAAGTATAATTACGTAATTGCATAAAAATGTTAAATTGGATAAACAACCAAATATACATTAAAAGGAATCAAACTGATGGGTCCATACATACATACATGATCATTTTAAAATGCTTGCCCAGTTGATAAAAAATGTTAATCATAATTTTTTTATTTGCCATTTTGACTAAAAGCTCTTGTTATTAAAGTTTAAAGCCATATCAATTACGGTTTAAATTTTTGTTCTTAAAGTTGCAATCAATTAAATGAATTTAAAACTTGCACTGCCTTCCTCTCAGCCTCTGTCTCAACAAAATGTAACAAATATGGAGTTAAAAAAAAGACAAAGTTGCAAACTTTAAATAGTTGTAATAAATTTTATCGCTCTCAACAAAAAAAAAAAAAAAAAAACAAAAAAAAATTGTGTCGCCAAACAACTGGCAACAGACAACAAGACAGACACTTAGTTCAAGTGTTCATTGACTTTGGAAATTATTATAATTTTTTAAAAACAAATGTTCGTTGTTAATTCATAAAAAAAATTATCAATGCTTTTTCGTTTTTTTAACATTTTCTTACTTTTGCTTCTTTAAAAAATCTTTTTCTATTTTTTTTCGCTGTTACTCACAATTATTGGGATTGAGTAACAACCAACAACCTCCTTCTATGGCAATCGACAATTCAAAGTTGAATTCATATTCACTTTCAATTTGTTTTGAACTTACCATAATATGTTATTTATATGATTACAACTATTATTAGTTTTTATTTTATCTTTTTTTTTTAATAAAACAAATATGGTCATGATTAGCTTAGACAAGAAGTGTTTTTTGACAAAATTTAAAGAAAAGAAATAAAATAATTATTAAAATATTAAGTTTAGCTTTAAAAATTGCTTTGAAAATTTTATTGTCAGACAATTGTCATTGAAAGTCTTATTAAATTGACTCTTTAAATCATTGATCCATATAAGATTTGTCTTATTAATATCAATTCCTTTTCATTTATTTATATTTGCCTAAACACTATTGTAGAAAGTACAGCAAATTAAATAAGTGGTTTTAAATAACCATTTATTTTTGAAGGCTTAAGTAGTTTTATGGTTACCATACTAAATAAAGTCTTGATTGTAGGCTAAACCCCAATTAAGACTTACAAGTAAGAGCGCTATATTCGGTTGTGAAAAATCTTTTATACCCCTTATATTGGTCTTTTTGTTCACCCAGTCACATGATCTCCAGGTAAGTTGTTTCCAAATACAACTTAAAAATTACTTTAAGGCAACTTTGAGTGGCTCAGCTGTCCTAGTGATGCTTCCCCTGTGCCCCTATTTAACAAATTTCTTTTTTTAACTAAAGAGCAATAGTAGTATGTATAATAATAAAGAAATATCTTGTAAAAGGTTTGAGGTTGATGGCTCTAGCAGTCTCCGATATATTTTGTATCAAAAATTTTATGAAAATAGGTCCTTTGTATGGGTACTACCGCTCTCCTTGGTTCTAGTCAATTAATTTTCTCCCAGCATGTAGAAAAATTTTTAAAAAATTGTTCTTTTGAATAGGGGCAACCTCTTACCCTCCAAAATGTAGGTTGTTTCAGTTTCCGAAATATAGCGCTTAAAAAACGCGTTTGTAAAAGTCTACCGTTTCCTCTTTTACTATGTAACTATTTTTTTCCTAAAATAAGTGTTCCGTTGTTGTTAGGAGCTACGCAACTCAGCTTTTTTGGGGTCAACAAGACAATTTACTCGGATGGCATATGGTTATGGCAGAACTATTAAGAACAGAGAATGTAGTAGTGACTACATGATCCTGAAACTGAGCTTCATTAGGAAGCCAGGTGTGATTGGAGGAATACGGCTGGCTGGGCGGGCCTTCGCCCAAACCACGCGAACTGGAAATTCTTAACATATAGGCTCAAGATGGGGGGGTCCTGTTTATGCCTGGGTATCAGAAAGCCGTATAGGCTTTCTAAACGCTGCAGTGTTTTTCAGACAGATATTCTATCAGCCAAACTAGTCGCCGATATCGACTTGTCCTTTAAAACTGAGAGTTTTCAGCTGAACATATTTATTGATTATCCGGCAGCGATCCAGGCAATCTCTGCAAACCTTTCTTGCTCCTCAATTTTTTGGGCGCGCAAAGAATCTATTGATATATGTACTTTGTGCCAGGAGTCAAGTACACATCTACTGGGTTTGGATGCACAAGGGTATAGTTCGTCCTCCACTTCAGTTTTTTAGTAGGGATATAGACTCTGCGGTGAGAGTCAGAGCAACTTCGTGTAAAGTCTCCACGATAATGTGGGGTTCTTACGACCCGGAGCCGACGAGGTTTTTTTGTTCTTGCTAAAGAGCTAATGAAATGAAATAATAAAATACAATGTTGGGTTTATTCTAGTTTTCAAAATTATTTTTAATTTGTTAAAGGGTCGAGTTTTTTTATTTTTATTTTAAATTTGGTTTTATTTATGAAATATTTCTAATTTTTAAATAGGGGTCGGTGTCGTATTTAAACCCTCTTAGGGTGACTACGGGGAAGTTTTAGGGGTTTTTACCCAAATTTTTTCACATTTTGTATGGCAACCCTCTTGTGGGGTAAGAATTTTTTAAGAAAATGCTTGGGAAGGGGGTCGGTCGTACATTTTATTTCTCTTAAGCGGATTCTGGAAAAGAAATAGGCGTTTTTACATCATTTTTGTGTAAAATTTGTATGGCAACCCCCTTAGGTGATGGAGATAGGGGGTAAGTATGTTCTAGGAATATGTTTGGGAAGGAAAACTAATGGGAGTTTGTAAAATATTTTATTCCTCTAAGGACGACTCCGGGTAAGTTCTAGGGGTTTTTACCTTTATTTTTAAAATTTTGTATGGCAACCCCTTTTAGGGGTTGGTGGAGGTAAGTATGGTCCTCAAAAATGTTTGAGAGGAAAAACTAATTGAGGTCGGCCTTACATTTGACCTTTGTAGGAGCACCCTGGAAGCTGTGGGAGTGATTAAAAAACATAAAGTTTAGTATGGCAACCCTAATAGGGGGCGGAGATAGGGTGTAAGTATGTTTCACAAAAATGTTTGTGAGGAAAAACTAACTGGAGTCGGTCTTACACTGCACCCATGTAGGGGCAACTCCGGTGCAGTTGTGAATGTTTTTATGTACGTGGTTGCTGGCTTATATCTCTGTCAGACGGACAACTTTCCTATCCATAAAGGTTCAAGTATACGTGCCTTAACATAACGCCATAACTATAACAGTTGCCATAAAAACTAAAACTCAATTGGTTTCTATGGTTATGGATATGGCGTAATGGTAAGTAACCTATAATCAAATACAGTGTTGCCCATAAGTTTGGTTCGAACAGCTGTTTTCTGTGGTTATGGTTATGTCACGTATAAAGGAACCTTAAAGAACAAACTTAAACATTAGATTATTTTTAAAAATATATTTTTGCCAAGATCTGCACAGTCAATTTGTTTTTTTTTTTTTTTTTTTTGAAATTTATGATTAATAAAATGAAGTTTATATTAAATTTTATGTATCAGCAGGCAGTCAAGCGTTTAATTAATTCATGAATTAAATGAAATACATACATACAAAATACAAAAAAAAATTAAAGAACGCCAGACAAGATCAGCCAGCCTGCTTTCTATTTACTATTGCAGAAATAAATAAGTAATGCATTGTGAAACTAAAGCGTACTTTTAAAATTTTTTTTGTTTAAGAACAAACCAAGCAGTTTTACTTGTTAAAGCCAAGTACTTGTGTTTGTAGTTTTTTTTTAATTAATTAAATAATAAATGAAAGCCAAAACGGTTTTTTTTCTTCAAATATTAAAGATAACTCTAATTAAAAACTGACTGATGTTTTATACCAGGAAATACAAAATTGTTTCTTTTAGTTCAATAACCGGCCAATTGCAAAAAAGAAAAATTACTAGAAAATTTCTGCCTGCCTGGCTGCCTGCCTGTCAAGACTACAAAAAAGCCTTTAAAACAATGTTAAAATTGTAAAATGTGTGCACGAGCCAATAATTTCAATTTATTTTTCAATCATTAACATGCAATCTTTGGTTTAGGTTTTTTTATTGTTACTTTTATATATTTTATTTACTTCATTGTAATTCTTTTAAAAATTTAGCTTGTTAAAAAATAAATGAAATCTGCCATTAAATTATCCTTATTTTGACTGAAATGTTCTTTTTTATTAAAATTTTTTTTTATTTTATTCAAATTGGTTATCATTTTTGTTTTAGATTAATATTGTGATTGAAATATTTTCCATTGACTTTTTTAATTTTTTCTGAACTCTTTCTCACCCACACGTTCTTCCAATCATTAATTCCATAATTACTTATGCACAACTTGTTCTATTCTTTGCAAATTGATATAGTGCAAAAATTAAAATTCAAGTCTAGTTTTTCGATAAAAGAAAATTTTAAATTTTACGGAATAATTGTTTATATAACAAAACGATCATTGGCAACAAAGACATTATAAGTACATACAAGGTGGGCCAAAATAGATCACCCTATATGAAGATGCCCTAATTTTGGCGGCCAATTTCAAATCTGTTTTGACATTTGTGAACTAGACAGATGTGGAATACAAGTGAATAAGCCATAGAGCGATACGCTCTCTAAGAAAACGAAATAATTATGTCAATATTTTTGCGTAACAATTCGTTTGTGGTGTTGGCGCAGCGCGAATTCCGTCGCCTATTCCACGGTCGTTCGGTGACGACTTCGCAAACACTGCGCCGTTTGGCCACCAACCTTGAAGAGTATGGGACCCAACGAGACGCTGCCAAGGGTTACCGGCCTCGAAACGCCCGTTCTGCTGAGAATATCGCCACTGTTGACGAGGTGTCGCCAGAAATATCGACCAGACGCCGTGCTTCGCAATTAGTTATCAGCCGGTCGTTCCTAAGGCAAATTTTGGTCAAAGACCTGCGCATGTTCCCGCACAAAGTCCATTCCGTGCATCAGCTGCTGCCTGTTAACCGTCAAACGCGTGTAACCTACGCCCAAGCCATCCTCAATCTCGAGACCGAAATGGACGATTTTTCGACCAAAATCATAATGAGCGGTGAGGCTCATTTCCACCTCAGCGGGTATGTGAACAAGCAAAACTTTCGCTTCTGGGACACCGAAAATCCACGAGTGAAGCACGAGGAGCCATTATACCCGCTAAGTCTCGTGTTATCGTAAGCAAGCCCCAGACTTTGAAAGCCCTCAAAGGCAGCATTTTACACGTGCGCGAGAGTCGGTTTCCCGGATTTCTCGCCGAAGTGATGAAAAATGTCATAAAACAAGCCCGTACAGCAATCAATTGAGATGGCGCCCATTCGATATCGGTCAATCTTCTCGACTTGACCAATAAATTTCTTAAGGTTAAAATAAACATAATCAAAAACAGAATTGAAGTTTTTCAAAATTTCAAAACTAAAATGGTCACACCCGTCACAATGGAACTGCCCTTTAATGTGTATTACATAGTTTTAATTGTCAATTGAGTCTTAATTAAATTAAATTTTGATCACACACTTCATAAACTGAATATAAATATTTCCATTAAACTGTCAAGTTTATATTTTTTTTACATTAATTTTGAGAGATAATCATTTAACTTAAATACGCACAGCAGAATCGAATTGAAAGACTTACTAGCCAACTTGAAAATATGAAAAACTTTTGATTTTTCTTCAACGTCGTAATCAATTGGCAGAGCTATTATGCACGCCTTGATTTGAACAGTAACTGGCTTAGTTGCTTAGTTGGATTGAATCGTGTGTGCATTGCATAACAATTTTGCAGTAGAGAGTTTGACAATTCATAGAAGGTAAACCAAACTTAACTAGCTGAACACCTGACAATTGGCTTTTAAAAATTTATATATAAAAGTCCGCAATGCTTGGATAATTGGGGATTGGCTATAGTGTTAACATGTTATAGTAATGAAAAATTAATTATCTGTTTAAAAACATTAATTAGAACCAAGCTTCAATGTAAAAACAGATTTTTATTAAAATATAAATTAAAAACATACGGTTCTCTTAACATATTGTAGCAATTGGCAAACCTAAGTGTTTTACAATTTGTATTTAATCTGATATCCAAAATTATAAGTTATTAAAACTATTGGAATTTTTTTAGGATTTTAAAATGTTTTAAAATTTGATCTTAAAACATTTGCTATAGATACATATGTATGTATGTATTTAATAACCCTGAAACGCACCTTTAATGTAATAAAACTTGACGCTTACAAATAACTATATTTGGACTGAATACTGTTTTAAGATAAAAATCTTTTTAAGTTGTTTTAAACTTTTAAAATATAAAGTCGAGGCTTAATAATGAAGGGTGTCTGGTGGAAAATTTATATTTTTAAATACAATTATGTATTTCAAAAAGTAATAAACGAAGCGAAGGGAGGGTGGCGCCGTTGTGCGGACTTGTCAGTCACGATGTCGCAGTGGCCCAGGGAGTATTGCGCTTTCGCTGTGGACACATTTTTTAAGAACAATGATTCTTACGTAATCGCTCGTTGACAATTTTGTTTAAAGTTTGGTATACGGCGAATACGTGATGGACCGACTGTAAATTCTAATTCGTTTATGGGTGCTGAGATTCCATGCAACTGCTTCGGCCAAGGCCCAGTCTATCTTCATGGACTCTCGAAAACATTGAACTGGTTAAAAGCAGTTTCCATGAAAATCCACGACGTCCAATACGGAGACCAGCCTCACTGGGACTTCCAAGAGCGATTAATCATTCAATTTAAAAAAAAAATCTGAAGTTCCATTCTTTCAAAATTCAAATCGTTTAGGGACTGAGAGAAAGTGACTTTGATTTACGAAAAAAAACTTTTTTTAAGCGATGTTGGAGTGTTTTTGAACTGTAAATTCAATTTTTTAGAACGACGAGGTTCATTTTCACTTAAACGCCCACATCAACAAGCAAAACTGCCGTTACTGGTCTCCAAGAACCTTAAAATCCTCGATTGAAACATCAAAAACCATTGCATTGCCCCAGGGTAACCGTTTGGTGTGCCTTATCCACTCCTGAGATAATTGGACAATTTTTTTTTCGAAAATTCTCAAGGTTAGGCGACGGATGTCAACGGTAAAAATTATCAACGCATGATTACGGAATTCTCTTAGGCAAACCTGTGGGCCCATCCACCATACTCTTAACACACGTGGTTTAAACTGGATGGGGCGACTGCACACACAGGCAGAGCTTCGATGAATTTGCTTCGGTAAAATTTCCTCCAAAAACTGATCAGTCGCTTTGGAGCCATCCCATGGCCACGCAAGTCGCCCGATCAAACTCTCACGTATTTTTTTATGGGGCTACCTCTAAGAGAGGGTTTATAAAGACAATCCCCAGTCTTTTGCGACTCAATTAAACCAAGTTTACTGCAGCGTGTGGGGCAGAACACAAGACTCCGTTTTAAAAAGTGTGTTCAACTCGATGGAAGACATCTGGATGACATACTTTTTAAAAAATAAAATCTGCATTTCATTCTTTATGTTTGAAAATATAAATCTGCCGCCAGACACCCTGTACTTTTTAACTTGCTTAAATTGATAAAATCGAAATTTACACATGCTGGTATTTTTATGTGTCTACAATTTTAATAATAATTTTTTATTTCTTTTCTTTTTAGGTAAGTTTCTGTCATATTAAATATTTTTGCAATAAGTTTTGGTAACAACAAATGGGTAAGTGGCAGTTACATTTTTCGATTTTGGGTTGTATTTTAGTTATATTTCCATGTATTCTAGTTATATTTCAATGAAACACTCAATTTTCTTAGCTTATTTTAGTGAAAACAAATAAGCATCGAATTTTGCTTCAAAGCCCATGTTTAATTGTAAATAATAGTTCAGCAAATTTCAATATTTTATAAAAAGGCACTTTCCACTTTAAGATTCTTCTTTCCTAGAAGAGTTTAAAGTATTTAAAGGCATTTTACACCCTCTTGAGCATTTCACTTAATTATAAACTAGAACCATCTGGCAACCCCGTTAAAATCTCAAATTCCACATAAAACAGATGTAACATGCATGCGCCCATTTAAATAGCAATCACACTTGTTACCGAGACTTACGAAAACAGTTGTTTTTGTGTTTATTTTAAACAACTTTTTATTGAAAAAAAATCACATCATTTGTCCCTTAAAAATGTACCAAACATTGGCAATTTATATTAATCACTTCAGCAAATATTTTGTGGCAAATTTAATGGAAAAAAGAATAATCCTTAAAATGTTGCAATAAACAACCCCCAAAATAAGCTGTTTAATCTCAAGTATTAGTTGTAAAAGGGGAAGTTTTAATTGAATGTAAAAATCGTATTAATTCTTATCTCTTATTGGAAATCTGCGATTAAAATTTTATTCAGGGCTTTAGCATTGTATAATACACAACCCCTTGTAGCTCTTGCTGCATGTTTTTTCGTTAACGAAATATGTTTAACAGAATTACTACGTACCTTAAACATAAACTACAATATGAACTTAAACACGTGTGTTTGTCTTTTTATTGCAACTTATGCTGCAATTTTTTTTTTGGGAACTTTGGGATTTTTCTAAATTTATTTTTAGATTTATTTTATATATTCTTTGTCAAGTGCCAAACAAACACATTTGTTTCAATTGAGAAAATGTCACGTAATTTTTACACACAAATACATACATACATACATAGATATGCGATAAAAAAACTGCTCCTGTTTTAAATTAAAGGTAATCAGAAACAAATTTAAAGTTTTTTTATAAAAATAATCTCGAACGTCTTCAATATTACAAATAAGTGTTTCTAAAACACTAATTAAACTAATTTTAGAGCAAAAAAAAAAGAAATTTTATTTAAAGTTGAAGTTCAATACAATAATGTCTAATGGGAAGTAGTTGATGAAACATAAAATTTTCCGCATTGAAAATTTTTTTTAGCTTTTTTTTTATAAATAAACATCTAATACAGTGTCGTCCAAAACAAACAAATAAAATTAATTCTTAATGGCTTTAATATTTTATAAAATTACTCTCGCACCAAAAATAATTAAATAAAATCTTGAGTGGCGAAAATTGTTAATAGTTTACTCGTTGTTAGTTTCATTGCCACATATTTTTGGAATTGAATCTTTGAATCTTCCATTGGAACTGCCAAATAAATATCTTCGGTTAGAAGTCTCTCTGGACTACCCAAAACATTTCCTAACTAATTTTTTATTTAACTATTTTCCAAGGGGTTTCGGGTTGATTTTAGTTTTGAAGATTGTGCTTTGGGATTTTTTTTAATTTAAAATATGAGGAGAAAAAAAAACTTCATCATAAGATCAGCTTCGATTCGTTTTTTCGCTATTCATAGTGACTCATAAAATGTGAGTACAAGTGCGTATAAGTCATTGAAATTTAACTGAGCTGACATACGCATACTCTCAGCAACGTTGATTTATAAATACAGCTCACAAAGAACAAGAGTACTACGTCGTACTTATACGGTCCCATATTTTTTGATTTGCAAAAGTATCCACGTTGATTCATATTTTTAAGAAATTACTCATTCAAGTTGATTTAACAACAAAAAACCTTAACATCTCTCATTTGTGTAAAGAATAAACAATGCTGCCAGGTCATAGAGTGCAATATATTTTTTAGCCGCGGTAAAATTTCCAATTTTTGTTGGCGAGGATGTCGAGCTGTCGCCAGAAACATCGACCGGACGCTGTGCCTCACAATTAGCCATCAGCCGGTCGTCCCTATGGCGAATTTTGGTCAAAGACCTGCGCATGTTCCCGTACAAAATCCAGTCGGTGCATCAGCTGCTGCTTGTTGACGGCCAAACGCGTGTAACCTACGCCTAACCCATCCCAATCTCGAGGTCGAAGTGGACGATTTTTCGACCAAATCATAATGAGCGATAACGCTCATTTCCACTTTAGCCGGTACGTGAACAAACAAAACTATTGCTTTTGGGGCAACAAAAATTCACGAGTGATGCACGAGGTGCCATTACAGCCGCTCAAAGTAACTGCATGGTGCGCTGTTCACGCTGGAGGAGTCATCGGGACATTTTTCTTCGAGGATGCCGCTGGTCAAACGACAACAGTCGACGGTGCGCGCTGTAGGGCCATGCTAGACGAGTTTTTTCTGCCGCAATTAAACGAATTGGGACTCGAGGACATGTGGTTCCAACAGGAAGCAACGGCACACACTGCGCAAGCTACAACCCATATTCTGAAGGCGGCGTTCCTGGGTCGCCTCATCTCTCGTTTTGACGAGATCGTCCGATTTAACCGTTCCAGACTTTTTTGTGGGGTTTTTTTAAGGCCTATGTTTACGTTAACAACCCTGACACCCTAGAAGCCCTCAAGGACAACATTCGACACGAGTGCGAGAATTTGTCGCTCGAAGTTCCGAATTGATGAAAAATGCAATAAAACGAGCCCGTATAGCCGCCAACTGTGACGGCGCCCATTTGGCCAATATCATATTCTCAATTTGACCAATAAAATGCTGAAGGTTCAAAGAAGCATAATCAAAAAACCGAATCGAAGCTTTTCATTTAGAAAACAAAATGAGAGCCAAACAACATCGGATGACTTCTTTTGTCCCACCTTGTATTTTTAGATGTTGGCATGTTTTCTTTATTTTTTTTTTAATTAATATCATTTCTATTTGATAGTAATTTAAATTGTCAGTTGTGTTTTCGTTCAGATTCGCAATAGGGGTTATTGTGCCAAATATCAGTTAATAATAGAGTTAAAAAGCAAGCGGTTCGTTTAGGTGCCTTTTTTCTGAAATCAAGTTTTTATATGAAACTAAGAGGCAAAGTTAATAAAAGTTCTAAACTAAAAAACAGACAAGATTTTAGTAAAAAAATTTCAATTCGAACCTAAATACAGAATGTGGTTTTTATAAAAAATTATCAAACAATAAAATATGTTCTCTAAGCGGAAAAATTACTTTGATAAATTTGATATTTAAAACGGCTAAAATAAAAAAAAAATTAAATTAGAATAAAAGAAAAAGGAAACGGTAAAAAATAATTTTAAAGAGTTTAAAAAAACTATATTTTTATGTATTATATTCAATAATAGATTATTTATGTTGATACAGTTGATTAACATTAGTTACTGAAAAGAACTGTCTCTAGTATCGGTTCTTTTCTCTTTTCTGCAGGTGTAGCAAAAAATTTAAATCCATTTGGAAATTCCGCACAAAACTGTTAGGGAGTAGAGGAAAAAGCCAAAACATTTTTAAACCAAGACAAATTGCTTAGTAGTTGTTAAATTATGAGCCATTAAAATATGTGGATGTATGTTTGTAACATAATGCCATCGATACACTGAAAAAAATATTTTTTAAAATTTAATTCCTTAACCTTTTTTGTTTTCTTTTAACACACAGCCGTAAAAAAATTAACAGAATCCAAGTATTTTTTTGTTTTTAATTTGAGTAATAAGCTCTCAATTTTTCATTGGTTACAAGGTAATGAGGTCGTTACGACAGAAAAAAATACCTTTAAGTAAAGGCGTTAATAATTACATTTGTAGGTATATATGTAAAAATAGGATAATGAAACAGACTTTATAGATTGTGTTTGTTTTAAAAACCTTAATTTTTTTATTTTGTTCAGTTAATCATGGGCAACTAGTTATTCGATTGATTTTTGTAAGCACATTTGTATTAAGGACTTGTGAATTTTGGGACAACTCAACAAAATAACTAGTAATTCGGTCAAAAGGTAATGTGTGCTTGTTGATCTCCAATTTTACTTGCTAATTTACTAGGTAAGCAAAGGTTTTGCTGGGATGGTTTTAAATAGCAAATATTGTTTTACAGTGCTATTGCCACTTGGCAGTATAATGTCTATTGCGCCTTAATGAAACTATCAGCCACGCATTGTAAAAATTTTGCGCTTCTTAAATATTTTTATTTTCAGTAAATAAATTTTTCTCTGTGTATTTTAAAAATTTCTTGGCTGATTATTTTTTCTTCACATTAACACAAACGAATGAATCACACAAATATGCGAAAATAATAAAGTTTAATTCATGCAAACAAATTTATGTGTGAGAGTGATACGACAAAGAAAACCAAAACACATAAAGTGAGTTTAACAGGAGTATTTTGTTGTTGTTTGTTTTTTTCACAAACATAAATAATTAAAACAAATTTTGAAAAAAAAAGTTTTTCTAGAAGAATTTCAGGCAACAACAAGTGTTGAAAAAAAAGAAGAATGTAAGGAAGTGGTACCACACTTGTATGTGTGTAAAAGAATACATACTTTTAAATGGTGTTATATTAACAAATTTTTTACAAATAAGGAAATTTTTACGATCAATTGAATTTCGGACGATCTGTTTAATCCATCTTAAAAAGAAATTTTTTAAGAGTTAAAGCTAGAGTTAAAGATCTTATAAAATACGGCAAAAAAATCGACTGTTTTTCGGCATTCTTCGAAGTGTTTTAAGCAGAAGGAAGGCGATTTACAAGTTATAAGTTTAAACTATGTAATTTTTAAGTTTAGTTTAACAAAGCCGCCGTTTAAACCATAGTTGATTTATTAGCCATTAATGCAACGCAGTTATATCTAAAGAATATATTCATTAGCAAATTTGATTTGAAAGTTTTAAAATATTAAATTTAATGCATCTTTAATTGCTAAACATAGGAATTTAAACAATTATGTTTAATGAAGATTTATGGGAATTTTTAATTAAATGAAAACGAAACATGTTTTTTATATTAAAAAAATTCTTTAAAATATCATAACATGCTGAAATTTTAATTTACAAATTATGATTTACAAGAACCTTAAAGGAAAATAGCAATGTGCATAAACGCAAGTGTTCAGTTTACATCAGGTGACCATGTCTATTGCCTAAAACTTTTGTCTGCACCATTTTTGAAAGTTATGAAATTTCTATGCATTTCAGAAACTTCTAAGTAAATCAGGTTGAACTTTTTTATTTAGTTTCAGAACTTTCTAATTTAATTTCAATTTGAAAATTTTTTAATTCAGTTTTAGAAGTTTTTAGTTTATATTCTGAAATCTCTAATCCTCGTAAGCGAGAGAATTTTCTTTATCTTTAACTAACACATCCTCGCCTTACGCCGTCGCATCCTCAGGAGCGCATCAAAACTGCACATTTAGAAAACATGATAATATTCTACTGCTTCCAAAAACTAAATTATTTTTTCCTGGGTAATTGCGTATTTAGAAAATTTATGCAATTAAGGACTTAATTGGACTCACTTTACCATACAAGATTTAAATTAATAAATTGAGCAATTAGTAGTAAATTGTTTCACTAAATGAGTTAAGCTCCAAGTGCAACCCTGCTGATTTAGTAAGAAATGTGTTCAGTTAGTGTAAAAGCTTGAAAGCTTTTAATATATATGCCATGGTGGAATAAAAAGGTGACCTCTTCCCTACAAAAATAACTTCCTGTAAAAATTTTGCATGTATTTTGTTGTTGATAAATTCTAGCTAAGATGACAAAAATGTTGCTATCACATTTACGGTATACACATCCATAATATAACATAAAAAATTTGCCAATTTAACCTAGAAAACATAAGGTGTAAATATAAGTCAGCTGATCAGTTGCTCCTCCTACCTTGTTCAAGGTACATTGAATGTAAATACATAATATATTTTTAACTGTCATATGCTAATTGAGCAAGCCTTATTATGTGTGAACGGAAAATTTAACTGATCAATTTACTTTAAATTTTCTCAATTTATGATTTATGTTTGAACATGGTATAAGAAATTTCTAAAATTGAATTAGAAATTTGTAAAATTGAAATTTCTGAACTACATGTAGTATTGGTGTAGTACAAACTTGTTTTGATTTTAATGTTAAGAAATTTAATATAGAAAAACTTGGAAAACTATATCTAGTTTCTATTTAATTTTTGTTCTAAGTATGTATTTTTTTAAACCCTTGCATTGTGTTTTTGCAGATATAGTTTAAATAAGAAGTGATTAAAACATTCAACCCACAAATATGTATATTTCCTGTTTTGATTTTTTTTTCCTTACATGCGACTTTTATGTATCAAATGTTTTCTTTCTTAATTGTATACACACATAATTAGGCAATTTACAAGGTGTGCTATAATGTCCTATTGTCATATTTGTTTTTGAAAACAAAAAAAAATTGTAAAAGTAACGGTTTCAGTTGGAAATAAAATTTTTATATAATTTTTTAAATATGATAATGGGACAGATAACACACGTTGTGAATTACCCAAATATACGTACATGTATATGTACATCGTGCATAAACATACATACTACATATATGAAATTTTAATAGTTTAATCAATAAAATTTAATAAAAAAAAGAGCAGAAATTTTAAGGCGTTTTTCTTTTTAAAATCTTTTCAAAGCAATTACTTATTTTTTATATGATTATTTTTAGATTGTAAGTAGGAGTGCTGCCATTAGTTTATAAAGTTCAAAATAAATGGGCAGCACAAAGAGATTGCGCTACCACAGCATATACTATACTATAATCTTGACATTGAATTTAAAGGGTAATTGACATTTGTTTTAATTTTATTTTCGACTTGAAAACGTTTTATTTTTTTTTTTTTGCAAATCTAATTATTATTTTAGTAAAAAGACAATCGACAATTTTTTAAGTCCGATTAATGCATAAAACATTTTGAAAATAATTTGATGGCTTTAAATTGTTTTGTTGAGATATTTTTTTTTTGCAAAGCTTTGCTTTCACACAAGGTTGTCATATTTAATCAAGAAGTTTTTGGTTTTTATTTTCTTTAAACATTTTTTATATTTTTTTGTTAAGTTTAATCCTTGAGTTTAAAAAAAACAAAGCTAAAAAAAAATTTACAGAAATACAAATCTTAAGATTTATTCCCTTTAGATTGTGTCTTATTAAAGTCATTAAAATTCAATACTTCAATATTTGCCTTGTTCTTAAAAATAAATAATAGTTACAAATATAAAAGCAAGTGACATTAGGGCTTAAAAGTTTTTACCTTTAGCTCCCCTTACCTTTAACAAAAGTCCCTTTAACTATTCCCTGTTTTTTTTTTTTTTTGCAAATCACTACCACATGTAGTGCTTTCATTTCCTTTGTATAAATCCAAAAATGCTTTTAACACTTTGAAATCTGATTTCCGTTGTTAAGTTTTCCATTTAATTCCCACTCCAAGTGCTGGCCCATAACATCCCTTAACTGTGTTTCAAAGCTTTGAAGGTGGTTTTATTACTTTGTTTTAAAAGTTTTCTCTTGGATTACATTTTAAAAATTGATGTTAAAATGTAATTCTAAGTAAAGCCTCTAACTCTAAAACAATTGAAATGAAACGTAATGAAACGTAATGAAATTTATAACCTCTGGACATTCTTATGCTTCTTAAAAATCTTGTTTAGATTGCAATTGCGTGTTTTAAAATAAAATTTGCATTTTTCCCATTAACAACAAAGTATTGAAATTATATATTAAAAGTCAAGTAAATTCCCCTTTTTATGTAGAAATATTAGCCCTCGCAGCCCAGTCTTTGCATATGTTTTAAAAAAAAAAGTGAAATTTTGCACGTTTTGTTGCAAACGTAATTGCCAGTTGTTTTTAATTTCTTTTTATTTTTCCTGTCCACAGCCTCATAATCCACACATATCCTCTGGTAGTCTCTAAAGTAAATCCCCAGTGAAAAATGTCATTATTATGAACATGTATTGCTGTTTGTCTGGGTACATTATTTGTATCGCCTCCTCTTATTAAGCCAGACATTATTGACACTCTTGACGAGTTTTTAAAAGGCTTAAGGGTTTAACTACCACATTTTTGCATACATTAAAATGCCTCAGACACCCACTCTAAATTTTGCTAAAACAACAAAAGCAAGGAAGAAAACATAACATTACAAACTTTTAAATTTGCATTCACGTGAACGATATAGACTAAAAGACAAAAAACTTTACACAGAAAAAATTACGTGGTAAAAAACAAACGTTCAGTTTTTTTAATATTTATTTGGTGTTTTGCACTCTGAACGCCTGCCTGTACACTGAAAAAAAAACACATTTTAAAATCAACAATTTTAAGCACAATCCGTACTTGAATTTTCTTAAATCAAACAAAAAAATACATATAATTTTTTGATTTATTTCGTTTAAGCTTAAATCAATCTTTTTATGCTTACATCAAGTACGGTTACAAACTTAAATCAATCCTTTTTTGGCTTAAATGTAGCTAAAAGTAGGAGTTTCGTACTAGAGAAAAATCGCACTTGGTTTAAGAAATTTCGTACTCGGTTTAAGAAAATCCGTACTCACCGTGCTTCTGACACCTCTACGGCTTGATTGAAGTGAAGTTTGCTTAGTTTATTTTTTGTGTGTACCCTAAGGGTAGGAACTGGTTCTAGTTCTTGCACTTTATATGAAGAGAACCTGTCACTTTTACATTGTGTTGTCATTGGAGGGGGCAATTGGTTTAAAACTAACACCTCAAAAAGGGTTACATGCCAATCCTATATAAGCAAATTTTGCTTTCATTGTTTACTTCACTTCTTTCTAAATTCAAGCTTTCTAACCAACATTAGCCAAGTAAAATGGATTTTCGAAACCAGCTACAGATTTTCTGTCAGTACTTTTTGAACGGGAGTTGTGCTTGGCTGTTACCAACATATATTAAACTTATATGCTTTTAAAAAAAAGTAAACGGGATTGTTTTTTTTTGTGAGTAAGAATGAAGTTTACCATTTTTCAAGGACAAACTGAGAGTGAACACACGTTTAGAAATCTTAAACGAGATGTTCAGTATCGTGTTAAGCTGAATGTGAAATTTTATGTTTTCCTTGCAGAAATTTACATTCAGCTTTTTTAAATAAGAGTTCAGCCCAAAATAATAAAAAAACTAAACATAACATTTAGTTTGACTTTGAAATAACATAGCTTTTAATACAGTTCGTTTAGTCTAATTTTTTTTGTGTTTTTAACAGCTGAGCACCGCATAGTAAAATACTTAACGTGTGTTTAGATTTAATATTCTGAAATGCAACCTTAAAAGAAAGTAATACATTTAACAACGGGCATTCATTTTTACTTTTTCTTAAAGTTGCATTCAATTGAAAAATTTGTTTCTGTGCAAAGATTATACAAGTTTAACTACTTGTAAACTTTTAATGAAAAATTTCGTTTTTAAAAATGACATTTTACAGTCTGTGACTAAAGTAAGTGGACACATTTACATAAAATAAGTGCTTAGGAATTTTAGGTGTTCGCTTGAGCTGCTTTCACATGGTTTGTGTTTTAGATATCGCTCATTTGCCAGAACCACGGCATAATTAAAAAAAAAAATAATTTGGAGAAAAGCTTGTTTGAAGTTTTCGATTTACATACATTTAAAGGGTGATTTTTTAGCTATTATCTTTTTGGCAGCACTGGTTAAAACAGCTGACGCACGTTTCGTGTTTTGTTTCACTGTCAAACATCTTCAGTTTGGTCTATAATTTAACTATGAATCGTCTTACAAATGAACAACGCTTGCAAATTGTTGAATTTTTTTTATCAAAATGCGTGCTCTGTTAAGAAAGTTCATCTCGCGCGCTTGTTCCATTTTATGGTCAGTTTAATCGACCCACTGAATGGATACGTAAATAAGCAGAATTGTCGACTTTGGAGTAAATATCAGCCGGAAGCATTGTAAGAGCTACCAATGCATCCAGGAAAAGTCCCAGTTTGGTGCGGTTTATGGGCTGGTGGCATCATTGGACTGTACTTATTCAAATATGATGCGAATCGTAACATAACTGTGAATGGTGAGCGCTACCGTGAGATGATATCCAACTGTTTTTGCCCAAAATGTAAGAGCTTGACTTGCATGACATGTGGTTTCAACAAGACGGTGCCACACAGCACGCGCAACAATGGACTTATTGAGAGGCGAGTTCGGTGAATATTTTATTTCACGTTCGGGACCGGTCAATTGGCCGCCTAAATCATGCGATTTAACGCCTTTATACTATTTTTTGTGGGGCTATGTTAAAGCTCATGTCTATGCAGACAAGCCCGCTTCAATTGACGCATTGGAAGACAAGATTGAAGCATTTACTCGTGAGATACCGGCCGAAATGTTGGAAAGAGTATGTCAAAATTGGACTAAGCGGATGGACCATTTGAGGCGCAGTCAAGGTCAACATTTGCATTAAATAATCTTCAAACATTAAATTATATGGACAACGTACTAATGGTTTAAATAAAAATTTCATGCATTTTTCTGAATTTTATGTTTTTTTTTAATCACCCTTTACTAGAAAAGCCAAGGTTCATTTTCTCTTCAAATGCAAAAAAAAAAAAAAAATAGAAACAGTTGAAAAATGAAATTTATACAAAGAATATAAAGCGTAAGATGACAAATAATTCTGCATCGTTAACTCCAAAAATGCATTTTTTGAGTTATGACGTTGCTCTAAAATATGAGCTGTATGACTTCCCACTCTCGCCATTCATGTGTAATTGGGCCTGTTTGTTAAAATTATTAGTTTACAAATGGTTTATAATATTTGCTTTAACACGCTTAACCTCCAAACCACTCGGTTGCCAAAATATTAACAGTTTGTTAATTAAAATTGGCAACTGTTAGTCGCCAGTTGCCATTTGTGGTTTAACCATGGCAACTGGCAACCGAAATCAAGTGGGGTTGCCATACGAAATCAACATATAAGATTTAAAAAAAAATTTTTTTTAACTAAAAATAAAAGAATCAAAACAGTTTACGTTTTTACACTTTTTTGTTGTTCAAAAAATTATTTCAACATCATAACTTTCAATACATACTGTAATAACTCAATACCTGTCACTCTGCAGATAGGGGTGATTTATTCTGTTTCAATCATTGTAAATAACACCCCCATAAAAATTCTTGTAACATGAGTTCGTATTTCATCTATTTTTTTGGGATATTGTAGTTTTGGTGTTTTAATTTTATTTATTTTATTTCCCTTAATGTTTTTTTAGGAAGATTAATTACAAAAGAACAACTTTACAAAACGAAACCAAACAAAGTAAAAATGCAGCAGCCACCCCCTTTTGGTACTTTTTTTATTTTTGACTTTTAAGCTTTAACTAAGAGAGCGTTAATAATTGCGTTTTCGTGCAAAATAAATGGTATGACATTTGAACAGAACAATATTTTGTTGGCAGAATTCACATTTATGTGCATAAAAGAAAAAAATATATAATAAATGGACATAATAATAAATGTCATGTAATCCGCTCACAATAAAAAAAATGCACTTAAATTCTTTTAAAATCCTTACAAAGAACTTAAAAATTCTTTCTATATTTTAATATTCAAGGTTAACAATTTTTATCGCTTTTATTTGCAAAGTGTCTTCTTTTTGACAAGATGACTGCTTTTATTTCTGTTTAAACATTTTGCACAATAATTTTATACAATTTAAAATTTTCTTTGGTTTTATTCATGATTCCTTATGTTGAGGAAATATTTGTTGTTTTAGCCATTCTTTTAACTGCACTTAGAAATATTACCCATAATGACTTTAATAATCGCGTAAATTTTCATTTTTTTGTGATAATTTTCTGTTTAACGTTAATAATAAATATTTTTGTTATTTCGCATCAATTAGACTGTAAAGATAAAGCGAATGGAGTACGATTTTACCAAAACGCAATCTGTTTAATGTAACATTTGTGGATATTCAATGCGTTTCAAAAGTAATTATTAAGAGCTTTAACTAATTTCATATAATAGCGAAACTTAATGTTTTATGGTCTGTCTTTTAACAAAAAGAGTTTTTATAACCAGCAAATAAAAATAAAGAAGAAATTTAAAGTTGTTTTTAAACCTCAGTTTTTTTTTAATTCCAAAAAAAACTTTTGTAAGGAACTTTCCCTAAAAAGTTGTTTTAAGCACAACTTTTAAGCCGAGCCCTTGCAATTCTGCTTTATTCCAGGCAACAATTTGGCGGGATAATAACTGGCAATATTGGTTGCGCGAGAGAGAGAGAGTAATACCAGTAATAACAGTGCTGCCACAAATGTATCTTAAAATATATTTATTATGCTTATGGCCAGAAAGAAAATACACGTTATAAAATTAAGTATTTCTTTCTTGAACTTATCCAAAATCGTACCTTAAGCTTTGTATAACTCGGGATTAATTTAAAAAATCAAGATGTTGTTGTTTTTATTGTCATGTGTTGTGTTTTTGTGTTTTCTTCCCTGTTTAATATAAAACGGGGTAAACTTAAGTCGAATGGAAAAAGTTTTAGTGATTTCAAAAACTTGCTTTATATAAAGATATCGAGTGGCTCTAAAACATCTAGGCTAAGCTAGAGAACTGGGTGTACAAAAATACCAATTGGAAGGGTATATAAGGGTGACCATTTATTTCTGGTTTGAAATCAGTACGCCATTCCGTTTGTAATGTCCTTAATATCCATTTGCGACCCCATAAAGTATATATTGTCTTGGTCTTTATAGATGGGAAAGTTGATTTAGCGATGCCCTTCTGTCCGTTAATCTGTTGAAATTAAGTTTCTAAAGCCTCTTGAAAATTTTCAGACCTGTTTAGGGTATCAAAACATCAGGTATACTTGCGAAAATTTTGCTATAGAAGTTCAGGGAAACCGTCGGATAAGTGACAGATATATAAGCCCAAAACCAAGACTACCTCTGTTTATTTCTTTAAAATTTTTACATAAGAACCTTTACAACTGCCTCGGAATCGCCCCTAAACAGATGCAATGTAAGACCGACTCCCATTAATTTTTCCCAATTAATACTCTTGAACATACTTACATATCTATCTTCGCCCCCTAACAGGGTTGCCATACAAAGTTTAATTTTTCTTATTTTGTTAAATCGCTTTCACAGCTTCCAGGGTACTCCTACAAAGGTCAAATATAGGACCGACCCCAGCTAATTTTCCCCCCAAACAGTTGGTGGAATAATCGGTCTGGGTGTCTATGTAATCTTGTAAAGAAAATATTTGATTTAGAAAATAAATTTTGAATTTTTTTTTACATTTTTGAGCAGTTGTTGATCGATTCAAAACAAAATTTGAATGTTTAAAATACTTTATATACACTTTTAGCTGCTATAAAAATATCTAACTATTTAGTTTTACTATAATTTAACAAATTTTTTGCGGAAAAAATTATAATTTTAATTTATTTTGAAAAATCAGTACAATCGGTACATTTTTAGAAAAATCAGTACATTTCAGTACACAAATTTTTAATCAGTACACCAAATGAAAAATCAGTACATGTACTGAAGAAATCAGTACGAATGGTCACCCTAGGCATGGCCCAACGGTATAATTTCTTCATGCTCTTTTAGGTGTCATAACAGTGCTGGTATTTATGGCCTAAATTTTAATGCCGATTGTTGTTGTTTTTGTTTTTAACTGACATACAAAAAATTAAATGTTAAGTCGAACATTATGGCGAACATAGTTGCTTAACCATATGTTTGGGCATAGATATCAGCAGATGAACGAACCATAAACATTAGCGGTCTACAATAATGTCCATACCAAGTTCATGACTAATGGAGACGTTGTGTCAAAAACAAAAGTTAACTGCCCTTTTTGCATTACCAACTGCATTCTAATCAACATTATAAAAAAATAATGGTTTTTTAAGAAGTTTCAAAACTCAAAGGTTACTTTAGTCTCATGCCTAATATAAAGAATCAAATCGTTAATATTATTGGTAATTGCTTCTTCGAAAATACTTATTTCTCGATTACATTTTTTACTGGGCAATTGTAGCAAAACTAAGCAACATATGTTTTAAGTGGCAACCCTAATTTATTGGGTGTATTTTGCAGTTTTTAATAAACGTAAATCGTCTTTCAAATTTATGAATCATAAATCAGAAATATTTGTACTTTATCGGCTTAAAAAAGTAAGTTTAAATCATGATTAAAGCTTTCTTAAAAGGAAAAGGTTCAATATACTCAACAAAAAACTAAATATAAAACATGCAAACACCACACCTCCAAAGTCTCCCAAAGTCATCATAATTACAAACAGCCACATCAATGCCATTACGTGTGTGCGCACACAGGAAATACTATGTCTCATACTTGTGGAAACCACATCACATAATAAAGGCTTATCATGCTTGATTTTATCCCATGTATTCCAAAAAAAAAAAACTTTAAAGCAAAAAAAATTAAAAAAAAACAAAGAATCAAATATTTAAATCTGGTTTTTATCACAAAGCTTGCGTTAATTGTGTATGTGGCAACATTTTCCTCCATTAAACTCTCTGGCAACAAAAACATTACAATCAGACTGTAAATAATCACAGGAATTCATTAAGTGTGCTTAGGGTTTTACTTTTATAGGGTGATCTAAATTTATGGGATTAATTGAACTTGTTTAAGCGTTTGTAAAAATTTTTGAAATTTTACGGTTGCAAAAGACATACAAGAATCTTACCCATCGTTTACAATATAAAATAAATAAATATAAGATATAATTTGTATCATACATTAATAACAAATTAAAAAAATCCAAATCAAAAAAAAAATCCCTTTTTAATTTTCCCGTAGGGAACCCCTTACCTGTATGGTTAATCATTTGTTGAACATGCAATTTTGCAAAAGATTTGTTTAGATTTTTAGTGGTTATTATTTGTTTATGTAGAGTGTAAAAAAATCTACTGAATCGCATAAACATATGCATATACACACATTTCAATCTATTGTAGAAAATAGTTGGCTGGAACTCCCACACACTTGTTATGGTTGCAAAAAAGCGAAATACTAAAGTCATGGCTTTTTCTTTAATTTTTTAAATCAATTGATTACTTTAACAGCTGCAGCACAATTTATTGGCTGCTTAAAAACACTGCTGCTTCCTAATCATTTAATTTTTTCTATTAATATGGTTTGTTTTTGGTACAGGGTGTCTGGTGGCAGATTTATATTTTCAAACTTAAATAAAAAATGTAATAATTGACACAAAGTTTAATTAAGAACATTAAACAATAGAATGGAAATGCGGATTATTTAAAGAGTATGTCACCTAGATGTCTTCCGTCGAGTTGAATACACTGTTCAAAAGGGAGCCTTGTGTTCTGCGCCACAGGCTGCAGTAAACGTGGTTCAATTAAGCTGACTTGACGAATATTTTCCTTTAAAGCCACAAGAGATGTGGGATTGTCTCTTTGAGGTGGGTTAGGTTATGTTAGGTAGAACAGGCAGCCGTTGAAGGAAAGGATACAGCTCACTTGGGTCCGCTTCATTCGGTCCCTTTGTGTTAGCTGGAGAGGCAGATGGAATAGGTTGAGATAGAAGGAAAGAAGAAATTTAGAGAAGGATAAGAAAGAAAGAACAGAAAATAAAGCAAACTTACCAGGGTCTCTGGTGGGAATCGAACCCACAACCCCCAGACTGGTAGACTTGTGCACTTACCACTGATCTACCGGGGCACCCCTCTTTGAGGTAGCCCCATACAAAATAATCCGCGAGAGTTAGTTTGAGCGACCTCGGTGGCCATGGGATGTCTCCAAAGCGACTGATCGGTTTTTGGGGAAAATTTTCCCGAAGCAAATTCATCGAAGCTCTGGCTGTGTGTGCAGTCGCCCCATCCTTTTGAAACCACGTGTGTGAGGAGTACGATGGATAAGCTCGCAGGATTGGCAAAAAGAATTCCTTAATCATAAGTCAATAATTTTCACCGTTGACATTTGTCGCCGGGCCTCGAGAACTTTCGAAAAAATGGTCCAATTATCGCATGCGTGGGTAGGGCACACCAAACAGTTTCCCTGGGGTAATGCAATGGTTTTTGATGTTTGAGTGGAGGGATGCGGGTGCTTGAAGACCAGTAACGACAGTTTTGCTTGTTGACGTGGCCGTTTAAGTGAAAATGAGCCTCGTCGCTCCAAAAAAAATGGGATTAGCAGTGTGAAAACGCTCTAACATTGCTTTACAAAAATTTTTGCGTAAATTAAAGTCATTTTCTTTCAAATCTTTAAAAGTTTGGAATTCAGATACTTTTTTGAAAATTTCATGAATAATCGCTTTTGGAAATCCCAGTGAGGCTGTTCTTTTCCGCGGATTTTCACGTAAACTGCTTACAACCAGTTCAATGTTTTCGGGATTCCTTTAAGATCGACTGGGCCCTGGCCGTAGGGAATTATAGCCGAAGCAGTTACGCGGAATCTCTGCACCCACAAACGAATTAAATTTACACTCGGTCGCCGAATACCGAACTTTGAAAAAATTTTGACAAGAAATTACGTAAAAATCATTGCTCTTAAAAAATGTCCCTACAGCAAACGCGTGATGCTCACTCGACCACTGCGACATCGTGACTGACAAATCCGCACAATCGATAATTCCAACGGCGCCACCCTCCCTCCTTACCGTTTATCATTTTTTGAAATAATTGAATTTAAAAATATAAAAAACCAGACACCCTGTAATCACAAATAATTTCCATAATTAAATGTATAATTTCCATATTATATTATTAAATTGCAAAAAAATTAAAGATAAAACACATTAAGAACATTAAGAATGTTAATAAGATGTAAATATTTACTAAAATTCAAAGAATCTACTTGATATCACTTTGTGTAGTAAACAAAGTCTTCTTGTCTGCCTTCTTTTGTCTTAACAATTGAATCAAACTTTGTTACGCACTTTAACTCTTAGTGCAAATCTCGATGCCAGAAAAAGGCATATGTGGCACATGTCAATATTTGTTTTATTTTATAGGTGTGGATTTCTTTTAACTGGAAGTGCATTTATTTATATGTGCATTACTCCTGTTCTATGAAGAACGTTTAAACTAGAGCTTTAATCATTTATAAAAGAAAATCGTTTTACTCAGACATGTTTCTATTAAATTATATATGTTTGTAAATATTTGTTTATTTTTTTTTTATAAATAAGTAGAACATAAAACGTAAATAATTACAATTAAACCTCAAGTTGAACAACTTAATCACCTGAAGCTGCTGCCTCCTATATATGGTGGCGTTAATGCCGGAACCCGTTATATATATATGCCGAGACATTTTGTTTTAAAAGTATATAAAGTCGGCTAAAAAGAAGAGAAAAATAAAAAGCTGTTAATCTAATTATAGTACAACTTTATTTAAGGTTAAGTCGACTAAAGTTTTCAGTATAAGTATGTGCTATATGCCAGCACAAGATGCGTTCAAATAAAAAGCGAAATGCAACATTAACTTCTAGTACAGAGTTAGGGTACGGTCAGATATTTGCCTTAAAAAGCGTAACCACTAAGAATTATAGTTTTTTACTCCTTTATTTATTGATACATAAAAAAATAATAATAATTTTTTTTCTTTTGTTTATCACCTTAAAAAACTTATTTTGAACAGAAGGATTCTGTAAGTTAATTATATCCACATCAAATACGTGGTAGGGGTATTATGCATTTGTGCTGATGATTGTAACGCTCAATAATAATGGTCTGAGATCCACCTTCAAGTATAGTGATCGACTTAAAATCACGTCCTGAGTCGATTTAAGCATGCCCGTCCTCCATATTTAAGCCAAAAAAGGATTGATTTAAGTTCGAAACCATACTTGATGTAAGCTTAAAAAGATGGATTTAAGAAGAACAAATCCAAAACTCAAAACTCATTTTCGACTTACGGATCGTTGTTAAAGAAAAAGAGTTTTATTTATTATTTGTATTTAATACATATTTAATATTTATTATTAAAATTTTTTCTGTACTTGCCGTAGCTGGGATTTGAACTTGGGACTCTTTGAACTGCAACACCAGAGCGCTACCATCAAGGCTACCGAGACACTCTGGTTTTAAATGTAAACATGTGTTCAAAAACAACAATTTTTTTCTGCTTGATTTTTGCAAATAGTTTCGACTAGACTTAAAAATTTTAAGTACAATTTTGGATAAATTAAGGAAAAAATTCTGGATTTTAGAAGTTATTTTTTTATTCTATGTAAAAATGGCTCCAAAATTACTTTTTCTTTACCAAATTTAACATCTTTATCTTTATGCATCCAACTAGTATACTGAATACAAACATTATCGGTCCAGTTTTGGATTAAGTCCCCATTCAAATGTGGTGCAGGGTATAATATGGGCGAACCTGACCAACTATAACCTTCTTTGTCTTAATTTTTAGCATGAAATTTCGATTAAATCTAATATTTAATCTTTAACTTCATAGGGTGCTTTAGAAAACAAATTAAGTAACAGTTGCATTTAAAAATAATCTTAGAAAGTTGCAATTACGTGCTTTTGTTGCCACTTTGTTTTTTATGCAACATTGTTTAACAGAATTGTAATACAGCAGACAGTTTTAATAATCGTAACATATAAGAGACCCCCCTCTCGTTTGCTACTGCTCGATTAAGCTTGTAGCACCATACTTTTTTATTTGTTGGTTTTGTTATTCTTGTTCTATATTAAAAATAGGTACATGTTGTATGAAGTTGTTTTAATATAAACTCCTTTATTCTCTCAACCCTTCTTATACCCTACACATAAGTGGTAATGGTATATATAAGTTTGTCATTCCGTTTGTAATCTCGTAAATATCCATTTTTGACCCCATAAGGCGTATATCTTCTTGATTCTAAGAGATAGGAAAGTTGATTTAGCGATCTACGTTAATCTGTTAAAATCAAGTTTCTAAAGCCGTTTGATATTTCTCGAACCAGTTTTTGGTTTTAAAACATCAGGTATACTTGCAAGAAAATCGCTATTGAAATTCAGCAAAATCGCCCGATAACTGACAGAGATATAAGCCAGCAACCACGACTACCACTGTTTATTTCTCTTACAAATTTGTACATAAAAACCTCTTAAACTGCCCCGGAGTTGACCCCCCTACACGGATGCAATGTAAGATCGACTCCCATTATTTTTTTCTCACGAACCCAATCTCCGCCCCCTAACAGGGTTGTCATGCAAAATTAATTTTTTTTTAAATCGCTCCCAGGTTGCCTACAGAGGTCAAATGTGACACCGAACCTAATTAATTTTTCTTGTCAAACATTTTTGTGGAATAGACTTACCCCCTTTCTTCAGCACCTTACAGGGTTGCCATACAAAATTTTAAAAACTTTGGTAAAAACTCCTATAACTTCCCTGGAGTCCCCCCTAGAGGAATAAAATGTATTACAGACCCCAATTAGTTTTTCCTTCCAAACATTTTCCTGGAACATACTTACCACCTTTTTTAATCACCTAAGGGGGTTGCCTTACAAAAATGATGTACAAACACCCATAACTTCCCAAGAGTCCATATTAGAAAAATAAAGTGTACGACCGACCCCCAATAGTTTTCCCTCCCCAACATATTCGTAAAACTTACTTACCCCTTCTCAGCATCGCCTAAGGGGGTTACCATACAAAATTCAGAAAAATGATGTACAAACGCTCTTAATTGTAATAAATCCTCCCCCTACCGCTTCTACGTTACCCGTGGATATGTAAAATGTAGGACTGACTCCCAGCTCATTTTTCCTTGCAAACATTTTCCTAGAACATATACCCTACTTACACCCTCTAAGGGAGTTGCCATACAACATTTTAAAAAAACTAGGGTAAAAATCTCTACACGTTGTCAAGGGTACATAACATTCGGCACAGCCGAATAAAGCGGTCTTACCTGTTTTAAATACTTATAATTTTTTACAATCACTGGGTTTAATCACCTAAACCCCAGGCATTATTAAATAGATTAATGCACAAATGGACATACATACGATAACAACAATATAAAAATAGAAAACCTATAACAATGTTTAAAACGTTGAGTTAAGTAAAATTTAACGGTCTTTTAAAGCTTTTGTTAAAATTTAATTGTTGGTGTTAAAGGGGGGAAAGGTGGGTACTGGCACAAATAAATGCAATCAATTAAATCAATCAGTAAACGTAACGAGTGTTTAAATGAATTAGCACCTATTTTTTTGGCTTAATGAATATTTAACTTACAAAAAATTCTAAATAGATTTTTTTTTAAATTTGCTTTGGCTTTTGCGGTCAACGATCTTTTACCCATATATATGTATGAATATATGAATGATTGGGTGTATGTTTAAAATATATTCAACTGTTTATTAGGTTTTCTTTACTGGTTGCTTTTTATGTAGTTTATTTTTTTTAATTTGATTAAACTAAAACTGATAAAAGTGCAGCAACAAAGCTTAAAAATGTCTGATAAATTAAAAAAGATTATTTTTTGTTCTAAACTAAATATTTTAAACTACTTATTGGCAGATTGATTTTGTACAACCGCTATCACAAGTATAATATAGGGTGTCTCAAAATGGGCGTTAGATGTAAATGTTGCTAACAAGTATGTAGTAAATGATAAAACAAAACACATCCATAACATACAAAAAATATGTTCATACGAGGGTTGTATTTTATATTTCTTGATTATAAAACAAAAACAAATATTAATCATCAAAAATCGTTTTATTGTTTTTCAAAATATACCCCTGAAGATCTATACACCTTTGCATGCGTTCGAACCAATTGTCGAAGCACTTTTGCCACTCGGATTGAGGTATCCTCAAAACATGCATTCTGAATATAGCAACCTCTTCTTCAGGTGCCAAGTCAGAACTATACGGCCGATGACTCAGCAAATCCATTTTTTGGGTGCTTAAAAATGCAGTTGTTTGAGCCGATTTGTGAGAGCTCGCATTGTCTTGGTGATGAGGGATCCATCTTCGGCGGTTGGTTTTCCTGATTTCTTGGAAGACAACAGGCAAACAAATGGTTGTGTACCACTAAGAATTGACAGTTCTGCGCTGTTCTAGTGGTACGGTTGCGACATGTCCAGTTTTTCCGAAAATTTGCTTAGAAGTGCTTCGTGCGCGAACAACTTTTGTTGGATTTGACTAATCTTGAAACACCCATACAGTCGACTGCTGTTTACTTTCGGGCACATACGCGTAAATCCACGAATCATCACCTGTCACGATATCATAGACGTGTTTTGAAGCACCACGATCGTGTTTTCTGAGCATTTCTTTCGACCAATCGACACGAGCCTTTTTTCGAGCGATTGACAAATTATATGGGATTCAACGCGAACAAATTTTTTTGGCAGTCAAATGTTTATGCAATATTGAATGTATGATGGTCCCACTAATGCCTAAGGTTGTCTTAATCTCACGATAGGTCACATGACGATCTTGCAATATCAGCTCACGCACAGCACCAATGGTTTTCGGAACAACAACTGATTTTGGAAGACCTTCACGAAATTCGTCTTGGAGTGAACTACGACCACGATTGAATTTACGATGTCATCGATAAACACTGGTCCTTGATGGAGCTTCATCGCCAAAAAAAAAATTAAGCTCATCCATGCACTGTGGCTGAGTTAATCCATTTTTTTTTAAAGAATTTGTGAAAGAGCTTCATTGTTGACATTTACTTTTTTTAAAACAATTAAAATTTTAATCGAGACAATTAAATTTTTGATTGAATATTTTTGAAAAATTGAAAAATAATTGAAAAATATTTAGGAATAATTTTTTCTGTGCCCATTATTGAAATTTAATTAAAATATGGCAACATTGTTGTGAGAATCAGTGTCTTAAAATTAACAAAATAGGACAAACACTGACAAGCTAAACAGATTCCATTTTAAAACTACTTGTTGCAATATATTTTTAAATGTTCTATCGTTATGCCCCAATTCTTTTTCATCATAATAGTTATGGTTGACAGTCTATAGTTTCTATAAAAAAATGGAACATTCGTTTTTATTGTTAAACAATATTTTAGAAATAATGAGAGTTTGGCGGTCACAGTTCGAAAATTACATACAAAATTCTTTAATGGCTTTATTTATTGTCTTGGCTTAGTTTAAAGTTGTTTAAACTTCTGCTTTGTCATCGCTTGATGATTAAGTCAAGTTGGTCAAGCAATGACTGTAAACAGCAATTTGTTTAAAATACTAAATTTTGTTAAACCCTACACTTGTTTTGTGAAAAGGGCATAATGCATTTGTTTTTATGCTTTTTACGTCCCTTAGTAAAAGTTTAACGCCCAGTTTAAATTATGCTTACTGATTGAGTATAACCTTCTGAGTCGATTTGACGATGTACATTCTTACGTCTGGCTGGTCGTGTGTCCATATAAAACAAAGTGTTGGTTAAAATTATTTTATAAATGCAGCGTTTGGCCCAAGGAAAATCTGTTAATAAAAGTGCGCTCGCTAATTGATTGATTTTGATAAAATGTTTTAACGATTAAAACACGACCAAACATGAACTGTCAAGACTAATGGTGGCAAAACAAAGAAGTATACCTTGCCGGCGGACACCCTGTACAAAAAGTGTTATAAATTGTGGTCTTAGGGTATAATGTGGTCGAGCTTGACTGACCATAACTTTCTTACCTAAACAATAATAATTCAATTTAATGGGCTGTTAAAAAACTTTGGTGACACTTTGCTGCACATTTCTTTCATTAGTTGTAAGAAGTTTTATTAAATTTTTTAGTTTAAAAATTGTTAATCAGTTTTCTCTTTAACACGTGCTCACGCCTAACAATTTACAGTTTTTTTTATTTAGGAAAACCCTCTGCCCCGTTTAAATTAATTTTTATCTTGTTAAGCTATAGACGACTTAAGCTATATAAAGACTAATATGGTTTGTTAAAAATGCTATAAAACAAATTTACTATGGATAAGCAGTTCCGTTTCCTTTTTTTTAGTTTTTTTTTTTTAATATATTTTTTTTAAGTTTAAAGTCTAAAACGAAAATATTTCCTAAATTTATATCTTAGCATTGTGGAAAACAATTTATTTACTTTAAATATGAGGTGCATGATAACGTTTAACCAATTACTAGGAAACAAACTATTATTCATTGCCTTTTTTATAATTATTTATTAGTTTGCTATCTCTACCAAGAAAGAAAATAATTTTTAAATAATTTGGTAAATTAAATTGTTTATTATACCCTTCACATAAGTGATAAGGGTATATATAAGTTTGTCATTCCGTTTGTAATTTCTTTATTATCCATTTGGGACCCCATAAAGTATATATATTTTGGATCCTTATAGGTAGGGAAGCCGATTCAGCGATGTCCGTCTGTCCGTGTTGTGTTTAAAATTAACTTTCTAAAGCCCCCCGATATCGCATAGACCCGTAAGTGGTATCAAACTGTCAGAGATAGTCGCGAGAAAATCGGTATTGAGATTCAGTAAAATCGCCCGATAAATGACCGAGATATAAGACTACCTCCTTTTTTTCAGTCTACAACAACAACAAAGAACATATGTACTTATGTGTGTAATAATAAAAAAAAACAACAAAAAACAAAAAAAAAACAGAATCAGTCATGTTGATATTATTGAACCACACACAAAAGGAAAATTTTATTATTATTAGTATTCATACATATAACAGGGTTGCCATACAAAGCTTAATTTAAACATTTTTAAAATCGCTCCTACGGCTTCCAGGGTTCTTCTACAAAGGTAAAATATAAGACCGACCCGAATTATTTTATCCATCCTAACATGGTTGCCATACAAAATTTGAAAAAGTAAGGTAAAAACCGCTTCAACTTCCCCGGAGTCGCCCCTAGAAAAAAAATGTATCCCAGACCCCCATTAGTTTTTCCTCCCAAACGTATTCCTAGAGTATGCTTACCCCCTATCTCCACGCCCTAAGGGGGTTGCCATACAAAGTTTACAAAAATGATGTTAAAATGCCCACAACTTCTTCAGAGTTAGCCTTAGAGCAATAAAGTGTACGACCGACCCCCATTAGTTTCCCCTTCAAAACATATTCCTGGAATATACTTACCCCGTATCTCCACCCTCTAAGTGGGTTGCCATACAAAATTTGTAAAAATTAGAATAAAAACCCCTACAACTTCCCCGTCACCCGTGGAGCTTTAAAAAAATGACACCGACCGCTATTTAAAAATTAGAAATATTTGATAAGTAAAAAAAATGATAAAAATAAAAAAAATGTTTGGGATTTTGAAAGGTCAATGTGAAGGGTATATAAGATTCGGCGCAGACGAATATAGCGCTCTTACTTGTTTTATTTTTCATTTTTTCTGAAATAAAAATTTCTTTCACAAATTAAAGCTGTTTAAGGGGTTAATAACTAGTAATTGTTGACACCTAATCCCAACTATTTTTCTTTAACTTTTTATGTATTTATTTTGTAGTTACATTCTTTGTATCATCGAATAAATGTCTGACTTGTTTGTTTGATGATGTAAGGGTTCTAAAATCAATAATGTGCAGACAGTTTTTGTGTTCTGCTCCAATTTTTATTATTTTTCAATTAAGGTCTTTCTTGCTCTACATAGTTTCTTTATAGAATATAAAAAACGTTAGTCATTCATATAGAGTATATTAAAAATTTTAGGTATTTAATTTGATAAAAAATTTGTTGTTTAGTGTTAAACGATTTGCTATAAAAATTTTGTTGACAAGTTTGGCTTTATTTAAAAAAAACTATATTGCTATCAATTGTGTATGTATATACTCCCTTTGAGGGGGTTAAACTCATTTCGGTATCATTAAAGTTAATCATAAATTACTTACCACAAAGAATTTTAAAAGTAATTAATTGATTTTAAATCTATTTATACTGTTTTTATACTTATATGTATGTATTTTTAATTTGAGTTTAACTCTACAAATTTAATTACTTGATAATAAAATTGTTTTTTTTCTGTGTTTTTACAGGTACGTACATGCTCAAAACTAATTAAACTTCATACATCATTTGGTTTGTATAGTAATTTGATTCAAAATTGGTTTTGGAATTAAATTAAATACCTTGACGAATATCACTTTTAATGATGACTTTATAAGTGAATATTTAAATGTAAATTAAAACTTATGTAGAATTTAAGCAATAAAGATATAATTCAATTGTCATTTTATTTACAAAATAATTTATTTGTAGTTTTCAAAAAAATTAATTGTTAATTGTTAATTAATTGTTAATTAATCGATATTTTTCATTTAAATGATTTTTTAAGTAAAGTAATTTAATTTTTAAACTGATTGGCATCACTGATTTACATTCGCAGTTATGTCATACACAAAAAAAAAATATAAATTAACCGTTATCCAGAGTTAGGAGTGCTTTGCAACCCAAAATATGTCATTCACTTAAAACTAACGTTTGTGTTTAATAATAATTAAATTAGACTTATCAAAGGCTTATTTGGCAATTATGCCATAAACATCTGTCAAATAAAGGCATAATAATCCTGCTATTGGTTTGGATAAACTCGTTCAAATCAAATGGTTTATTTATAAAAAAAACATTGATAATTATTATTAATACTATTATTTTTTAAACTCATTAAAAGCTAATGTTTCTTATTACAAAAATCAAAAACAATAATATTTGCTGCAATTGTTAAATAGTTAATTAACGAAGCAGAGACCCTTATATGACCCTTTTGCTGATGCTGCCCTAACAAATTATGAGTAACGAGATGGAAATGAATGCTTTTAAACAAAAAAAAATTTGAAAAATCTTTGTTTTTAATTGTAAAATGTGGGATTTAAATTGAGTTACAAATGAATCTTTACAATTTTGTCCACAAGTAAAAAGAGATTTAAGTTGGCCTAATTGTTTTATTTATTTATTGCAGCAATTAAATGCTTAATTTGATTTCTTTCTAAACAAAAATCTCAGATTTTTAAATATGCATTTTAATGATGGTAGAAATATTTCCGTTTGCCCCTTTTTGAAATTAAAAAAAAATAATACAAAACAAAACGCTTTCAAATTTTGTGTATAAAAAGAGAGGCCTAAATTTTCTCTCTAATGCATTTACTCTTGGTTCATACTTTTGAAATGTGAGAAATGTGCTCTTTAAACATGTGGCAACGTTCCGATATAATAGCAGAGCGCGAAAGCAGCTGGAAATCAAAACAAACAATGGAAAGCATTGGTAAACAAGTTTTTTATTTATTCTGAAAACATAAACAAACTGCCAAAATCATATGGTTTTTATTAGGGCAACCAAAAATATGCCTTTTTAAAGGGGTTTTATGGGCATAAAATATGCAGTAAAAAGTTATAATTATGCTTTAACAAATTAAAAATATTTGCTTTAATAATAATAATTTTGGGAACTTAGACTAGGGAATTTCGCAGCATTTAAAATTAAGTTGCTTTAACAAAAAAATAAAAAAACATTTACATAAACTCCGGTAGAAAAAAAAAAACGGGGAAATCGAAGTGATGTTAAATAATGTTGATTTTAAATTAGTTTTCAAACTTATCGGGGTATCAATTTTTGTCAAATCAAAACAAACCAGGAGACAAACTACGGCATCCGATTCGGTTTGAAATTTAAAAAATTTAATTATAATTCCTTTATTAAAAGCATTGACAGTTCGATCGATCCAGTCGAATTTCGATTCGAAACGAATGCCGTAATTTGCCCACAGAATGGGTTTCGCTGCTAAATTTAAAAAAAAACTAAAGCTAGCGAACTTAAACTAAATTTAAATTTAATATAATTAATAAAAAAATACTTTACAAAAAAGTATTCTTTTTGAAAAAATATATGTTTGTATATGTATGTCAAAATATGCTGTTAAATGCAAAATATGCAAAAATATGACCTAAAAAATTAAGCCCAAACGGATGATAATAATAATGGGTTTATCTATAAAATAAAGTATTCAATAAAAAACAAAAACTTAAAAAAGGTAACAGTGAACACTAGACAGATTTTTTTAAATTAAATATAAGAAATTCCAAAAATTAAAACAGATGTACCAAAAAAATAAAAGGCTTTTAAAGGAAAAATATGCCAAAACATGATGTTATATGCAAAATACGCCTTTAGCAAATCGATCCAAAAATTTTGCAAACGCTCTGAAACTGATTAATAACAGCATTCAAGATAAACACGACGCACAGAAAAAATATAATTTTGCATATTTTTGGTTGCCCTGGTTATAATATAAAAAGAAAATAAATAAAGAAAATTTTGATTGAAATATAATTAAGACTTAAATAGGGTTGATTTTTTTCAGTCATTAATTAATTAAGGAGTTTGTTTTATTACGTCGAGTTAGTAGAACTGATTATCGTCTGGTAACACTAAGAACCCAAAAGGTCTATGTGGGGTTTTCGGGACTAGCCAGTGCAACCTAACATAATCGAACATTTTTCCTTAAAAGTCGATGTAAAATCACAACAAAAATAGGAAATTGCGGTTAAACGCATATCTTTTGTTCTGAAAACAAAAAAACTGCCAAAATCATACGGTTATAATTGACTTAAGACTTAATTATTAAAATACACAGGATTAACCACTTAAGTGGCATTTAAGTTTTCACTGAAGAAAATGAACTTTGTCGTTGCAAAATCAAAATTCTTCCAAATTAAAATCTTTTTGTAAACAGCTAAGTTAATGATCTTTTAATTTTTTAAGCTAAAAAAAGATCAACGTTAACGGTTAATGTTAATTTTAAAATTAATAAATTTAAAATAAAATTCAGTTAAATGCCAAAAAGAAGAAGAATAAATCGTTTCAAAAAAATCTGATACATCAAAAAAAAGAAATAAATTTGGAGAAAATGGGTTATTTTTTGCGGTTGAAATACAGGTGCCAAAATACTGCAAAATGAATCTTTTATTTTTTTATGATTGCAGGTGCGGATGCCGTTGAGGCTTTGGGGAGGAAAAGAAGTTTTATTAATTTTTTAAAAATATGTTATAAACTTAGTTTAAGAAGCTGAACGATTGTTATGTAATTAGTTTCCCCCTTCCTTCGATCCGCCCCTGCATTTTTTTAAATTTATTTAAAGTCAGGTATAAAACTGGAATTTTCTTTAATCTTGCCTTTTAAGTGAAAAAACACATTCCTTTTTTTATATCATAATTTTTTTTTAAATATTAATTTTTTTTTTTTAGTTCTGGACTAATGTTTGTCATGTTTTTAGCCGTAGAAATATCGTACATATTTGCAGTGTGTTAGTAGTTGGATTTAAAATAAAAATAACTCGCAGCTAATAAATAATATGTGCTAATATTTGCACGAACTAATGGTTATTTATGTTTTTTTTTATTTTTGCTGCTTTTTTAGAGATCAATTAAAGATTATGCTCTTACCGTTTTACGGTGCCCTACAGTAGGCAAGACAACAAATGCCGTTTTGCTTTTAAAATCCTTTTTAAACGGGTTTAATATGATAAGCCGTTTTACAATACCTTGGGGCTCTAAATGATAAATTTATTTTAATATTTTTTTTCTATGCATATTGTTTAAAATTTTTTTTAAACTAAAAATCGTCGCGTATTTAATTAAACATTACTGATTTTATTTTGAAAAAAAAAATGTTTGTTCCATACGGTAAACCAGTATTCAATTACGGGTTTCTTAAATTAAAATTCACTTAAACAAGTTTTTAACCCTCAAAAGATTTTAAAAATTTATCCCTTTCGACAACACTAATAACCAGTGTTGTTAAGTACAGCTAAAGAAAAATATGTGCTGCAACACCATACTTCCCTGCTACCTTAAGTAGGGCATTATTATATAAAAGTTTACTTCTTTCCTTTTTTTATTTTAATTTTTTGAAAGAAGAAAACAAGTTGTAAAATCTTGTTTTTGCTACTTCATCAACATCATCTCCTTTTCTTTGTCTGTTTGATGGTGTTTTGCGGGTTTCTTCACTACATAATCGACTGACCAACTGCATGGCTTGAAAGCAAAGTAAATATCTAAACGTTTACAGTCATGTTTACAGCAAGGAATACCTTTATAATATGAAGTTGTTTTTATGGCTTTATTTTCCCGCGCTTTGTTTGTTTTAGTAAAATCAATAAGTTTTTAAATGGAAATGGAAAATTAACAATAAAGAGATGCCAATTATGTTGTTTCTCTACTGTTATAAAGTGAACTGCAATGACACACATCCAACCTTAGGTTGCCATACATTTGTTTTTTTACATGTTATGCAGACATTTAAGGCTAATGTGTATGTACATAATATAGAGTAGTTTTGATTAAGCTGCATTTTGTTTATGTGCAAGTTTTGTCTTAACTGCGCAAAACTTAATTTTTCTGTTTGTACTCTTCAAAAGTCCATACAAATTATATTTTTAAGTGCATTTTCTATACCTGCACTTTTAAGATAACTGCACCAAGTTTCTGGCAATAAAAAATTATTTTCATACAAAACATCAACGTCAGCTGCGTTTTAACGTACCTGCGCAAAATCTTTGTTTTATGTAATTATTTATTAACAAAATAAGCGTTAGTATACTAACCTAAAATGTTAATTGGGACAATTAATTTGTTAATTAAAAAAAGTTAAATTTTAACTAAAAAAATATGCAAATATTTTTTGTTTGCACATATACAGGGTGTCTGGTGGAAAATTTATATTTTTAAATACGATTGTTTTAAACGGTGCGGAGGGAGGGTGGCGCTGTTGGAATTATCGATTGGGCGGATTCGCCAGTCACGATATCGCAGTGGTCGAGTGAGCATCGCGCGTTCACTGTGGAGGCATTTTTTAAGAGTATACGTAACTGCTCGTCGACAATTTTGTTCAAAGTTCGGTATTCGGCGAATTCGTGATAGACCGTGTGCAAATTTAATTCGTTCGTTAATGCAGAGATTCCGCGAAACTGCTTCGGCTAGGACTCCCGAATACATTAAACTTGCTAAAAGCAGTTTACGTGAAAGTCCGCAACTTTCAAGGCAGCCTTACTGGGACTTCCGAAAGCAAATAATTATGAAATTTCGAAAAAGCATCTGAAGTTCCATCCTTTTTAAATTCAAGTCGTTCAGGAACTGAAAGAAAGTGACTAATTGACGCAAAATTTTTTGTGAAATGATGTTGAAGCGTTTTGGCACTGTAAATCCCATTTTTTTTTTGGAGCGGCGGGGATCATTTTCACTTAAACGGTCACGTCAACAAGCAAAACTGCGCTTACTAGTCTCCAAGAGCCCGCAACCCTCTGTTGAAACATGAAAAACCATTCCAGGATAACTGTTTGGTGTGCCTTATCCACGCACGAGAAAATTGGACCATGTTTTTTTGAAAATTCTTGAGGCCAGGCCACGAATGTCAACGGCCAAAATTCTCGACGCATGATTACGGAATTCTTTTTGCCAAACCTGCGAACTCATCCATCGTACTTTTCACACACGTGGTTTCAACAGCCAGAACTTCGATGAATTTGCCTTGGAAAATTTCCCCCAAAAACCTGATCAGTTGCCGATCTAACTTCCATTGGTTTTTTATGGGGCTACATCAAAGAGAGGGTTTATATAACAATCATTAATCTCTTGTGGCTTTAAAGGAAAATATTTATCGAAAAATCAACTCCATTAAACCAAGCTTACTGCAGCGTGTGGCGCAGGACACAAGGCTCTGTTTTGAAAAGCGTTTTAAACTCGACTCTTTAAAAAATAAAATCCGCATTTCCATTCGTTCTATCGTCCAATGCTCCTAATAAAACTTTATATAAATTATTAAGTTTTTTATTTAAGTTTGAAAACTGCCATCAGACACCCTGTTATAAAAACATTGAAAACTCGAGCGATCAAGTAAAATTTCAATTTTAATTGAATGCGACCAAGGCACATTACACCAGGTAATATTAAGAACTCAGCTGATTAAAATCAATTTGACATTTATACGAAATAAAAATTAATTTTATATGGAATTTTTAATTTTTCTGACATTCTACCGTTCAAACACAAAAAGGAAATGCAGAGGGCGAAAAAAAACTTTTTTTAAGGTCAACTTAAACTTGAAACTTCAATAGTAGATGTTAAATTATAGATTTGCTATATTTTTAAAACATAATTCTATACTTTTAAAGAAAAATCACCCACTTTTTTGACAATATTAGTTAAATTACCCATTTGAGATTTTCACAATATTTTGAACATTTTCTAATATCTTGCGTACTCACCAAAAACTTTCAACTTTTAATGCCCATAACTTTCCTAAAAATCAATTTATTTAAACAATTCTTTCTGTTTATTTTAGAGTCTATGCAACAAAGCCATAATAAAACTTTTAAGTTCTAACATTTATTTTTATTTAAATTTTGGCCTTCTTAGCAGCACTGTGCCTCCTTGTGTTAAAGTAATGAGCTAAAATGCATTTTCACTTACTACAAAACAACGAAGTTTTTGCTGGGTAGTTTGTTTATTAATAATTTTAAATTAAAATTAAATAAATCGAAAATTTTTTTTAAATTTTGTAGTTATTCTACAACATATTTGTTTCTGCTTCTTAATAAAAAAAAACATTGACCTACTTAATTAAAATTATTTGGCGGAAATTCCCAATTTCTATAAAGTTTGTGGTTAAAACTTTTCCAAAAACAAACATCAATTACAATTTCCCATAATTTATTTTCGATTTGAAAAAAAAAAAACATTTAAGATGGCATTAAGTAATTTAAAAATTCTTTACTTTTCTGTTGAATTTAAATAATTTAACATTTTTGTTTTTGCATTTTTGCTTTTGTATTCTATTAAGAAAAAATTCAACATGATTATACGGCAGTTAAATAGCCTCGAGCTAAATATTTCTTGCAAAAATTTATCATATTCGCTAAACAAACAAAAGTTTTATGAGAATTAAAAAAAAAAAAGAAAAAATAAACTCTCTTGCAGTTCTTTTTGAAATTTATGAAGAGCGCCATAGATAGATCTAATCTAATCCATTACAAAATCATTGAATTAAGACAAGTCAATTATAATGTGGTCGGTCTACCTCAAGCTATAATAAAATAACTTCCTCAAAATAGGAATCGACTTGACTGACTTACTAACTAAACTAACTGGCTGCCACTTTATTATTTGCGTCATCATCAGCAGAATTTGCTGCATTATGCATTACCTTTTGAAAACCGGCAAAAAAATTTCTTAAGATGATGACCAAATTGCATTAGAGAAAGATTATGCGACGAATAAAAGAAGGCCACCCGTACAATTCCAACAAATCCATAATTATCAATGATAAATTGTTAACGATTAAATTGTGGTATTAAAACAAAGAAAAAGAAGAAGAATAAACTACCACTGAATGCCTTTAAAATGAAGAAGACTAAGATTAAAAGTAATAAAACAAACTTAATGTGACAACAGCCAAATCAATAGAACTAAAACTTTAAACAACAAATAGTTAGAATAGATACTTGTGGTATTTTAAAAATGAAAAAAAAATTAAAAAACTTCATTGTCTATGGTTGAAGAGTTTAAAAGAAAGAACAATAAACAGACGGATGGATGAATGGTAGTTGGGTTGGGTTGGGTTGACTTGTTAAGTTACCTGGCTGAATGGCTGGTTACCTCGCTGTTTCACTGTCTGAAACTGATTTTTTATTCTTTTAAAGTAGAGTATTAAAGTGGATATTTAAAAGAGATGAAAGGATGAAAGGCACAATTTTTTTTGCAATAAAAATTTTAAATTTATTTTATTTATTAATGTGGAATTTATAGGGGAAATTGGACCTGTTTTTTGCACATCGTAAATATTTGTTAACGTCTTTTGATTATGTTTTGTTAAATAAGCGATTTATTTAACTAAAATTCTCTTAAAGTCGTCAAGTTAAAAATATTGTGTAAATATGTTTTTAAAATACAGATTTTACAGGTTTTCGCAAATTACACATCAAATGTTAAAAAACGAGTCTTTAAAGAAATAAATACTTAAAAATATTTTTTGTATAGGGTGTTTCTTAGGCTGCTAAGAACTATGATTTGAAAGCTAAGAATGCCGAACTGTGCTGGCATTTCTGTTTGGTAAGGTTTGACAAGTCATTATGAATCGTTTAATGCCAGAAAAACGCTTCCGAATTATGGAAATTTATTTCAATGAAAATAAATTTGTTCGCCAAGTTCTTAAAGTACTTAAAGTACCCTTGTACGGTATTGACTCAGTGAGTAAGCAATTCGAGCAGTCGTTTTTAAAAGCGAGAAAAGTCCTTAAGCTGTTAACGAATCAATATTACAAATGTAAAATGTACTGTTTACTTACAGTAAACGGCGACAATATCGAGCCATACTGAGTGAACTTTGCCGAAAATTTTTTAAAAACCCAATCGTCGCATTCAAGGCACATTATTTGACAATTCCTTAATATGAAATGTATGAAATCGTCATTAAAAAGTATATTTTTATATAATGACTAGTTATTTTAATAAGTCTCCTGATGATTAAGTATAAAAACTCATGAAATGCATTTATAAAACTTTAACCTTTAAGAACTTCACAAAATAAAAACATTTCTATTTCGAATAATCTTTCTTCCTTCCCTTAATATTGAGAAAATATTTATGGGGGATTTCATGTCAAGTGACCCAACTTTTAAAACCGATGTCTTTCGATTGGAAAGAAATTTGAACCAAAGTAAGTTCTTGCAGAGAGTAGCATAGACACAATTTTTTAACACGATCGGTCCAGAACTCTCTGAGCTAGAGGGGTTCAAAATTTGACGTTTTCGGCAAATAGGTGTTTTTTCTCATACATGTAGTTTGTTACCTTTTGCTTTTAACAAATTCGTCCCAAATACTTTCGATAGCTTTTTCTTCAATCTACCAGAAAAAAATATTTTTAAAATTAAAAAAAATTTTTTTTTTATTTTTTTTAAAAAAATAATTAGAAAAAAATTTTTTTTTTCCAAATGTGCCCATTTTTTTTTTATTTTTTTTTTGCTCAAAAGAAAGCTTAGGTCTTTTGCTTGAAGAACTTGGAGGTCGCTTAGTGGGATGCGAGTGGGATATCTATAAAAATAAATGTTTTGTAACTCAAGGCAGAGGTTTTCCAATTTTCACGCATATTCTACTTTAATTTTTTTTCCTATTTATGTAAAATTATCTCTTAAGCAAAAAAAAATTATTTTATGCTAAGAAACAAAATAATTTAACCTTTCCGACGGTATGCATTAAAAATATTAACAAAATGTGTTCAGACATTGCCATATAAAAGTGATTTTATTCCAGAGGCCTACCATTTTGTTGGTAATGCAGTGTCGAGTGTATGAGACTTTATTTGGTACTTGCATACCGTCGGAAAGGTTAAATTATTTTGTTTCTTAGCATAAAATAAATTTTTTTTTAGCTTAAGAGAAAATTTTACATAAATAGCAAAAAAATCAAACAGAATATACGCGAAAATTGGAAAACCTCTGCCTTGAGTTACAAAACATTTATTTTTATAGATATCCCACTCGCATCCCACTAAGCGACCTCCAAGTTCTTCAAGCAAAAGACCTAAGCTTTCTTTTGAGCAAAAAAAAAATAAAAAAAAATGGGCACATTTGGAAAAAAAAAATTTTTTTCTAATTATTTTTTAAAAAAAAATAAAAAAAAAAATTTTTTTAATTTTAAAAATATTTTTTTCTGGAAGATTGAAGAAAAAGCTATCGAAAGTATTTGGGACGAATTTGTTAAAAGCAAAAGGTAACAAACTACATGTATGAGAAAAAACACCTATTTGCCGAAAACGTCAAATTTTGAACCCCTCTAGCTCAGAGAGTTCTGGACCGATCGTGTTAAAAAATTGTGTCTCTGCTACTCTCTGCAAGAACTTACTTTGGTCCAAATTTCTTTTCAATCGAAAAAAAAAGTTGGGTCACTTGACATGAAATCCCCCTTATTCATTTGTTTTGTTGCATAAGATGGATGCTGCTTGCTTAAACTACTTACAAAAATTATGAACCCCTTAATCCCCTTTTGTTAATGAAAGAAAAACGTCCATGTAGAGAATTGCATCGTTTTTAGGAGTGGGTATTGGTTTTTCTCTAATTGGTTTAAATATCAACTGCAATAAAAGTAATAACTTCTCCAAAATATAACAGTTATTTACAACATACTCTAGCTACAACAAAAGTGCAGACATTTTATGGTGGTGAAACCTTTAAATACATTTGGTTGGTGGCTGAAATATACCGTAAATAATTTTCACCATATAATGGCTACTGCCTTCGCAAGCTCCTAAATTGTATAACAACAGTGTGTTGAGTTTATAATTGCTTATATAACTTCACCACTATACTAAGACTTCACCACCAATAAAGGATGTTGTCTAAAATAATATTTGTATTACTTAGGTGGTGATTAAATTTTGTTTACTTATAACAAGTAGATTGTTTTGTTTTGTTACATAAAAGTGTTATAATGCTGAATTGATTCCGAATTACCTGCATTTGTGTAGACTTTCTTTACAATTGCACAAGCGAACAAATTAGCGTGTATTTTACGGAACCACAGTCCTAATGCAATAGAAAGTAGACAATTTTTTTAAAATTAAATTAAAATTAAAATTTTTAATCACAAATATATTTTAAAGTCTTTTGTTAAAAAATTGCAATTTGAAAATTATTTCTCAAATCCGAAAGCTAATTTTCAAACAAAAATAGCAAAGATTACTACTTAAAAATTATTTTCGTATGATGCCACACAACATTTAACGAAATTCTAAATGAGTCATGAGGCTTATCAATTGATCGTTAAAAATTTTGTTGCGATCCTAAAAATTCATCATAAGGCTTGATATTTTTTTTTTCAAAAAAATAATTTTAAAATCCCACATTTCAGGGAAAAATCTTCAACAGCAAAACTGTAACAAAAGCGGTAATCGTTTCTGCAGTGGTGCCGTGCCAACTTTTCAAGGCAAAACATTGAAAATAAAATATAGAGCCCGACCGAATGTGGAGTTTTGAAATCGAACGTAACCCAAAGCCAAACTTCGGTAAAATTTCTAAAGTTTGACCGAACCCGAACGCAGAACGAACACACCCCAAACGCAGACTGTATTATTCGAATAATTTATTTGTTCATTGAATACAAAAAAAATAACAATTTTATAAAATCAACAAAAATAAGTTATTTTACTTTAAAAAAATTATCATAAGAAAAATATGTACGAAAATACATTCAGAGCAGAAAGAAGTTAATTCACTAAAAGTGGCATCTAGAAGTTTTCCTTATTTATATTTATTTGTATTTAAAAAAATAATAAAAAAACAGTACACATACGAGGTAATTAAGTAAAGCGCAAAAAGAGTTAATATGGTAACGCTGGTTTTGTATGACCCAATCGGAAATAACGGTATTTAGACAATCTTATTTTAATAAAGATTTAAAAAGTGAAGTTAGCCGCAAGTAATGAACAAATATGTAAACAAATAAGTAATAGGGATGCCAGTCCGGTTAAGTGAAGGCAAAAATGGGAGTTTTTGTCGATAAATTTTTGCAAAAATCAAATAAATTTTTTAAGGTATAGGTACAACATTTAATTCGGTTTTTTTTTTGTTCTGAAAAATTTAGTTTTTTTTAGTAGATAGTTTTTGTGGTAGCACTGTTAAAGGATTGGTTCTTAGTCAGACGTAGACAATCTAGTTAAGCTGTTAGATGCTGCCCTTAAGCCGATGCCTGGGGTGACCAGTAAGGGAACCCATATGCCAAGACGGCAGCATTAAGTTTTTTTAACCTTTAAAAATTTTTTTTCACAAAAGGAAACTTTCTCAGCATGCCTTTAGCTGTCTTAAAGCACTTCATGTTTATTAATTCAAATGTTGTTACTTTAATGACTTTTCCCAAAATTATGTCGTATTAAATGTAAAAAAACTGCCGTTAATTCTCAAATGCAACAAAGTTTTGCATTTTTATTTTTTTAATTATACTCTCGACCACACCTCTTAAATCAACTATTTAAAAAATTAATGGCGATTTTTGTTTATTTAACATTCATAGCAGCAATTGTAGTTTTATATAAACGATATTTTCATTTAATAGAAAATGTTAAAATTAATCACAATTACTTACCTGTGGCACGTCATTATAATCGTAAAACGTTTCAGCGTAATTAAAAAGAAATGTGCGTCTACTTTCAAGTAGGACTTACACATAAGTCATATTACCACGCAAATCTTGTGTCTGAAAATGAAATGAATGAAGAATGTGTGACAACTTAAAAGACTTTAATGTAACTAAATTAAGGACGACTGTCTGTTCTCTTAAAGATTAAATTCTATTTTGACATTGAAATACAGTAAATATGATTAGCAAATTGTCAAAACTTTTCTCACGCTCAAAAGACTGATTCATATCTGCTTCAATATTTTTTGTTGCATTTTTTTACCAATTGCTATGGCTCAACAAACAAATTTTTTTATAATTATTAAAATTTATGGATTTTCCCCATTTTATGTCTTCAAAATACCACCTTTAATATGTTGCTTTTTTTAAAAAAGATAATTTTTCTTACTTGACTCTTTTAAAGATTTATAGAGTCTGTGTTAGGCCTCCCTGCCCACTTGTTTGTCATAAGAAGTAAGTTAGTAGCTGCTTGAAGTTGAATGGATTTATTTCATACATCCTGCCATCTCCAGCTACCAGGTGATTTAACTAAATATGAAATTGTGGCAGTGTAAATGATAAGCTATTTACCATTTTGATGGATTACATTTGAGTTGCATTTAAGTTGCAATTTTTTCTTCTGTTTTACTTCATTTTGAATGTCATCTATCATATGTATGCATATGGGCTATTCCACGTAAAACAAGGGTAAATAAAAAATTTTTTTCGAATAGAGATTTTATTGAATTATGACTACAAGCGAATAAGAATTATGAATAAATAAAAAAAATTCATTTGTGTCAATTCCACCGATATGACACAGCCAGCGCAATCGCTTGTTTTCTGCGCTTGTATTCGCTCATGTCTGGATATAGCTCATTGAGTTTACGCTTTGTTTGATGATGCACTCCCAGTTGACATAGGAAGATTGAGACATAGATTTGACAAAATAATTATCTCTTAAAAAACACCCAGCACCACTTAATAATACTTCGAAAGTATCCATGTTTCAGCGAATGGTTAGAATAAGCGTGTTGTATCATGTTTTTTAGTTCTACAAGAGAGCGCTCTGTATTTTTAATTTTTGCCCAAAGTAGCATCTGTTTGTCACAACGATCCTTTTGGCCTAATTTCGATGGTGACGTCATTATTTCTATTGCTAAATGAGCCGAGATATAGAAACTCCTTTACGTTGCAACTGCCGACCTTTAAAATGTCACTTTTCCATCGTCGCAACGTTGCCTGGTAGTTGCTAACATAACTTTGTTGGTTCTTATTCGCTTAGACTCTTTGACGATTCCTTCTCAGTTCGTTAAAAGTATCAGTTACCTCTCCTTCTAATCATCTGACCATATTATTGCCATCCGCATATAAAAGGAGCACTTTTACAGGATTTGGCGAAGCCAAAAGATTTGGTCTATAGTTGATTTCTTTGTCCTTAAGCCACACTGATAGGGCTGTATCAGTCCGTCGAGATTGGGCTTAAATCTTTCGCTCAATATGCCGGATAGAATCTTATGTGCAAGGGATAGAAGACTTATTTCGGGATATTTGGCGCAAACGGTTTTGTCTCCCTTCTTATGAATCGGACATGGTATGGTGAGGGACCAATCATCAGTCATGCTTTTCTGATCCCAAATAGCGCAGATTAGCTGATGCATGCAGCTCTTTTCCTCCAGTTTTATTAAGGTGGGCACCTGCGGCCTTGTTGTCTTAAAGCTGCTGCTTTCGTATTTGGGTTAGGGAAGGATATTAAGCTCCAATATTTATGATTGGTCCCAGGTTATATTTTTCACGCGATTCCTTATACGCTAACAAGCTGAAAAAAAGTTTTCCTCCAATCCTCAGCACACTCGGCGTGTTGGACACTAGATTCCCGTTTTAATCTATCCACCAAGTTATGCAAGTAGGCGAGCCTTTGGTCTGACGTCTTAAAGTGCTTTTAAAATCCTATTACGTACTTCCGTCCTTTGGGATCTAAACTGCCTTATTTACAAAATGTAAATTAAAAAAGAATAAACAAGTAGGTGAGCCACATGATTTCTCGAACAAAAAGGGACCTCGCATTACGGTATAGCTTTAAGGTCCGCATTACAAATAAAAGCCAATGGGCAAACTAAGCTAAATGGCATGAAAATACTAACCAGGTTTTGTTAACGAATGGCTCCAAACAGGAGAATGGTGAGGCAGGACTGGAAAACTCTGGTCGGAACTGTACATCTACCCTTCGGATGGAGGTTTACGCTATCTTTGTTTGCCCTTAAGAAGGGAGAAGGGTCTAAGGATATATGTGATACCGGACGGTCAACTAGCACCCGGGCTCTATATTTTTATGAGGTGAAATCTCTTAATGAACTCCTACAACAGGCTGTGCTGGGTGTACGGCCACAAGGAACATACTGGAAACGAACGGGCTGATTGTTAAGCTAACAAAGGAACCCAGTGTGCTTTTTCTGAACAACAATCTTTCCACAACGAGAGAACTTTAGGCCTAATTCTGCAGATCTCTGTTTAAACTCTTGGTTTTTACAAAAGATCTTATTAATCCTAGTGCTATTGGCTCTTATGAACAGCAGCATGGTTACACCCGCAACAATGGGATAACCCATATATATGTATGCCAGTGATTGCAAAAAACTAATTTTGTTTTAATAAAGAAATTGAAAACTAGTTTGGTTTGTATTCATAACTAGCCATAATGTTTTAGAAATCACTTGCCCTCACTACAAAAAAATATCCGAAAATATTTATTGGTTCTTACACCCAAATCTTTAGTAGACTTCAACCAAATTCTTGAAAAAAACTCATAAATATCTTTAGCCTTTATATAGTAACCGTAATAAACTTATTGAGAATTATTATAAAAAACCAGAACATTCTAGATTCCCATAAAAAACTCAAACCATTTTCCGTTATTCAACTGTTTCGATTTTCTTTTACCCTTTTACATTTAACCATTGGTTGCCACTAAATGTATTAGAAGTTTTTTTTTTTTGTTAAAAAACCAGACTTTTTGAACGATAAAATACCATGAAGTTAAGTGATTTATAAAATGGCATATTATAACTGCATGACAGATAATTTTAAACGTTAGTTAAGACAACAGTTATTAATACTTTTTTCGTTATTAACTTTTTTACGCAAAATTTCCTTGACCAAACATTGACAGTGACAAAGTAATTTTAACACTTGTTTTCTGCATTATTTTATTTCTTTTTAAAACCCACTCTCTACTTAACAACAATATGATAACATTTTAATAGGCAGCAATCTTAAAAACCAAACGAGTTTACAGCAAAGTATTAGGAATTAAGTTAAAAAAAATGGTCCTTCGAGCCAAATGGTTTAATATGAAAATATTAACATTTTAAAGGAGTGTTCATTTGCTTTAAAAAAAATTATTAAAATGATAACTAAAAATTAATAAAAAATTTTAAAATTGCTGGAATTTGTGCAAACAAATCTAAAAAGTTACTTTGTGGTAAAATTACTTCGTAAATGTAAGTGTTGCCATATTTATTTTTTGTTGTTAGTAAAGGAAAATTATTAAAAATACACAGTTGCCACTACGTATTTATATATATATGCCAAAAGTAATTGGTATTTGCAATGGTGTGGCCACCTTTTTAACAAAATTTTAGTGAAGCGGAAACACGTTATTTTTACACGTTATGATTGTACAACATATTTTGAAACTAAACACTCTTTTAATTGGGATCCTCGTACTGACCTCTTTTAAACCGTGTTCCTGTTTATTAAATTTTATTTATTAATGAGTAATTTTTAACTTATTTTTAAAAAATATTAAAAAATCGCACCCCAAAGGCAGGCAACCACAAAAACTTCTTTGTTTTTGTTCTAACAAAGAAAGCATCTCAAAACATGATCTAAGATATTTCAACTCTCACGTTATAATTTTCATTAGAAAATTAAAGTTTTTCTTTTTGTTTAAATTTAAATATTTCTTTTTCATATTTTTTGTTCTCAACTCAAGATAAACAATGGATGAGTATTTTGTTTTTAAAGCTGTAAAGCTGGCCTGAACTGCTGCAACAACAGCCAGTTAAAAAGTGCATTCGTTTACTATTTCATTCCGCTAATAATAAATAATTTCTTTTCGCCGACCCACTTCGTGTACATATGAATGCATCTTTGTAGAAAATTTACACTTGATTAAAATCTTTTTTGATTGCGTTACAAAGACACTAGAAAAAATACGACTACAATTTAAATCTTTTATAAAAGTTTTAATAACAAAATTCTTTTGGTTTAAACAAAAAAATCTTTTTTTTTTTCTTTCTTTATCAAATGATCTAATGTGTTACAAAAATTTCATATGCAGACGCGCTTAAAACAACATTAAACTCCAATATATCTCTTTCTAGTTCAAAACGCAGCTGTGTGGTTTAGTTTTTAAGAAAAAAAAATAATGTTTCATATTTAAAGCCTTTTCATTTTTCTTTTTCACATCTGCATCTTTGTTCATCTTCTCGTTTTTTTTTGAATCTTTAGAATTGAACATGAGTTATGTTTAGTGTAAGTTGGGCCTATTTTTTTAAATCATCTTTCATTGTCCATCATTATAAATCATATTTTTACAATTAATTTTTATTATACAAAGCTTTTTATTTCTTTTTAATAAATATTTTGGGTTTTAAGTCCATTTAAACTTTTTTCCGCCTAAGTCTGAAGGAAATGAAACTTTTATTTCCTTTATTACAGCAATATTTTTAAGATTTTATGATTGTTAAATAATAAATAAATAAGAAATTATTTCTTATCATTATTTAACAAATTATTAATACTATAATGAGATTTCCAAATGTTTATTTGCCCTAGGTTTTGTATTAGTTACGTATTTTTTTAAGAAACTAGAAAAAAATAGTTTTAGACTACGTCTAAACATAATACTAAAATAATATAAAATATTAAAATTCTTCAAGCCACCTCCGCCGGCAAAAGTAGCCGGCATTGATTTTTGACAATCAGCTGGTCTTTGTATATAAAAAAAAACAAAAATCTGTGCTTTTAAGCTAAGGATCTGAAGAAATTCGGATACTAAAAAATAGAAAAAGGGACTTTTACAGTTTTGTAGTTTGTGATATTAGAAACTACATATGAGTAAAAGTTTGTCGTATGTACATTGGGTCGAAAGTTAATTGTTTTAATTAGACACAAATTTGTTTATAACAGGTTTTTCAATACAAGCGCTACAAAATTGTTTTTAAATAAAACAAAAACGGTTTTGGATATCAATGAAATTCGTTATTTCTGTAAAAGCACGTTCGATACCATTATGTATGGAACTCGATTTCTTTTGCATGGCCACCACGGGCACGCTTGCAGAAGTCCAGACACTGCACCCAATTTTCGACGGTTTTCAAGCATAAATCGGCCGACACTGCTGCAATTTCACGTTCGATATTCGTACGAAGTCATCAATCATCACTGGCTTGTTGGCATAGGCCATAGACTTGACGTAGCCCCACAGGAAATAGTATAAAGGCGTCAAATCGCACGACCGAGGCGGCCAATCGACTGGACCATTTCGTGAGATAACACGTTCTCCAAACTTGGTTTTCAATAAATTGATTGTGACATTCGCTGTGTGGCTTGTGGCGCGTCCTGTTGGAACCACATGTCCTCCAATTCCATATCATCCAATTGGGGCCAAAGCTATTCGGTTACCATTAAACGGTAGCGATTCCTATTCACAGTAACGTGCCGGTCTTGATCATCACGGAAGAAGTACGGCCCAATGACACCACCGGACCATAAACCACACCAAACCGTAATTTTTTCAGAATGCAATGATGACTAATGGAGTACGTGTGGATTGCTGCCTGACCAATATCGTAATGTTTATTGACGAAGCCATTCAGCCAGAAATGAGCCTCGTCGCTAGAGATGATTTTTCAATGAAAATCCGAATCATTTTCAAGTTGTTGCTCAGCACAATTCACGAACATACGACGCTTCTGATGGTCAAGCGGCTTCAGTTCTTGCGTCAATTTTATCTTGTAAGGATGTAGGCCAAGATCTTTTCGCAAAATTCGCTACAACGACGTCACAAAAATGCCCAACGCTTTAGAACGACGTGTGAGAGACACATTTGGGCTTTCTTCAACTGAAGCCTCAGCGGCAGCAATATTCTCAACACTACTGGCACTTCTTTGTCTCACTGGCACGGGAACATTTTGTACTGTGCCTGTGGATTAAAGTTTGTCCACTAGATGCTTGTTGAGCTGCTAGGACGATTATGACGACCATAAATTTGACGTAGCGCTCTTAACGTTGAGGCGACTCGGCTCGTATATCTTTCCATAATGAAATGGCAAACTTTACTGAAGAGAAATGTCAAAAGAGCAGCAAGAAATATGGCGTCGTCTGCTGTCCCTGTCGCTCTGCTTTTTTAGCGCCCCTGTTGAAAAACCCTTTATATCAAAATGTCTTAATAATATCAATATCCATTATGTAGCGAAGCACACCGGGTTTAAGTTAGTTCTAAAACAGTGGATTTAATTAAAATATTGTTTAAGGAGGTTAGTTAGGTTAGGATAGGCTTTTCTGCACTCTGGGGATGGCTCCTATATATGCAATGCATTGTGTTAATATCAGTAAAAAAAGTTTATAGGCAGGATAGAGGAAAGAGTTTTTGTGGACATTTGATTTAGATTTTTCGATATTAACTGTGACAGGAAAAACATCATTAAAAATTTTTTAACACATATGAAATGCACATTTGAAGAACAAATTTTCCCTATAATGCATGAGGCGGTTCACTAGCGACATCCCGGAGTGCAGGTATAAGTGCTAGTTTTTCTTTAGAACGCATTCAATTATAAAATCGAAAGAGCAGTAAAACACATCCCACTATACGATAGTAATCAAGTAAAATAATGCGGTTTGGCACCCTAAATCACCCGATCAGTCCGTTTCTGTGCACGGTCAAGTAGCTCTGAAATAAGGTTGAAAGCACCAGACCATACATGAGAATTGTGTTAAAATTTCAGTCGGATATAGTTGGTATAAATATTTAGATCAGATGGTGTAAAGTAATTTCTTGACCGCTTCAAGAAACAAAGACAATTGACTTCTAAAGGGTTTTTAACAGGGACGCTACAAAAGTAGAGCGACAGGGACAGCAGACGACGCCATATTTCCTGCTGCTTTTTTGACATTTCTTTTCAGTGAGGTTTGCCATTTCATGGTGGAAGGGTCGAAATTTTATTCAAATTTACTACCGCAGTTCGGAGTCAGTGGCCTTAACGTTAAGAGCGCTACGTCAAATTTATGGCCATCATAATCGTCCTAGCAGATGCATAATATGCATTATTGGTCAGGCAGCAATTCACACGTACTCCATGAGTCATCATTGCATCCCGAAAAAATTACGGTTTGGTGCGGTTTATGGGCCGGCGGTGTCATTGGGCCGTACTTCTTCTGTGATGATCAAGACCGGCCATACTGTGAATGGGAATCGCTACCGTTCAATGATAACCTAATATTTTTGGCCCCAATTGGATGATATGGACTTGGAGGACATGTGGTTCCAACAGGAAAGCGCCACAAGCCACACAGCGAATGTCACAATCAATTTATTTAAAACCAAGTTTGAAGAACGTGTTATCTCTCACGAAATGGTCCAGTCGATTGTGCGATTTGACGCTTTTAGACTATTTCCTGTGGGGCTACGTCAAGTCTATGGTCTATGCCAACAAGCCAGCAACGGTTGATAAACTTCGTATGAAAATCGAACGTGAAATTGCAGCAGTATCGGCCGATTTATGCTTAAAAACCGTCGAAAATTGGGTTTAGCGTCTGGACTTCTGCAAACGTGCCCGCGGCGGCCATGCAAAAGAAATCGAGTTAAATACATAATGGCATCGAACGTGCTTTTACAGAAATAAAGAATTTCATTGATATCAAAAACCGTTTTTGTTTTATTAAAAAAGACTTTTCTAGCTCTCTTATTGAATAACCCGATACTTTTGACACAATACAAACGGGTTCCGTCCAGCGTCATAGAGACGGTACGCACGTACGGTTAACCACCTGCTGTTTTTTTGTGTTCTCAATTGCTAAAATATTCACTCGTTCATCTTTAACTGCGCCGCAAATTTCATGCTCCAATATTAAGAATTGTCTTTTACTACCCTCTTGCATTACAACACTCTCCTAGATTTGGTGCTCTCATCGACCACTAGCTATCCGTAGAGATGTTTACGTTTGTTGGTCCTGCATGGGCCGAGAACCAAGAAAAACATTTCGTGATTGCTCTGTGGTTTGGGAGGTAAATGTCGTCCCCGGTCTCCGGGCTTTCAACAAGAAGGTCTGTTGGCTCGAAGGACCATTTTCTTATTAAATATTAAAAAGAAAAATGTTTTACCTTTAGCTTAAATATTAAAGTTATTTTTTATTTTTATTTTATCTGGCTTTTTTAATTATATATTTTTGACAGTTAATTAAAATTTTAACTGTAACCAACACTGCCAGATATTTTGAACATGAAATTTGGAACTGATGAATACAATAAAAAACAAAACCCATCATTTTGAAATTCAATCAACAACACTTGTCTATCTTTCTTTCTTTTATTATATTAAATACTTTGTGTTTCTATTACAAAATCTTACAATATAATTTCACAATGCTTTAGGTCAATAATATTCGTGTTGCTTTTTTTTTACTATTTTTCTCTTGTGGATATTTACTTAAGTCTGACTATAAAACAAAAAAGGCTTCTGGTTTTATTATTTCAATAGACCAACACTTTAAGCTAAAAGTATTAATAAAATGCATTTCAAAGAAAAAAGCAAAAAAAAAAAATACTTATAAATTACAATAATATTTTTCATAATAATAGAACTAAATACTTAAGCAATGTTTAAGATGATTTGGTCAAGATTGCTTTTGTTGTTGATGTTGTTGTTTTAGATGGCAAACTGGTAAAGGCCATCATCTCATCATCAAGATCATATTTATAGGGAAAATATTGATGATTTAAAACCAAACAGCAGCAGACTTGAAGAAGTTGAATGTTAAGACAAATAGCCAACAACAACAAGTAATAAAAATGTACAACAAAAATAATAAAAAATGAATTTAATACATTTTAAATGCGGAAGGCTTTCGTTTGTCGGTGAAGAGAAGTCTTGTGGCTGTGATATCATTAGACAATAGAAAGCTTAAGGGCATTAAAAGTTTTCACTAAAAAGCGTTACTGCATTGAGTTCATTTTTTGAAATGGATAAACATTATTATAAAATATAAAAATTAGCCCATACTTAAAAAAAATCCAAATGGGCCTTGTGAACTTCAATTCGACAAATGAAGTGCTGGAAGACTAAATAAAGATCATCCAAAAACAGGGCAACTGCTTGCAATGCAAAACTCAAGACGTAAGACCTTGAAAACGATTTCGCATACCCGAAATGCTGCTCGAACGCTATCGGTTGGGTTACGTCACGAAGGGTAGTGAGGATGGATTTTCGCCACTTTTATCTAGAGGCATGTAGTTCCATTACGAATCCCTTCAAAAAAGTAGGGAAAAGAGCAGAGAAAGAAAAGTAAAATACTCAAAATAAAAAGAAGCTGTAAATCATTAGAGGTTTTTTTGGTTGCATGGTCTCCCCTAAACTATGACCAAACACCTCCCGCAAGTCCATCATAGAAGCGCTGACCCAGCAACCTTTGTCGGCACAGATATTGGAGTTGTACGAAAGTGGGAAATTATTCTTCCACTTACTGTTCTCATATTACACATCGCATTGCCCCAATTATGCCACGGGAGTCTGGAGCTCTCGCAATCAGTCCTGTGTCTCTAGGCTTGCCCTCCGTTATACAAGGTGGGCCAAAAGAAGTCATTCGATGTTGTTTGTCTCCCATATACTTTCGGGCCAGTATAAATAACCAAAACGAGAAATGAGGCGACCCAGGAACGGTTGTGGCTCGCGCAGTGTGTGCCGTTGCTCTGTCCTGTTTGAACCACATGGTTTCCAGTCCTAATTCGTTCAATTGCAGCAGAAAAAACTCGGCTAATATGGCCCTGTAGCGCGCACTGTCCATTGTTGTCGTTTGACTGGCAGCGTCCTCGGAAAAAATTGGCCGATGACCCCTGCTGCATGAACAGTGCACCATGCAGCCACTTTGAGCGGGTGCAATGGCGCCTCGTGCATCACGTACCCGCTAATGTGAAAATGATTTTGGTCGAAAAACCGTCCACTTCGGTCTCGAGATTAAGGATGACTGGGCGTAGGTTACACGCGTTTGGCGGTCGACAGGCAGCAGCTGATGCACGGACTGGACTTTGTAGGGGAACATGCGCAGGTCTCAAAGTCAAAATTCACCTTAGGAACGACCGGCTGATATTTAATTGCAAGGCACGGCGTCTGGTCGATGTTTTTGGCGACAGCCAGCAGCGGTATTTTCTGCAGAATTGGCGCTCCGAGGCCGGTCACACTTGACAGCATGTCGTGTGGTCCCATACTCTAAAAGGTTGGTGGCCAAACGGCGCAGTGTTTGCGCAGTCGGTGTCAGACAACCGGGGAATCGGCGACGGAATTCGCGCTGCGCCAACACCACATATCAATTGCTACGAAAAAAAAATAGGCACGACTATTTTTCTGCCGCAATCGAACAAATAAGGACTGGAGGCGGCGTTCCCCGGTCGCCGCCGATTTAACCATTTCAGACTTTTTTTTGTGGTTTTTTGAAGTCTGGTTTTTACGCAAACAAGCCCGAGACCTTGGAAGCCCCCAAGGACAACATTAGACACGAGTGTAAGAATCTGTCGCCCGAAGTTCTCCGATGTGATGAAAAATGTCACAAAACAAATTCTTTATTAAATTAAAAAATTCAAAATTTTAATTTATATATTTTTTTAAATAATTTTTTTTGTTTATTTTTTGTTTTGATTAATTAATCATTAAAAATTACTAATTTAATTAATTTTAATTAACAGCGTAAATCATAACAAACAATAGACCTGAATTCCAATTTATTTAAACTTTATTGTTAATTTCCTTTTGTTGTAAATTTTGTTTTTTTTTTCTTATTCAAATGATAAAGACATAAAATAGTTTAGTATAACACTTTGCTTCGATCATATTTCTTTTAATAGTTTTCATAAAAATGTTGAATAACTTTTTTTTTTTGGGTTATTTATTGTAATTTTCTTTTAATAATAATTTTTTATCTTTTAATGCATTTTTTATTTTCTTTTAAATTGTTGATGTTTTTGAGAGATAAATTTTACATCATTAACCAAAATAACATTTTTTTTAACTAAAACTTTATTATTATTTTAAATCGCGTTAGTTTTGGAATAAACTATAAAAACCTATAATCAATTTTTATTGTGAAATCGTAATATTGTTAATCAATTATATGTATGTATGTATGTATGTACATATATATCAAACCTTAAGGTCAGCAGGCAGTTATTTGGTTATGTTTGGGATATAAGAAACATAAAAATGTTTGAATATGTTCGTACATAATGTGTATGTATGGGCTGGACAGCTACAGGCATAAGGAGAGGTTTATAAATAAAAACTTCTTTTACTTGGCTGCTGCGTTTTAATATTAATTATTATTTTTTTTTATAATCGCGAAGATATTATTTAATTTTTAATGATTTAATTCAGTGTTACCATTTTTTTTTCGTTTCATCAAAACTATAAACCAAACAAGGGCAAGTTTTAGGAAAACTTGTAAAATTAAAATTTTTTTCGAACCCTGAACTCCTGTGCAAGTGTTGCCACAACTGACTAGATTTTGTATTCATCCTTAGTTATAGACAGCAAACACTTTTTCTACAACTTTAGACATGCTGTGTTGCAGTTGTAAAATCTATTAAAAGAAAATGTATATTAATTGTATACAAATACTTACAAATATACGCACATTTATTTTGCAAAAAAAAAAAATATTCACAAAATTAATGTCTTCCGTATACAAAATAATTTTTAATTTCTTCCATTATCACACATACATATACATACAGTGCTGGCCAAAACTATAAGTACATATACATATGTATATATCGGGTTTTTCAATAAGAGCGCCACAAAAGTTTTTTTAAATCAAACAAAAACGGTTTTTGATATCAATATCTTTATTTCTGTAAAAGTACGTTCGATGCCATTACGTATGGAACTCGATTTTTTTTGCATGGCCACCACGGGTGCGCTTGCAGAAGTCCAGACGCTAAATCCAATTTTCGACGGTTTTTAAGCATAAATCGGCCGATACTGCTGTAATTTCACGTTCGATATTCGTACAAAGTTCATCAATCGTCGCTGGCTTGTTGGCATAGACCATAGAATTGACGTAGCCCCACAGGAAATAGTCTAAAGGCGTCAAATCGCACGACCGAGGCGGCCAATCGACTGGACTATTTCGTGAGATAACACGTTCTCCAAGCTTGGTTTTCAATAAATTGATTGTGACATTCGCTGTGTGGCTTGTAGCGCCGTCACATGTCCTCAAAGTCCATATCATCCAACTGGGGTCAAAAATATTATGTTCTCATTGAAAGGTAGCGATTCCCATTTACAGTAACGTGCCGGTCTTGATCATCACGGTAGAAGTACGGCTCAATGACGCTGCCGGCCCATAAACCGCGCCAAACCGTAATTTTTTCGGGATGCAATGATAACTCATGGAGTATGTGTGTATTGCTGCCTGACCAATAACGCATATTATGCTTAATGAGGAAGCTATTCAGCCGGAAATAAGCCTCATCGCTAAAGATTGTTTTTCGATGAAAATCCGAATCATTTTCAAGTTGTTGCTCAGCCCAATTCACGATTATACGGCGCTTCTGGTGGTCAAGCGGCTTCAGTTCCTGCGTTTATTTGATCTTGTAATTTAATTTGATCTTGTAATGACGTCACAGAGATGCCCAACGCTTGAGAACGATGTGTGAGAGACATAGTTGGGCTTTCGGGCACTTCTTTGTCTCACTGGCACGGGAACGTTTTATGCCTGTGGACTCAAATTTTTCCACTAGACGACACTTAATTGTTGATCTGCTAGGACGATTATGACGACCATAAATTTGACGTGGCGCTCTTAACGTTGAGGCTACTGATATCCAATTTCGGTAGTAAATTTTATAAATTTCGACTCGTTGTTGGCTCGTATATCTTTCTACCATGAAATGGCAAACCTTACTGAAGAGAAATATCAAACGAGCAGCAAGAAATATGGCGTCGTTTGCTGTCCCTGCCGCTCTACTTCTTCAAAAAAAAATTTTTAAAGACGACTCAAATCCTAAAAAAAAGCATTTGAATTGGTCGCAACCATCACTTGCAAACAAATGACTTGATATTTTATTAAGTGGCGAAACTAAAACAAATCTGCGCGGTAATGACAACGACAGAAACGTACGTACGTCTCGTCCCTAGAAAAAAAATTCATGTACGGTTCCCAGAAATCGCCAAGCACGGTGGTGTAAACATTATGGTTTCGGCTTTGCCTTTTTTGGTATCTTTTTTAATTTTTTATATTTTTTAAAGAAAATAAACAAAATGCTGACATCGATGTTTATGAACGAGTTATCGATATTTTTAAAACATCGATGTATCGTTTGCATCCCTAAACCAGCTGTTAACTTTTAAGTAGAAAGTCAATAAAATCCAGAAAAATTGTCTAAAATAAATTGGTATATACTGAGTAACAACAAAACATCAAACATAATGTGAAATCATATTGAAATAAATTTTTGTTTAATTATTTTACTTAAATTAGTTGTTTAATTTAAAAAGTTTTTTGTTTAAATAATATTCAATCCCTTAAAATTTATGAAAAAAAAAATATCCTTGTGACCTTATAATTTTGCCCATATGTGTATGTATGTACATCTTTTATTATTTATCTCTATAATTTTCCTTTCTTACAAAGTATTTGTGAGTTGTTGTTATAGTTTGGTATTTGTTAGACAGAATTGTTATTCATTGAATTTAGTATGGATTTTATGTAATTAGGTGATTCACAAGGTGTCCTATTTGTCCTATCATCATATTGTCATAAAATTTCACAATGGTTTAAAAGCATTTACCAACTATTTGACACTCGGCGCAGATGTATGTGGAGTTGTTGTGACAATTTAATAAGTATATTAAACGCATAGTGTTTTTTAAGAACTATTTTTGTAAAAAAGACAAAAAAAACATTTTGAAATTTTATAACAATATGACAATAGGACATAATAGGACACCTTGTGAATCCCCCTAAATAATTTGTTTATTTTTAACATAAGTTTTTCCATTTTTTTTAACTCATTTTATGTTTGACAGACAGAATTGTAACAAATTATTTTTGCGGTAGTTTATGAGAAATTTTAAAATCTTGGTTTTTCCTCTGGTTACAATGTGTGTGGCAAGTTAAATTTTTTGCAACTTTGTCGAAAATTGTTTGCTGATGCTTTCTTCTAATTAAGCTAAAAGCAAAAAAAAAAACGAATAAATTTTTGAATTAGAAAACTTGTAATCTGTTAAGTGTGCTTTGCTGTCGTGTTGCTTCATAAGTTGCTTTTGCGCCTAAGACAGTGTTGTATTAAGCAGAGGTCATAAGTTCAGTTTAATTTTATTTGCTGTTGTCGTCTGCTTTTTCTGAATATATTTTTTTTACATATGTAAGTATTTATATGGTTACATACGCATGTACATAAATATTAATAAAAAAAGAATTTCTTGTTAAAAAAAAAGCAAACGCAAAAAAATATGTAAAACTAATAAAAGTAGGGTCTTAGATTTCTTACCTGTTATAAGCAAGTGATTAAAATATTAGGGTTAAACTAATTTTTTTTAGAAAAATTTTGAAAAGAACCAACGATGTTTTATTTAAGTGTTAAACCACCAAGCAAGGGCAAATTATTACTATACGCATGTGTATGGGAATTTCTAGCGGGAGGTCTACCGAGATCGAAATTTCATATATTTACAAAGAAATAATTTTTTCAAACAGTATAATAAATAAAAAATAGTATTTAAATTTTGATATGATGATAATGATAATTTTAGGAACTGCTATTATTATTATAATTAAAATCATTCTATGAATTTTTTTCACAAACAACAAACTAATAAAATTAAAAAAAAAATGTTAAAAAATCGATGAACGGTAAATTTTTATTTTTTAATCATGTTCCTATGTCGCGTTCTTTTCCATAGAACGCCATTTCTTATCAACACGCCGTGATCCTTATAATCAAAACTATTAATCTAAACAAGAAATATTGTGTATTTAACTAAAATAATTTGTTTTTGTGTAAAACGACAACATAAATACTTTATTTTTATTGCAAAAGTGTGTCGCGTTCTCCTATTAAAATTGTATTTTGGATGTAATTTTTTGGAATGAATTTGGTTGAAAAACAATTAATTAAAATTATTTTCTAACGGCACGTAAAAAATGCTATTGGAGTGGTTGGTAAGAAATACTTAAGATATATATAATAAAAAAAGATTTTTTTTCTTATGCCATGTTTTTGCTTTGGTGAAATGCGCACAAGAACAAGTAGATAGAATTTACAAGTTTTAATTTGTTTAAATTTAATAAAAGAGATGTAATAACCAAAAGTTGAAAATTTCTGAGAATTTAAATGTTTAAGAGATTAAAAATTGCATTAACTTCCCTATGATTAACATTTAAGATTTAAAGCACCTAAAACAATGTAGTCAATACTTGGATAACATTTCATACTAACCTCGCTTTAGATAATGAAAGATGCCTAAGACATATGTATATAACTATGTAAATTATATAATGTAAACAAAATTGAATAAACCCAATAAATGCAGTTTTGAGATAAAAAAAATTTTAAGTAATACAGTGGACGTCCAATAATACGAATTATATAATGTCAGGCCCTTTCTTAATACTGGAAAATTCGTACTATTGGACTACAGTTTTTCCCCCGTTTTTATGCTATTACAGAGCCTAACATTTTAATTGCATACCCCTACTGGAACATAATAATTTATTTTGCATAAAAACCATTTGTATAGCTTGTCTTCCATTTTTAAATTCTCCAGGTAACATTCGGTAACGGGATTTAATTGAGCCTGCTTCAGATTAAAGCTCCGCCTTCTGCTTTTTTATGGTGCAAATGGTTGATTTAGATAATCCATATTTGTAAGAGATTTCATAAAGAGATTTTCCACTTTTACAATCTTATATAAATTTTATTTTATTTTGTAGAGAAATTTGTTTCTTTTTGGCTTCTTTCATTTTTAACATTTTTTATGTTTCAAACGAAAAGCACGAGACAAAACACTTGGTTTCTCTATAAAATTTCATACCAATTGACTACTATGCATTGGTTTGTGGACCGAAAAAAAGTAAAGAAAACAAAAAACAAACTAAAAAAAGCTAAAAAATGTTACAAAAATTACATTCATATATAGAAAAACAAACATATTCGTATAATCGAATAGTAAAAATTTTTTTTATTCGTACTATAGAAACGCCAATGCAAAATATTTGCCTTTCGTACTATTGGACATTCGTAGTAGCGGAGGTACGTACTATTGGACGTCCACTGTATTTAATTCTACATGGTGGAAATTGTCGCGTAACAAATGTCGCGTGCGCTATCATACATAATTAAAATATTTTTACTTAACATCTCTTTCTCTTTTTTTAAATAAAAAAAAATTATATTCCAATTCGCTGATTTTTTTCGATTCTCCACGGGCAGTTGAACGTAAGTTAAATTTTTTTGTCGCGTGCGCGTCATCATAATAATTGTTCGCATATTAGAAGAAGAAATTGTACAAAATAAATGTCGGCGTTTTATATGGTGCTACTCAAATGCTTTAAAGTTTGTATTAAGAAAACTAATTTTAAAGTTTATATATTTTCTTCATATTAAAAATGTGCGAATGTCGCGTTCTCCATCCTGGAAATGCCCATATATATTTTAAATGCCTTTAAATATAAACAAATAGGTTTTGGTATAGAAAAATATAATCAAACCGCATCTTAAATTCATTGCACAATATTGTGAAAGACTTTACAAAATTTCATTTGTTTATAAATATTTTTCATTCAAAAGGTTTAAATCTTTTTAATTTTTTTTTACAAAAGTCTTTAAACTTTTATGCAACAAAATTTTTTTATGAACAAATATTAACTTTTTAGTAATTTGTTGTGAAAATATAATTTTTTTAACGATTTATTTTTGCTTTGAAATTTAATAAAACTCTCATATTAATTTTACAACTTTCATTAAAGCTTAAAAGTCTTTTTTTATAAAATTTAGTTTTATATAAATTTTAAATTTATTAATATGTGATGAAAAGATTAATAAATGCTCTTATGTTATAAATTTTATTAAAACTAATCAATTTTGGTTTATTTAACTCTAAAGGTTGTTTGACCCTAAAAAGTTACTGAAACTTATTGATATTTAATAATAATAATAAAAAAGAAATATAAATAATTATAAATAAATATTTTAAACATTCAAAATATTATTTATTGGATCTTTAAACTTTTGTTAAATTTTTTTTAAATAATATTTTCATTTATAAAATCAGTCTGTTCCCTAATATCTTTGCACCGATCAAATTGCATTTATTTTCCAAATGTTTGTGTTTTCTTACAAAATAATCTTTGCCACAACACATTTAGTGTCACATGGTATAAACATATATTTCTGGAAAATTTTTTTTATTAAAATATTTTTTTTTTGCTGTTGCCATTTGTATGTTGTCTCCAAGTTGTTTTATGCTTCTTCTTTTTATGCATATTAATAAAGTGCATTATTAGGTGCTTGTATGAAAAATACAAAATAAAAAAAAAACACATTGAATTGATTTGTTCATTAATACATTATAAATTTTCAGTTTTATAACCTTTTTTTCCCAATAGCCAATAAATTTTGTATATTTAATTAATATTTTTCTCGTTTTTTCCTTTCATTTCTTTTTAGGTAAGTGTTGACTTCAAATTGAAAGACATGATGTGTTTAATAGGTCTTTTTTTGTATTGGAGTAAGTAGAAACTAAATAAGAAAAAAAAAACAAAACAAAAATAAAAAAAGGAATCGCACAATTAAATATTTAATTGGGACAATTAAGGCTATAATCAACCGTTACTTTTCTTCTATTGATTCTTAAATTAAATAACAATTTTTTCTGTGTATTAGAAAACAAGAACAAAAAAAAAATAAGTTTGTAAATTTACGAAAACGTGAAAGAATTGTACTTTGTAAAAAAATATTTAAGAATTAAAAAAAGAGAAACTTAAATGAAAGTCTTTTAAACTCTACTTCTGCATATTACATTTAAACTTTATAATCTTTTTATTTAAATTTTAATTAAACTTCAACTTAAACTCGTCCTCAATAAATTTGAAACAAAAACACGTCTTCTATTAGATAAAGATAAAGAAAAAGCTTAGTCTTAGTGTCATATTTATGTGGATGTCAATGCGAAAGTGTTAATTTCAACAAATCTGACATTTAACATTTTAACACCAAATAAAAAAGAAAACTTTATTTTAAGCAATATTTTCATTAAACTAATAAAATTGAAAAGAAACAAGTAAAAGTGATACACAAGGCTGTGGTGATGCTTTTATACTCTTTGCCAAAGCGTAGGCATTGGATTTGAATCTTTTTTTTCTTACGTCTTTTGAAATCTATCTCGAATATTGTTTTATATTAAACATAAATTTTTTGCATTCTTTTACACCTGATGGCAAATTTTCAATGCCAAACTTAGTCTGTGATTAAAGAATATTTTTGCTTAAATTTTATACTTCCCGTTTGCTCTTTGCAAGCTCTATTATGATTTCCAACAGACAAATAAAGCGAGTTTATTAAAAGCATTAAAGTCTCATTATTAAATTAAAAATATAATAATATGCTTTATAAAATAGATTTTTTTTTATTAAAATTTTTATTTATATTCTAAAGGCTTTTCATCAAGTTTCTAAATGATTCTTTATCTCTGAAATTTTGCCCCCATCTTGAAATTAAATGTCTTCCCCCAATTCTCATACTTTCACTTAATTAAGTTGTTTCATGATTATTCCACTTATGTCTTTATTATCACTTCCATCAAATGCAACTTTAGCCCACTGATTATTATCATAATTTTTACTTTTAAATCACCAAAAAATTTTCATTTCCAACTTACTTTCTATACCATCAAACTATGACTAATGGCTTTTTAACACATTTTACTTTTAAATGCGTATGATAAAGACGCAAAGTTTTCAAAATTTTAAATCAAGATAAACTAATTAAAACTTCATTTAATAATAAATTGAAGGAAACAGTGAGTGCCAGTCTAAATTGAGATTTTAAATTCAAAAACTTTTTTTAACTTTTACTTTATTTTAATCAGAAATATTTTGAAAACGACTTAAATTTAAAAAACTGGGTTAATTTTGTGGCAAAAACTTGTTTTATGTTGCCAAAATATCTTAAAAAAATATTAAGTAAATTAGAAATAAGTTTCAATATATAATTGGGTAACTCTGATCTAAAGAAAGGGTTTAAAATAGTTTTGTGGGAAATTAACATAAATTATACAGTGAGTGATTTCGAGATATTTAAATTATGGTTGTCATTTAATAACATAATTTTCGTCACAAAGTGTTGAAATAATTTTGTAACGAAAAAAATGTTTTGAAAATAAGTAGTTAATAGATTTATAACCCAACAAATTTTTATTTATTTAAAACTTTTTTATAAACTCTTTGTTGCAATAAATTGTTTTATACATAGACCTCAATTAACCAAAGATGTTTTGATAAAAATTAACAGCTTTGTAAAAAAAAAACGCTGCCACAGAAATAATGCATTCGTAAATTTAATTACTCAGACGTTGCTTTAAACGGTTTTTCCCGTATCGTACTGTCGAAGACGGTCTTGTATTCTAAAAATGATGACATTTTTTAATCAAATTAGTAATGATTTTTTAATAAATTGTCGGAGTTGGAAATTTTGGCTTTAGTCTTTCATACAGGATTATAAAGAGAATTTTAAAACCTGTGCTGTTATACGGCGCACAGTGGTACAGTGGTATTTTTGTGCAAAAAATGTATGAAGTGGTCCTAGGTTATTAAAAGTTGTCATTGAACATTTTATTGACTATATAAAGCAAAAACAGGAATGTAATCCAATGGCCATGCCCACCGCCCATATCTAATATAATCTTAGAAATTTTTTCCTATCAGCGAAAAAATGTTCAAATTCAGTACATACACTTTCAACATAAAACAAAACCTTTGTTCCCAGTTTTATTGGCAATTGCCACGCCTACCTCCTACCTCCCATATAATCGAATAAATTTGTTTGCATTAAATTGTTTCTATCCAAATAGAAGACTTTTATATTTGGTTGATACAATTTTTAGAATGAAATAACCTGTATGAGGGACCACCAGTCAGTTTTCTCGTATACAAGTTTTCCCATCAAAGCAAAGATTATAAAATTCGGCGAGTTTTATTGACCATAACCATAACCATGCCCACCAAATCAATTTTCTCGCCTTATACTCTTAATATCCAAGCTAAGGTCTTCATATTTGATGCACTTCCTAGAAAATAAACCTTAATGAGGGATTCCATTTGCATCAGCCATATCCGCCCTCCACCTCCCATACAACACAAACCGATTTTTTCGCTAAAAAGATTTAGCCAATCCAAGCAGGTTTTCATTTTTGGTACATGCCAATGCAAAAAAAATAAGCCTCTATTTGAAGATCCATTGACATCAGCCACGCCCACTGTTCAGTTAGAAGTATTATTGAAAATAGTCATAGCATTTACATTTTCGTACGAAAACCCATCTTTCATGGTGTGATCGGTTAACTTTCGCAAGCCGAATTCACATGTGACCTCAAGCACCTTCGCACGAATTGCACTATTTAAAAGTGGCCTTGTAAACGACGCACGGGTTGAAACTGATCTGTTTCCTATGGGGTTTCTCCTTGATTTAATGTAGTGTGAATCCCTGGTCGTTAGTGAATTTAACAGGGGACAATTCCTGGTATTCAAATTGAATCGAAATTTTACTCCATCAATCGAGTCGTCACTGCTTTTAATATGAGTTTCTCAATTTCAGTTCACATCGAATGCAGCGATTTGCTCTAAGGTTTATCTGGATTAATAAGGGCCGATAACTTCGTCGACTATAAAAAACGATCGATTTGCCTGTGAATGAAAAGAAAAATTGCCTACATATTGAAAACATTATTAAATATGATTTTTAATTAATTATTAAAAGTTTAAAATAATCAAAAATAGTCAAAATAATCTGAAAAAAAAATTTTTTTACGTTTTTAAGGAAAAGTTTTTTCTTTAAAGTTTAAATATAGAAATTCATACACAGAAAAAACTAAAAAAAATGGTTTCAATTATCAAAATGATTGAATCAATCAATAAAATGTTCAAATTTACACCTATCACCAAAATGATTATACCAATTACCTAAACTGTTAAAACTGAAAAACATTTATTTAAGTTAAACATTTTTAAGATTTTGATTACTAAAAAAAAATAAAACACTTCAATTGCTCGGCTTAGGTTGGAACCTGCGCTGCTTGTGTGGCGTGCGCCCTAACCACTGCGCCACCCCACCGTGTTGAAAATAGATCGCATTTGTTATTAAACTTTTTATTGTGTAAACCTTGTCCTTCCTAGAAGTAAAAAATATTACAAAACATATTGAAAAAATACTGAAAAATTTTTTTCCCAATCACTTTTAAGATTTTAATTATTGAAATGATTACTTTAAACATTAAATTACTTGAATGAATTAATAAGTTAAACAGTTTTTTTACTAAAAAAAAGCCTAACATAACAAGCATTAGTCTAGGTACAACAAAAAATTAGAAAGAAGGAAAAAATAAAAAAAGAATCAAAAGTAAATCAAAAAAATATTGACACAATCTAGCATCCAACCTGGCACCATCTGATTGTTAGGCTGAGGGCTCTACCGCTAGACCAATAAGGTATGTGAAGTTTAAATTCTTATTTATGTTAGCGTTTATGTTTGTTTTTATTAAAATTGTTTGATATACTTAAAACCTTTGAAATCAAACCACAAACACGAATTCACAGTACGCAACCAGCAATGAAATATGCCTGGTTGCATAAACATGTTTCAAAGTGTGTATTTAGTATTAGATGAACGATTGTACAAAATCGTTAAATTACATAACTTCTATGCAAAAATATTATTTGTTTTTTTAATAAATAAATAAGCATCATTGTTGGCATTTAATTTTCAAAAACAATTAAGGCGGTAATCGGAACAATCATTTTTTTAATCGAAATCGTTGAATTTTCCCAAAATAATCAATAAAAAAAATTGCGGATAATTTGTTCTGCGTATACGTCTCAGTCATCTATCAGATGATATACTTAAGTAGAAATCATAGTAACATCATTGTCCTCTTTTTTCTAAATGTGAGTTAATAGTGAAATCCATTTCCACGGAATTGCCCATATGTTAAAGGGAACGGTTTACTTTAAATTATTGTTTTTGTTCTACATCTGTTTAGTAAATCCATTAAAGCCTGTGGATTTAAGTTTTTGTTGGGTTTTACGCTTTTCTAGTAATTAGATCTTAACAATTAGAAGTATTTAACAGTAAAATCAATTAGTAAAACTTTTTCTATTTATCATTAGGATTTTTGATTTTTTTGTGTTGTTTTTTTTGAAATTTTCACACGTTATTTTACGCTTTATTAAAACAAATGTTAGATAAGCCGCTTAATAGTATAATTGTTGTTTTTTTTCATGTTTAAAAAGTATTTGGAAAGATGTTTTTTTTTCTATCAAAAAAAGTTTAGAAATGACAAAGCTTATTTTTTTTGTATATTTTTTTAATCATTAGAAAATTGTCTTTATTGTATTAAGGCCCGTTATTATGACTTGCCGATAGTTTTGGTCAAAATATATACCAGCTTACATATGTATCAACAACAAATAAATTTTAATTATACAAGTGATCGCCTAATGCTCAAAATTCAACAGTAATTTGTTAAAATTTTAATTTTGTATCATTTATAACGTCTTAATTAAAATTTGATTTTTTATTTATTTTTCTCATCTCACTTTTATCTTTTTTATAGGTGTTGCACAAATGCAATAGTGTCATATTTTTATATGGTTGTTGAATTAAAGACAAAAATGCAAGATTGTTTGTTCACATAAACTACTACTGAACTTCTTTTTTTTTTTGACAGATTTAATATGTATAGAAATTTCACGAAAATTAACTTATTGTATCGAAATTTATTAACTTTAATTTATTAATTTAAAAATGTAATAAAAATATATTTTTTAGGAGAAAGTAAAAAATGAATAAATATGCATTTAAATGCCCTACAGATAAAATAACTGGGATGTACTATTAACAAATATACTAGTTGCTTTTGACTTCATACATCGAACTATCGGTTTTAACATTAGTTTGTCATAGGAGCCCAACTAATTTGGATCAGAGATCAGCTTTGAGTCGTTTTGTTCGATATTCATAGTGACTCTTAAAATGTGAGTATAAGCGCGTATCAGTCATTGATATTTAACTGAGCTGACGTACGCATACTCTCAACCACGTTGATTTACATATAAATACAGCTCATAAAGAACAAGAGTACTATGTCGTACTGATACTTATACTGTTTAATATTTCTTGATTCGCAAAAGTACCCACGTTGATTCATATTTGTAAGAAGATACTTATATTCATAGAGTGATACTGGTTGATTCAACAACAAAAACCCTAACCGCTCTCATTTGTATGAAGAATAAACGATGCTGCCAGGTCACAGAGTGCAATATATTTTTTAGCCGCAAAAAAATTTCCAATTTGACAATATGTTTTGTAAAATTGAAATTGTCTAGATCTTTTTTAACAATCCACATTTTTTTATTGAATGTCAAATTGTAGTCTGGCAACGCTAGTTTAAACACACAACTTCGTAATGAGTATGCGAGTCGTACTCCATTTTTATCGGATTTTTATCTTTCGTGAACGACGGTAGCAATCAACCGAGTCATACATGCTACTGAAAATCAGTAGTATTACTACCTTAAGCTTAAAAGAGAGTATGAGTAGTGAATTCTTATTAATAAGTAAAAATGCGTATAGATCAACAAAATAATGAATCATGATTCGAGTCTACTTACTTCATAAGTATTCATTGCAGATCTCTGATAGGTATATATGTACTAGTTAAAATACTAGTTTTTGTTTTTTCATTTAAAGCTTTTTAACTGCATTTTTTTTATTGCACTTATTATTCAGCGCAATCGATGTTTAAAAATACTTTTTTTTTTAATTTTGCTTTTTTTTAATTTTGCTCTTTTTTGACTGGCACAAATTTATATATTTTACAACAGCCCTGGGGGAAAATTACGGCGTTCGATTCGAATCAAAATTATACTCAATTAATCGAGTTTTTAATGCTTTTGATATAGGAATTCTAATAAGAATTTTTTAATTTCGAATCGAATGCTGTAATTGACCCCTGGTTGCAACTACATAGTACATAATCATTCTATAACGTTACTAGTTTCAACTTTAGCTGCAGGGTGTATGTACATATGTACATGTAAACCAATATACAAATGCATGTGTATGCACACAAATGCATGTAAAAGAAATTAATTAATTTTGTTGCTGGAAATATATTGAAAATTTTTTTTCAAAATTACATATTTAAAAGTTTTTCGGTGTGATTGATTTCCATTTAATTACTAAAATTCGAATTACAAAGACGTATGTATGTATGTATGTACATATGTAACTTTTAACAAAAATATTAATAAAAAAAATTAACACATTTTATATTAAATATCTCAGCTGCCTGCTGTTTTAAACATAAAATTAATTTAAGAAATGAATTTGAAACTTTTCTCACGTAACTTTATTACAACGCACAGTGACTGAAAATCGTTTTCAATCGGCCAAAAATTCTGTAACTTTTTTAACTAATAAATATATTTTTATATTTATATTAACAATTTTTACAACTGCTAAACCAGTTTTAATAGAATTAAACCTGTAGAAAAGTTCAAAAAATCTTCTTTTAAGCAAAATAAAAAATGTAAAAATATTTTAGTTGGTTTAAAAGATACAGACTTTTGGCCGATAAAAAACGATTTTTAACCCCCCAACTGGCTAAGGGCTTTCCGTGATCATAAAGGCGCTTCCCTCGGAGTGAGGCCATTGCACTTCCGGTTAAGTTTACCTCCGCGATTATTTTTGATGCCAATAACTTGTGCCTGTTAAGCCCCTGTACGCCGGCTCTCCTTGGAAATGTACAAACATGCATACATACTTACATCGTGCATACAAACATGTACTCCATGAATTGTATATTTTGTTTTTCTTCATATTTATAACAAATTTGTTTAATTTGTAACCCTAACAAATTAAAAAAAAAAAAAATAATACAATATTTTATAACCCATCCTCTATAAACTAAACAATTTTATCTTAATCATCATAATAAATTTTTTGTTTCTTCATAATTTTCATCTTGGTCATTCATACTTATGTTCAGCTGTTAAAACTTAAAACTATTTATGATTCTTTTTTTCCTAAAAGCATAAGTGTTACAACCTCTTCAAAAATCTTTTTTTTTTTCTTTATTGATGCACTTTTATAGCACTCAGATGGGAGGGAGGGAACATCAAACTCATAAATAAAAAAGCGAGTATTGGCCAAGAGATATGATTGATTACTTTGACTTTGGAAAAAATTTAAAAAAAAAAAATCTTAATTGTTAATTGAATAAAAGAAAAGCGGAGACGGCAGAAATATTTCTACGCCTAGTTGTATAATTTCAAATACTCATTGTATACTTATGAAAAAGTTTAACTTATCTTTATTTAATGTCAGGATGATATTTAAAAAAAACTCGAGAAGAAATATTTTTTATACATCTTGCCTTCTAGTGCACAACATGGTTTGAAGTTGCAAGCACTAAAAATGCAACCCTGACCCATATGATGTTTGATAGTGCTATGTTTAGACTAAACGATTAAAAAAGTTTAAATTTGAAATCATTTTTTCATTAATTTTAATTTATTTGTTTCAAGTTTTATTGCATTTGCAAAATAGATTTTTTTGAAAAAAACAATAAAAAATATTAAATGTCTTGAACGTCACTTTTAAGATTAATGCATCATCATATAAAATATAATTTTTTTTTATTTTCTTTTGAACACTTTAAATTAACAGTGGTGAAAAGGTCAAGAAGGTATAGAGAAAACTTAAATTTCGATAAGGAACGTAACGAAGTATATAAAAGGAAACAAGAAGAAAGATGTTTGATTGATATCTTTTGTTTCTGAGAGCTTAAACCATGGACCTGGTGCTATTTGGGCCCCATTTAGATCCAATATTGGATAATGAAAAAATTGTACTCCAGAAATAAGAACGGTGGACTTCTGGATTAAAGAAAAACATTTTTTTCATTTTCTGTAAATGAATTTTTAAAAAAATTTCACATGCGCAACATGGTCGCAAGGAAAGGGGGCACCCGACACTGCAGGTGTAGTCGTTAAGATGTCCTTGTGGCTCACGGTGAAGAAAAATTGTACCACTCGCTTTTAGGCAAAATAAATGTGGTATTATTTTATGTTACTCCAAAACAAATTTACAATTTTAACAAAATATTTGCTAAAAAATTTTAAACCCGTAAATGGGACGAGAGATATTCAACAAATAATTACAAAATTCACAGGTGGAATAATACACAGAAATCTCTTTGGATTCTGCAATGCAAATACCTGATTGATCGGAAAACTATGTTTTTGCCTTAAACTTGATTCAAAAGTCGAGAAAATAGGCTTCAAAAAAGGATGACTCGTAAATCGTTACAAAGCGACTTCTACACTGATTCTGATTAAAAACTTTCTAAAATGAAGGATACTGATACTTGTTGCAACTACTGCAACCGTAACTATTACTAGAATAGTGTTCTTAGTTTTATTTATTTTGATTTTATAAAAAAATAAACTTGTTTTCGTTTAACTTAGAACTTCGTTTAATTTTTTTAAGTTAAGCAAAAGAAATTGTATTGAACGCCACAAAATGTGTTGAACGCTACAAATGCGTTGAGCGCCACGTAGTTTTCAATTATTGTTTTTCTTGTTATAGCAAACCCATTACTTTAAAAAAACTCTCAATTTGGAAGGCCTTTTGTGGAAAATTTTATATAATTTGAAAAGTAACTGACTGCTTTTGAACAAAAGAAAACAAACTTTTAATTTATGTTTGTTACTTAAATGACGTTTTTTGAAAAAAAAAAAAAATCATTTAAGAAATTAAATAAGAAGTTAAAGATTAGTTTTATTTCAACCTTCCAGTATATATAAGTGACTATTTATATTTATTTTGCTTTGTGACGTTCAAGACAGAAATCCTGTAATTCCTTATCAAAACTTAAAAGAATAAAATTATTGATTTGAATATGAACGTGTGAAGGCAAAGAATGTAAAATGAAAATTTTGACAGGCATACATAATTATAAATGAATTGCAAAAAAAGAGACAAGTCTTATGTAAAATTCATCCCGTGTGAAAGCAGCCTCAACTGTGTATCTGAAAAGTTAGATCGCGTACAGTTATCGTTAATATGTTGACTAATTTTTTATACCTTTTCTTATATTCTTTGTTTTTTTTTGTTTAAAAGCTTCTTCAAAAATATAAATTTATTTCATAATTTGTTTAATACTTTTTTAATATGTGTAACAATGTATGTTTGTATCTCTCTGTACTTACATATATTGTCACGTAGTTTTACATAATACAACAAAAACACTTTAATCAGATAAATCCGCAGAATTAAGATACATATGTATTTTGTAGTAAGTTTCTTGTTATAAAAAGATGTAAAAAAGTAAAACGAAAAACTAAAATTGTTAGGGTTTTCTAGAAAACTCTTAAAAATTACAAGATTTTAGATGTGACCTACATAAAGTTTACTTGCTTAATTACAAAAAACGCGCAGTAATGCCAGATTAACGTAAACTCATTTTAACAAATGGTGTTTTTCATGGTCAAACCTAAACAACAAATGATTTTTAATAATGTACAAAGAGGAATCACTAAAGGATTAACATTTAAAATGCCTTTTAGCATAATACAGGATGTCCGCCGGCAAGTTATACTACCTTGTTTTGCCGCCATTTTTTTGTAAACATTAGTCTTGACAGTTCATATTTGGCAGTCGTAAAGTAGAGCCGTGGCAAGTTTATTATGGAAAAATATTCAGTAAACCAACGTTTAAATCGTAAAAACATTCATCAAAATCAATCATCGATTACTGTGACGATGAGAGTTACGTGAAATTTTTGGGTGAAACAACGTGCCAACAAAACGCACTATTTATCGTGTAGTAAATGATTTTTAAGAAAGAGGAACTGTAGCTGATAGGAACAAGCATGGGCCATAACGTAGTGCAAGATCGACTGAAAACACTACTGCTGCTCAAGAAAGTATTCAAAGCAATCCACCAACCCCAATTCGACGCCGTGCTCAGGAGCTTTATCTTCAAACAACAACTTTGACCACAATTTTGCACAAGGATTTGCATTTGTTTCCATTTAAGATTCAGTTAACACAAGTGCTTCTTCCAGAAGACCATTAACGCCGCCGCGGCGCGCCGTACATATGTCAATAGGATGTTACAACTCGCCCATGACAACCCCGATTTTCAGGAAAAGTTCATAGTGAGTGACGAGGCACATCTTCATTTGAATGGATGTGTAAGTAAACAGAATAGTCGCTTCGGGGCATGGAAAACCCTAAAATTATTCATCAGTCACCTTTGCACCTACAACAAGTTATTTTTAGAAATGGTGATGTCGATTGAACTCCACGGTCGCTTGATTTAACTGCTCCGGACTTCTTTTTGTGGGGATATCTGAAAAGCAAGGCTTATGCAAACAATCCAGAAACGCTGGAGCAACTCAAAAAAATATTCGTAATGAAATACCGCGTGAAATGTGCGAGAATGTAATGAAAAATAGTGCTCAAAAGGGCTCGGACTTTTTAGGCTAACAGAGGCGGACATTTATTTGATATTGTATTGCAATAATTTTTTACTAACATTATCTAAAACATTTATCAATATACGATCCATTCTCTTTTATTTAATCAATAATTATAAACAAACAAAGTATATACCTTGCCGGCCGACACCCTGTACTAATACATATAAGCATTCCCAAAAAATGTTTACTTTCATGCTGTTAAAATCCAGAATGTATTAGACTAAGAAAAATTTAAAGTTTTAATAATATAAGAAATCCATTTAATGGAAGTTTCCCTATAGACTGTTTCTATTAGTGAATTCTTGTGTAAAATATTGAACGTCACGCAAAGTCCTAGAAGAGCTATAAAAAAAATTAAATTTTAAAATAACGTTTTGAAAGTTTTTAATCTTTTGGCAAATGATAAAAAAATATTTAAAAAAAAATTTGTATATATGTCTTGAGCGTCACCATCACCAGCTGTTGAAGTATGTATAAATTTTGTGCTGCATCTTTTCAAAAATTTAGTTCCTAATAAGGAAACAGCTAAACATAATGTTTTATCATAATTTTCCTTCAGTTTTAAGCGATTTTAATGTATTTTTGCTTTGTGACGTTCAGTACAGATTTTTCTATTATTTCCCATTGACCCATATATTTACATACATATGTATTTACTCTTGGTCCTAAACTACCTATGGAAAATAGCTTTTATATTTTTATGAAAAATTTTCAAGTTATCTATGTTAACAATAGTTTCGTTTTTTTCATTCAATTATTTTAACCCAATTAAAAACGTAGTTGTAAAGGAAAAGTGTAAAACAAGTGTGGGAGTGTGTTTATTTGTTTTTGCTTAAACACATCTCTGTTGTTACCACATTTAAAGCAATGTTTCAAGTGTGACATTTTTTTTGTGCTTTTCACATTTGTTTTTTGCATGGTCTTTGGGAAAGTTAGTTGGTGTAAAAACACAAAACCTTTGAAAAAAAAACTTTCAATTAAAAAATATATAATTTCAAGATAAAACATTAAAATATTACTGATAATCAAGACAGACATTTTAAAGAATGTCGTCTTCTCAATTACCACAGTTACCCACTTACACTTGACACACACACACTTACAACTACATATGAACAAAGTTATGGGGTATGCGACCCAATCTAGTAATCAGACCCATTTATTATTAAGCAATTTGTAGGCTTGACAGTTTTTTTAAGTAGCAAAAACAATCGAACATCCAACCAGTCTTCTGTCTGGCAATTGCAGGCAAAGTGTAGTGTATATTGGTCGACACTAAAAGCAGAAAATTTTGAAAAAAAGAACGTGACGTCTACAAGTCTGCCAAATAAAGAGCGTGCGTGTGTGGGACAGGTTGACTCTGCGATAATAAAACTGGAAACTGTTAAATGTTTAAAGAGTGCCTTGGCCAAACATAAACATAAACAGCATAAACTTTAAAGTGCAGTAGAAAATAAATAAATAAATATTTATAGAAATTTAAAAATTCATGAAAAATAAATAAAACTTCTTTTACAAAGCATTGATTTGAAGCCAACCAAATCAGCCCATAAGAAACACACAAGTGACAGACACTCTAGTGTAGCGTGTTGTATAGACCTTACGACAGTAAGCAAAGACAACACATTAGCCAGTAGTGCTTTTGTTGACCAAATCACTTAAATTTTTAAAAAATAAACACTCAGGCCAACAGGCCGTCCCACCAAACGATTGACCAAACGTCAGACTTACACAATTTAAACATGCACATTCCAGAAATTAAAAAAATGTCTTAAAGAATTTAAAATTGTAAAATAAAAATCCAATAAAGTGGACAAATATGTTGAGTAGAGGAGGAAGCAAATGCTTAATTTTGTTAAAACATCACACAACAGGTATCCATCCCATAAAAGCTATTTTTGTGGTGTTTTCTTGAAATAAAAAGCTACTCGTAACAACATAAATTTGCTGTTATGTGTTTCTTAAACCTAAATATGTATAATGTTGCTGCTACTACTGCTGCAATTAGTTGTGAATTATTTAACACTTTAAAACATTCGTAATAGGTTCGGTCTGTCAAACAAGACATTTTATATAATTGATGTCTGTTTTTGAAAAAAGAAACAAATGAATCGGCTAAACTTCTGGAATTTTTTTCCAACTTTGCTTTAAATATAAAGTCAAACGTTTTAACATTTAAATCAAATATGTTTCTCAAAGAGTTTTTATAAATAAATCTTAAAATTTTAGTTCTATAAAATTAGTGCAATTAAAAGAAAAACTCCAAAATATATTAATGTTGAAGCACTATACAAAAGCCACTTAGAAAAAAAAACAAGTAAGAGCGCTATATTTGACTGGTCCGAATCTTAGATACCCTTTACATTGGACTTTGAAAACTCCGAACCTTTTTTTATTTTTGTTTTTTTATTTATAAAAAATTTCTAATTTTTAAATATTTCAACTCTCTAAGATGATTAGGGCAACTGTAGGGGTTTTTACCCTAATTTTTTCAAATTTTGTATGGCAACCCCCTTAGGTGATAGAGATAGAGGTATGTTGTTCTAGGAATATGTTTGGGAGGGAAAATTAATAAGGGTCTGTGATTTTATTTTATTTCTCTAGAGGCGACTCCGGGAAACTTGTAGGGGTTTTCACCTTATTATTTTTTAGGTGGCAACCCCTTTATGGCGTGCAGAAAATGTTCTAGGAATATGTTTGGGAGAGAAAACTAATGGAGTCGGTCGTACACTTTTTTTTTCTAAAGCCGACTTTAAGGAAGTTGTGGACATTTTAACATATTTTTTGTAAGCTTTGTATGGCAACCCAACCCCATTAGGGGATGGAGATAGGGGGTAAGTATACTCTAGGAATACGTTTGGGATGAAAAACTAATGGGGGCCTGTGATACATTTTTTTTCTTTAGGGGCGACTCCGGAGAATTTGTTGGGGGTTTTACCATATTTTTTTCAAATTTTGTAAGGCAACCATGTTTTGGACTGGAGATAGGGGGTAAGTATGTATGTTTACAAAAATGTTTGGGAAAACAAATTAAATGGGGTCGGTCTTACATTTTAACTTTGTAGGAGAACCCTGAAAGCTGTGGAAGTGATTTAAAAAAAAATAAAAATTAGTACAACTTAGTTTGGCAATCCTGCTAGTGGGGCATGAATAGGGTATAAGTATTTTCCACATTGCACGGGGCAATTGTAGTGTTTTTTTTGTACAAATTTTAGAGAAATAAACAGAGGTAGTCTTGGTTTTTGGCTTTTATCTTGGTCAGTTATCGAGCGATTTTGCTGAATTTCTTTTGTTTATAGGCTAAGAACGTCAAACTGTGTTGTATTTCTGTTTATAAAGATTTGGCAAGTTTTCATGACTTAATCGTTTAACGCCAGAGCAACGTTTCCATATTATAAAATTTATCACTACATTGGCTTTCGACTTCAAAATGTACTTTTATATTATCAGACTATAACCTAAAAAGATGCAAATTATATCTTTAAATGAAAAACTTAAGTACTAATTGTGTAACTTTATACATTTTCACGTTAATCCAGATTTATTTTTGATTTCCAGCCTTTATGCAGGTTAATAACCCTTAATTTTATATATCAAGCAAAAAATGAATAATTTCATATTTCTAGACTCATAATCTTAAAAATTCACGAAAGTTCCAAAAATAATGAAAAAGTACTTTTTATCCACTTAGTTGACAGTCGGCCTTAATTTGGGTCAATTACCCTTAAAAGAGGATTCTTTTCCACAAATTACCAAGAAATTAAAAAAAAATACAATTTTATGCCTTAATTGGGGTTCTTAGCCTCTTGAATAATTTTAAAACATCTATAAACACAAAATTTTCATAAAAAATACCAAATTATTTAAATTTTGCCAATTTCGCCTCATTTGGTACTTTTTTTATCCCCATTCAAGTACTAAATTTTTTCCAAACTGATTTCTGCATTGCTGTAGTAGATTTTGTAAAAAAAGTAATTTTTACAAAAGTACAAAAAATAAGTACAAATGTATCTCTTATTCGTTCGAATTAAAAAAAAAAACAAATCAATCCCGTTTACCTTTTTTTAAAACATGTAAGTTGAAGTAGATGTTGTTAACAGCCAAGCACTACTGCCGTTCAAAGATTACAGTGAGAAAATCTGTAGTTGGTTTTGAAAATGCATTCTACCTGGCTGGTGTTGGTAAGAAAGTTTAGGTTTAAGAATGAGTAAGAAATATATAAGTTTCTGTTAATTAAATTTTTAAAAATTATTAATAAATTATTAGCCCTTAGTAAAAAGAATTTGGTTAAAAATGAGTTAAAGATAAAAAATATTTTAGCAAAATTTTTCTTAAAAATAATGAGTTTAACAAAAAATAATAAACAACAAATTTTTTTATTTGTATAAATAAATAAATAAATTATGTTATCAATAAGTGTTAATGTTTTTTTGCTTTTAAAAAAAGGTAAACGGGATTGCTTTTTCTTTGTAAGTTAGAATTAAAGTTCACCATTTTTCCCAGAACTAACTGATATTGAACATTCGTTCAATATCTAAAACTCGGCATTCTGTAATGTGTTAAGCTAAAAGCGAAATTTTATATTTCCCTTACAGAAATTTACTGAATGCTACATTTAGTTTATTTTAATTAAAGTTCAGCCCAAAAAAAAAATGAAAAAAAGCAAACAAAACATTTTGATTGTGTTTGAAATATGTAGCTTAGTATTTATTTAATAAGCCTTGCTTAGTCTAATCTAAATTAATTTACGTTTTTTTATTTATTACTTTAAATAAAAAACATTTTTTTCGCCGTTTTTGGGTGTGCCATTGTGCAGCAAGTTTTTTCTTAATTTAATTTCAAGCACCTGCAGATTTTAACATTATTTTTTATTGGCCCTGCAATTCTTCTTTGTTGTGTTTAAAAAGAAATAAAAGAAAAACAATAAAACTTCTTTAAAGGTTTTTTGTTGTTTTTTTTTATTTATTTTTACCTCTTTTTAAAATAATCTTGAAAATTTTGCCAGAAAATTAAAGTGAATGTTTTTGCACGATTTTTCTTTCGTTTTATAACCTTAACTGTTTCTAACTCCGTTTCTTAAAATAATCATTATCTTCAAAAGATTGTATAAACAAAAGTTTTGGCATCATATGGCACCCAAAAGTTATTACAATTTGAAACTGACTTGAGTAATAACCAATCAAGACTTGGGTTTTTTTTAATGGTCTAATGAAATTGAAGACTTGCATTGAACTTTTAATATAAATTAAATTTTATTTTTTTTTGTAATTGATTTTAACACTTCTTAAAGTTCAATAATTTTTCTTTTGTTTTTATTTACACAAATGTTTAATGAAAAAAATAGGACTGGACCAGTGATGCCCATCAAGAGGAAATGAATTATGGGTAGATGCTTCTTCCCTGTGAGTGTATTATCAAAAAAACTGCAATTGTTGTTACTTTTTTGATTTTTACTCTCTTTGTTATGATTTTTATTGTTAGTACACGTGTTGTATACATGTAAACCCCGATTAGTGTTTGGACCCCAGAGACAAGCTTGGCTAACATTGAACTGGACTGAACTGTGTTGTTTGAAAGAGACTTGTATTAAAAAATTTTAGATAATGATTGCACGAATTTCAATGGAAAAATAATTATTTTATTTAATACCTTTTATGGATCAATTTAAAACAAATAATCAATTTACAACAATTTTTCATTTCCCATAGATGCTCCATTTTGTGTTATTCATTGTGGGCAATTCCACGTAAAATTGCCATTAAAATTCAAATAACTCCAAAAATCATTTAAATGGTTTTTTTTCTCTAGAATATTTTATGAAATATAATATAAAAATCAAAATACTTTAAAGCTACAATTTAAAGGGATCACATACGTTGCAGTCTTTTTGTACAATTATTAGCAGAAATTATTTTCTTTCAGTGTTAACCCATTGTTAAACATTGAAGGTTTTTCCATATTTTTTTTTATAAAAAGGTTTTATAACCAAAAAGTATTTTTGTCACCCCCTATCAAAATGGAACTACCCATATACGACAAGATTTTACAGGAAAAAGTTTTACTTCTTAAAAAATAATAGATTTTTTACAAATATTTAAACCATGAATTTTAAAAATTTTAAATTTTTTTTCAATTTGAAAACAAACTTAATTAACCTTAAATCAATCGTTAAAGCACACAAAAATATAAAAGCAATGTCGTTAAAACTTACTTTTTATTGAAGTTTAGTTAAACCACAAACAAAGCCAGTTCAATCCAAATTAAAAAAAAAAAAACTGTTTCTTGCTTTACCTTTTTTTCTCTGTGTATTTTTCAGATTTAAAAAAAACACGTTGGCGTTCCATTTCATGTTTTCTTTAAATTAAAGTGACAAAATGTCACTTTTTATTAAATGAAAATTTATTTGTTTGAAAGCAACAATCAACAAACAATTAAATACAATCTAATTAACGTTCAATTAAAACCAAATAAAAACAATTGTTGAATGATGTGGTTGTGTTTTGTTTTTCAAACAAAAGATTTATTCAGATAAAAAAAAAAGTAGAAAAAAAACATAAAAAATCTCATAAAAAGTTTTGAAATAAAATGTAGCAAAGTTAAGTACGAGACATGCATATGCACGCACATGCACTTTATTTATACATAAGTTAAATGTTTTTTTAATTAATTGCTTTAAGTTTAACACAATTTAAAAGACAGTAGAAAAGAATTTGGAAAATTTAAGTATTTTTTATTCAATAATCAATACAGTGAGCGAAGCTGACGGGTATTAGTCAACGGCGGCGGCTACTGAGTAGAAAATAATTCGGCAACGGCTTAAAGCCAGCTGCAGCCGGTCACAGCCTACTCCACATATTCAGTTGGTAGTTTATGAGAAAAATTTATTTTTTAAAGAGTATGTCATCCAGATGTCTTCCGTCGAATTGAGCACACTGTTCCAAACGGAGCCTTTTGTTTTTCGTCACCCGCTGCAGTAAACTTGGTCCAATTGAGCTGAGTCGAATATTTTCCTTTGAAGCCTCAAGAGATTTGGGATTGTCATTATACACGCTCTTTTTGAGGTAGTCCCAGTGGCCATGGGATGTCCCCAAAGCGATTGATCAGTTTTTGCGGCGAAATTTTCTGGAAGTTAATTTATTGAAGCTCTGGCTATGTATGTAGTCGCAAAAAGAATTCTGTCGATATCTTTCACCGTTGACATTCGTCATCTGGCCTCAAAAATTTTCGGAAAAAAAAATGGTACAAGTATCTTAAGCGTGGATAGGGCACACCAAACTGTTACCCTGGGGTAATGCAATGGTTTTTGATGCTTCAATGGAGGGAGGCGGGTTCTTGGAGACCAGAAACGGCAGTTTTGCTTGTTTACTTGGCTGTTTAAGTGAAAATGAGCCTCGTCGCTCCAAAAAAAAAATGAAAACGCTCCAACTTGGTTTCACAAAAATTTTTGCGTAAATCAAAGTCACTTTCTTTCAGTTCTTGAGCGATTTGAATTTTAAAAGAATGGAACTCAAGATCCTTTTTAAAACTTCATGAATAATCGCTTTTGGAAGTCCCAGTAAGGCTGCTCTTTTCAGTGGGTTTTCACGTAAACTGCTTTCAATCAGTTCAATGTTTTCGGGAGTCCTTGAAGATCGATTTAGCCCTGGCCGTGGCACATTCATAGCCATTGCGCGAAATCTGCACCCATGAACGAATAAAATTTACACTCGGAAACAATTGCTCTGATCAACCCTGGCATATCTTTACAGATATATTTTTACGTCCGTTGGATCTGCGTGTGCCCTAACCAAGGACAAACGTTCCATGATTTCTCGGACTTCTGCTTTTAGAACAGTGTTGTGGTCTGGAAGGCAAAGTAAATCTCAGTAGTCGGCTTTTTAAAAATGAGGTCTAGTCCCGTTCTTTCCTTCCCTGGTAGTGTAAAAATGTTCTGATTATTTAAAAGTTGTAGGAAATTGACAACCAAAAAATTCTTTGAATTTTTTTAAGCAGCGTTTACCCATAGAATGTTCAGAAAGATACCAAAGTTGTTTTTAAAAATATGCCCTCATAACTGTTGCTTTAGCTAAGAAAGAAGACCAATTTAATAAAAAGCAATGGAAATTCAAGGCCTTCCATTAGTTGTAAAGTCATCAATTAATGTAGTTGCGTTGAAAAAAGTGTTTAAATTACTTCGTTAAGCCCTGCCATAAGCAGATAAAAAAAATTTTAGAAGTACTTTTTTGGTAATAAAGTCTCCTGGTTGGTATTTTGTAAAACATTTCAAATGTTATTGTACTTAAAAAGTGTTGTTTTAACATTATCTTACGCCACCATCATCATCATCATCATGGTCTTTGAAAGCAATCTTCACACTAAAAAGTTATAAAAAACTAAATTTTTTGAATGAAGGAGTTTCAATTGAATAACAAAAAATGCAATTAACATAAAACAGATGCAAGTTACATCAAATATAACTTAAAGAATATTAATATTTTCGATGATAGTGATGATGATTTCTTTATGCTGCACTCAATTAACTACACCAGCAGCAGCAACAACAATAACAACAACAAAAAAAGTTTGCTACATCAGCTATAAACTTTTGCTGAAATCTCAAAATCTGTATTGAAGTGGATTTATTGTATTTGTTGTAAATAACAATATAAATTTGTACACATCTAGTTTTTTTTTAACTTTAATTTTCTATTGAAGCTTGTAACAATTTGGGTTTTCTGCTGGTAACCAGATAATAGCAGTTTATGGTAAAACTCAGTGTTTCCCAGATTTGTTAATTGTTAATAAAAACTTCCTAAAACTATTTCTTTCATGTCGCTTAAGGTGGCGAATTAAGAATATCCCAGAAGAAAAAGTTTAAAGGGTTAAAAAGCACAATCTTAATTCACCTCAAGGTGAAATTTTCTCGACTACAAATCGCTCGTGCAGAATGAGGTGTGTTAGATATAGCGTTCACCTATTGAAGCCCCCTATATTGTTGGTGTCAGGCCAAAAAAGTTGGCAATAATCGACTTATAGCGTTTGCTGTTGATGGCCTGGATGACGCTACCAGCCCAAGGTCCACACCTAACAGATACTTTTTCGGAGCTGTAAAACGCTCTTGGATCTGGTGAGGATGGTATCGTCCTAAGTTCGGCATTTTAGTTTTTTGATTTTTATAGAGGTGGTTTAAATGAAAGTTAAGGTCAGTTTCCATCACCCATTTTGATTAAAGATTTTTGTCTTCGGAGAAAATTTGTTTATAAGCTTTCTGGACTGATACTGCGGCTTCTAGGTAAAAGATTTCAGTCATTGTACGAACCAAAAGCTGTAGGAGCAATATGCCGACATAGACGTAGTCAAGCGCGTAAAAATCCAAAGACTGCGCTGAATTGGTTATGTTGTGCGAATGAATGAAAATGCTCCAGCGAAAAAGGTGTTTACACGTGACCTTTTAGGAAGACGCAAAAGAGTACGCCCAAAACTTCGTTGGAAAGACAAAGTCCAGAAGCACCTTTCCAAACTCAATGCCAGCAAATGAAGAAGAAACCAATTTTTAGTTTGGCCAATGACCCACATGGGTTGCTGTAAATGGCAAACTAAGTAAGTAAATGAAGGATTTTACTCTAAACTGAGCAATGTTTCGGAGTGTATAATGGAAAATATTTTGAGGTTCAGGTGTCTAGTAGGTAGGTGGTGAGGTTTACACCAATGGGATTTGGTGGTTGATTGGTTCACATAGTAGCTTGCTTTGCTTGCAGCTTAACAAAGTCTCAAGTGACCCCATTTTCCATTCCACTCGTCAAATGCATCGTCTTGAGGAACCCATACCTGGATAACAACTCGAAGCACTAGATCCATCCCTGGCTGAAAGGTATCTCAACCTGCATCTTGATACCTTAATTAAATATAATATAACTGACATCTAGTATATAGGGCAACACATTCGCAGATACGATGTCTATCTTTTCCCGCAACGACGTTGTTGGGTCGTTAGAAAGAAGTCGGAATCTGTTTGCGGGTTTCCCTGCCACCCAAGGACCTCTAGGACCGACATCAGCCAATTACAGCTTACCCTTACAGCTTACCATTTAGTCCCCAGCGATATTGCAACTGACTCCACATTAAAGATATGTAAAGCAGATCCCAGTTTAGCTAACTCGTCTGACCATTTATTACCAAAGTGGTTCCTATTCGTAGGGCCCTAAACTAAAGGTTCACACTGGAACTTTAAATTGTTCTTTTCAACATTTTCCATGTTTTTCTTTTAAATCTTTTTTAACTTTTATTGGAAGAAATGCACAAAAGCTCCAAAGAAGGTGTAAAGGGTTAAAAGAAGCTCTGTTTCTCTTATCACCCTTTGGAGCATAACCTAAAGTTAATCACGTTTAAAGTGTAGGTTTAAGTGCCCCTAACTATGTTTGTAGGAACTGATACGCCCTTATCCCATGTTTTTCAATGCAAAAGAGGCTTGGGAAAGGTAGATTAGGCAGCGGTGGAAGCACAATAGAAGTAAGATGCAGCCCATTTGGATTAGTTACTTCGGTGTCTTCGTGAAACTCGTGGAAGAGAGAAAGGAGGAAAGTTCAAATAGGAAAGTTTCAAAGCGAAAGTTAAAGATATGGATGGCATTAGTCGCCTTCTCTTAGTTCCTATTTACGAAGCAATGCTATTCCTGATAAAGGATAATAGACTCCATAGGCTAACATTAGCCTGACGCAAAAGTACCTGAATAGGACATTGTCCAGTGCCGGATAAAAACGTAGAAGGTGTTGAATATTCTCTCCCGCCTTTGCATTTTTAAATCTTCTTCAAAATTCGACTGCGTTATCATGTTACTGGCATGGGTAAGGTAAAACAAGCAACTGGGGAAGTATAAGGGCAAAATGCAGCCCACTTGCTTCGTTCCCTTCGTAATACCTGTGGAAAGCAAATAAAAAGAAAAAGGGCTAATAAAAGAAGAAAATTTAAATAAGAATTTTCATAAGTCAAACGTAAAGGCTAGTTTACATTGCTGGCAATAATCGCCCATTTTGGCGAATTTAGAGCTTTTTCTGATTAAGTATGATAGAGCTAATGTTACTCTGACAGGCGGTTTTGTGTATCTTACTTCGACATCGTCAATTGCCGGATAGAAGCATAAAAGGTTTTTGATATTTTCTCCTCTCGGAATTTTGATAACTTTACAAAGATTCGATTGAATGCAATCCCATTCCAATTCCAACAGTGATCGGCAATAGCGGCCACAATGTCTCTCAACCTTTACTCCGATACACTCAAAAAGGTCTCGGATCTGGCTTTGGACAGTTCTAGTGGTTCCACATCTGGGCTTTAAAGGTGCTTGTTATGTTCATATTTGTCCGTTTAAAAGCTATAATTGCAATAGCTCCTGAAATACTTTCCCTTTAGTTTCATCGTCTTTTTACTGAAGTAATCAATTAACATAAGGGTGAATCCTAGAAAATAATTAGATTTAATATATTAAAGCTGCTCGTTATATGGGGAGTGTCACACCTACTGTTCTCTTACAGTTCATTTTAGCCAAATTAATTATGCCTCCCTTTAGACAGGGTTTTTATCTAAATATTTTTAAGTCCCATTACGCCCTCATTATGAACCTCTGCCTTAAATCAAAAGTTTATTTTGTTTTACACCAAATCATGCAAATGGAAAAAAACAACCAACAAACAATCTTCATCATCATCATTATTTTTTTAAGGCAGATGGTCAACAGTATAAAAGAAATATAAAACTTAATTGTATTGCAATAGACTGTTTGTTAATGGATTATGTGTGTAATAAATAAATTTCAATTCCAAGTTCCTATTGTAACAGGGTTTGTAATCTTAAAAACAGCAACTTCCAACAACAACAACAAATATGAAAAGACTAAAGTAATTTATAATGATTTTTAGGTTTTTTTTTACAATTTTAATAAATGATTTTTATGTTTTTTTTTAGTTTAATTTTTACCTAAGACTTTAACAAAGATCTTGTAATACATTTCATGTATTTATTTAAACCCTTTAAACAATAACTGTGTCATGGAATTAAAGGGAGTTCAAAGAGCAATTTCTAAAAAGTTTGTACAGTTGCCCTGTGAAACTGATTCAAGTAATGTTATGTCTATTTGCGGTACCATATCGCTTATCGGACCGAAATTAAGGCGTAATAAAAAAATTATTGTTTTTCAAAATTGTAGAGATTTGCTCGATAAAACACTAAAAGAAGGAAACAAACTTTAATTCAATTAAAAATCATTAAACATTTTAAAATCACTTCCTAATTTACAACTTCTTTCCGCAGTGCCTTAAGCCAAAATAAATAGTTTTTAACTTTTCTGCTGTCTTCTTCTTTCTGTGAGAACTTATTTTTATCCCAAACTAATAACTCATTTGTTAACTAATATTATCATTTGGCTATATGTCTTTTTTTAAATATAATCGTATTACCTATAAAAAAAAACCATCATAAATATTTATAACTCTTATAATGGATAATAGAATTATAGTCATTTATTATTTCTAACCTCCAAACAAACAAACAAACCAACAAACAAATAAAAAATATTAAAGAAAACTTAACACTTTCGCTTTGTAAACATAAACAATAGAAATTGTTTACACATAAATGTTGTCCAATGGCTTTTAAAACAAAACAAATATTTAAAAAAAGTCTACAAAAAAAAATACACATTAAATTTAAGTTAAATATTATTGTTTTTCTTTTATCTAACCGATGGTGTTGCCACATGCTAAGAAAATTTTAAGGAATACAAACAGATAACATTAAAGTTCTGAAAACTTGTAACTTATTTAGGAATTAGGATTATACGAATAGATAATTCAATAATAGATCAAATAATAATAATAAATCGAACTACAAATTATAGGGGTTTTCTTATGGGTGTCGATGTTAAACATTTACCATTAGTGACGAGGGATTTCCAATGACCAAAAACACTCAGTGATGCATAGAGAATCAAATTGTTCAAAACTAAGTTTTTCGTACAAAATTTGGTTTTTTAAAATATTTCTTATTTAAATATTTTTTTTAACAAAACAAGGGTTAATGTTTTCAGTATTTAAAATCTTTTTTTAATATAAATCAATTAAAAGTTTTGGGCGCTGTAAGCATAACGTTTTCCCACCTCTTTGGCAACGTAAGGACTCCGCGCCAAAAGAACTGCTCATCATTTTAAGTATACAACCGATCAAGATAATTAACATTGTTCTTAAGTTAAGCATGTTTTGCATCGATGGAAAGAAGTTTCCAAATCACTGCTTAGATTTTAACGGTTCCTAATAGAAAAAGCCGTTTTGATTTTAAAAAAGCTCGGAAATATCGCCATGGATATATGTCTTTAGTGTCGATTTAACTGGTTAGCCGGGATTCACATAAAAGTTTTTACGCACTGGGCCATTATGAGGTTATCATAATCACATAATCACAGGTAATAATTCGATGCAAAAATTATTTTTTCTTACAGTGTTCTTACATGCAAAGTTGTCTTTCATGGTCTTTTTTCTACAAAACGTATGCCCAATTTCCATGCTTCTTGAAATTGTTTGAGCAGATTAAGTTAGGTTACGTACAAGGTGGGCCAAAAGAAGTCATCCGATGTTGTTTGCGATATGTTTGGGAGTCGACGCTAACATGCGCAGGTCTTTGACCTTATTGACGACCGGCTGCTGGCTAATTGCGAGGCACGGCGTCTGGTCGATGTTTCTGGCGACAGCTCGACATCCTCTCCAACAGCGGTGATATTCTCGACAGAACGGGCGCTCCGGGGCTTCCCACTTTTGGCAGCGTCTCGTGTTGTCTCATACTCTTCAAGGTTGCTGGCCAAATGGCGCAGCGTTTGCGCAGTCGGTGCCGAACGACCGGAAAAAAAGGCGACGGAATTCGCGATGCGCCAACACCACAGACCAATTGTCACGCAAAAAAAATAGACACGATTATTCCGCGTTCTTGGGAGTCTATCGCTCCATGGCTTGTTCACTTGTATCCTACATCTCTCTGGTTCACAAATGTCAAAACAGATTTGACATTGACCGCCATTGGCAAAAAAAAGAGCATCTTCCAATAGGGCTATTTCTTTTAGCCCACCTAATAGAAAACGCGGCTGCGAAAATAACAGAAGAGCGAAGTGCAGCCTACTTTTGTCCGCTTCTTCAGGCCCTTTTTGATACCTTGGAAAGAGAAGAAGTAAGAAATGGTATTGGTAACGGTCCTCGTCCCTACTCTCAAACCAATATAAACTTATCAACCAAATAGGCGTATGTTAGTCACATCCCGATCTGATTGACTACTGCACACCGGAACCTTTCATACGCAGAAAATTCTCCTTCGTTGTTTCAGAGGGAGGGGCGGATGAATTGATCTCCTCGGGACCCATCGATCTGGAGGTGTACACGGATGGGTCAAAGGGGAGAACTGGTGTTGGTGGAGGTATATTCATTGTTCAGGCAGGAGTCCGGATTTCATTTAGACTTCCGGATGAATGCAGTGTTATGCAGGCTGAATTGTCGGCGATATGCAAGGCGGCTAACTGGTTGCGGTATTACAGGATATTTGGCAGGAATATCGGAATCTTCACTGACAGCCGTGCTGCCATCAGGTCCATTACTGATGTTTATTCAACATCACAACTAGTCCGTGAATGCCGGGCATCCTTAAACTGGATGGCGATGCATTCTGAAATCACCTTGGCGTGGGTGAGGGGACACGGGACCAATACGGGTAACTGTGCTGCTGACGCACTTGCCAGAAATGGTGCTGGATTGGATGATCGGGCAATTGACCACTTTTGTGGCATCCCCCTCTCCTCTTGCAAAGTCCGCGTGGATGAATATTATCGGGGGATTGCAGGGGCTAGATGGTCTAACGAACCCAGATGCGGAACTACTCGGATGACCTGGCCGGTGATGGATCCGGGCCGTTCGAGATCCCTCCTTGATTTGGATAGGAGAAGGTTAAGGGACACCGTGGCCGCAATTACCGGCCACTGCCGATTTGGCACCCATTCCGAAAGATTGGGATTGCCTTGGAATGACTTCTGTAGAAGTTGTCATGACGAAGAGGAGGCCGAGAGCGTGAGGCACCTTTTATGTTTCTGTCCCGCACTGGAGGACATTCGGATCAGGCACTTTGGTATCGGTAGACTGAATGGCCTGTCGGACGTGGCCAACATTGGCATAAACAACCTGGCGTCCTTTATTAGGGATAGCGGTTGGTTTGGGGACAGCGGCCAGTATGGGACAACTACCGCTGACCACACTGGATGACTTTCCTTCCTTTCCTTCTAACTCTCTATCTCTATTGATCTAATCTAATTTATCTTTTTCTTCTTCTCTTCTCTTCCCCAGGTATCACAAAGGGACCGAGGAAACGGACCCAAGTGGGCTGCACAACTATTACTTCAACATTTCCGCAGCCGCCTGTTCAACCTAACCTAACCTAACCTAGTCACATCCAACATACTGTCTTGTCTGCGGGTCCCAAGGGGCCTTATCTGGACCTCGTCTAGTGTTGGACAGAATTACAAGAGGTGCTGGATACCTTTATACTCCGCATCTTGACAGTTCCTATAGCATAAGTTGAAAGGCAGTTCTGCTTTACTGGCATGGGTGACAAACCGACAGTTTGTCGGTAATAGCGATCACGGTGTCCCTCAGCCATGGTTTTTTCAGATCGATTAGGCCTTTAAAATGACACGAATATAGTCTTGGCCAGGTTATCCTAGTGAGTCGGCATCTAGGCTTACTGAACTATCTGGCCCAAGCGATTCTGCCAGTTAATGCTTCCCCGCGGATCTTGCAAGAAGAGAGAAATATGCCGTAGAAGTGGTCAACCGCCCATCAGTCCGATTTCGCACCACATTTCGCTAGTATGTCAGCAAAGCAGCTAACGACTTTGACCTCGTTTCCCTGCACCCATACCAGAGTTATGTTAGAATGTATCACTCTGCAGTTTAGGGATGTTCGGCATTTACGGTTTCATGAAATGTTGAAAAAAAGTCTTTGCAGAGAAAAGGTTCCGAGGTGCAGTAGTCAATCGCATTGTCAACAAGATCGATTATATTTGAGTGGCTACATGTTCTGTGCCCCCATTTGACCACTGCACTTAGTCTTTCGTAATATTCCACGCCAGCTTCCTCTCCAGTAGATCCGCCGAAGACTAAGTAGGATCAAAAGCGACCTTTTTAAAGTGGATATAATTGCGCCTGTCATAAAAGTTTCCAAATTGCCAATCATTCTCTTAATATGAAGATGATTATCAGTAGAGTCCATAGCCTTCCACAAGACTGTAACTCCATAGTAAAAAATCGATTTTATCACTGTCCTATAGAACTAACTGACGCTTCGCGGACTGAGACCCCCCAGGCTTTGCAAATGTGACGCTTCCACACATACATTGCGGCCTAGGCCTTCATTACACTCGCCACCACGTTTGGCTTCTAAGACCGTTTACTGTGCAGAATAAATTTTAAGAGGTTCTCGTTATCTGACAGAGCCTGTACCATTTATTGTCGGGAGGTTAGAAGAATGAATCTTGTATCTGTTCGTTAAAATGTTTTTGAAGGGATGACAGCCCGTTCGGGGTGCCCCTCTGACTGAGTGTCCCCAGCGCGCTCTCTATTCTATCAAAATATTGCCGCTTCCACGTTAATGCATATGCGACAGTTTTTTGTACCATTGAATCCATGTTCCTGAACAACATGTTAAAAGTCATGTTATAGAGTAATTTTATGGGAGGAGTTCCTCTGCTTGTGGATCTTTTGACAGCAGCTTGACACATCATGGAATTAATTTTTCTAACTCCCAGTAACTAAGAAATTATTCTAACTAAGAATAATTCTAACAATGATAGATAATGGGCTACCCTTATTATAAGCACCTCCTATGTCCAAAAATAACACTAGCATATCAAGAGATTTTTTGATATAACCAACGAGTGTAGGCGTGTTTGGAGTCCGATAGAAGACTGTTGGACGTTTTCGCCCTTAGGTTGGCATCGATCAGCCTTCTTTCTAATGGCTAAAAGCGGAAAGTCTTGCGATTGGCCTGTAGTCCTTTGACGACCTGTATGATGCCTTTTCCCCATTGGGAAAGAAGACAAATATATTGGTCTTCCATCTCAAAGCCACCAGTTTTGAACTGCTTAAACCACATCTTTCATCCAAAAACGCATTTACCATCGGCTTTCATTAGCAATCTCTGCGTGGTTCTCCAGCCGTTTTTTTTTTATTTAAATAATTAAACCAAAACTTCCCGCATATGACGCCTTGTTGGCACAAAATTCGAAATTTTACCATTTAAAAACAAAATGAATATAAATGACAGAATGTACTCTTCAAAATGACCTATAAGTTATTTAAGACTGTTTTTAACCCGCATTTTAAATTAATGCATCTCATATAACTTGTAATTGATTACGACTATATTTAAAATTTTACAAATCATCCGTTTATAATATTTTTATTAAATTTTTAAATCTGGCAACAGCGTCTTAAAAGCATTTTCGTTATGCATTTGGTATTGCCATATTACTGTTGTTTTTTGTTTGTTTGATACTTTTGCTTACCGTTGAATTTGCAAATGTCTTAAATTTCATTTTAACAGAAAAAAAGAATAAATTAAAAATTTATTGTTGTTAACATTAATGTCTATATTTATATTGGCCTAAAGCTAAGCTTTAATTGCAATGACCCTTTTCTTCATTAAATGTAAACAAAAAGACATACTTAAATACATACATATGTTAGTATTGCCGCTTTTGTATGTTTATCAATTCTTGTATGTTTTTATCATTTAGTATTGCATTTAAACAATACCTACCTAAGTTTGTATGCATGTACTAAACGCATATATTATGTCGCTTTAAAGAAGTTTAAAACTTTTTTAGAAAACTACAAGACTTTTATTGAAAATTTATGTCTCTACCATAGACATACTTATCAACACATTAATGTATGTCTTTGTCATTATAAACAAAACTTGACAGAAGTAAAACAAATATAAAAGTTTCTTAAATATTTAAAAACTACATAAATACAAACGAAATAAGCATTTAATAAAATATTTTTAAAATGTAAAATTTAATGTTGGAAAAAAATATATACAACAACGACAACAAGAGCCGCAACGAATTTACAACAAAAAGAAAGTATTTTAATGAAAATAAAAGTGTGTTGTCGGTGTACATTGTTGTTGCTTTGCTTATTAGTTAGTGTCATTATTAAATTTAGTTAAAAATGTTAGTTAAACGATTTTAATAATATCCGCCGCTACTTTTTGTATTTTTTTTTAATTGTTGTTGCCTTTTTTCCAAGTGTTAAAAAAGTTAAATACATTTTTGTTAACTAATGTTTCTTAGGAAAATATTTTAGGTGAAATGATGTTGCAATAAGCATTAAAAAAAATAGAGTTTAGAAAGAGAAATAAAAGATTAAATAGAAAGCAATAATTAGCAGGGGTCATGCCAACATTAGCAGTTAATGGTTAAGGCATAGTTACTTGCCCTTTCATATGTATGTTCAACCTGTGCACAGCGGTTTGGAACAAAAGCAAGCAAGAGCGCTATATTCGGTTGTGCCGAATCTTATATACCCTTTACTGTGGTATTTTTGTATACCCAGCCATACCCAGTAGAACACACTGTTCAAAACGGAGCCTTGTGTTCTGCGCCACACACTGCAGTAAAGTTGGTTCAATTGATCTCCTTTTAAGCCACAATATATTAGGGATTGTCATTATAAATCCTATCCATGGGAGCTAGATCGGGCGACCTTGGTGGTCAGGGATGTCTCCAAAGCGACTAATCAGTTCTTGGGGGAAATTTTTTTGAAGCAAATTCATCGAAGCTCTGGCTGTGTGTGTAATCGCCCCATCCTGTTGAAACGTGTGTAAAAAAATGTACGATGGATGTGCTTGCAGGTTTGGCAAAAAGAATTCCGTAATCTTGCGTCAATAATTTTTACCGTTGACATTTATCGCCTGGCCTCGAGAATTTTCGAAAAAAAATGGTCCAATTATATCAAGCGTGGATAGGGCACACCAAACAGTTACCCTGGGGTAATGCAATGGTTTTTGATACTTCAATCTAGGGTTGCGGGTTCTTGCAGACCAGTAACGACAGTTTTACTTATGACTTGACCGTTTAAGTGAAAATGAGCCTCGTTGCTCCAAAAAATGGGATTTACAGTGCGAAAACGCTCCAACATCGTTTTACAAAAATGTTTGCGTAAATCAAAGTCTGAACATTTTTTTAATCAAATCAACAAATTTTTTAATTAAAAATGATTTCTATTTTTTTCTGTGTACTTTCTTAAATAAAGCGCAAAAAACATTTTAAAAAAATTATGCAATCGTAGGGGGAATACCACTTTCCCTGCTCCTATCTCAAGGCGGTCGCCTACATACAAAGTATATGTGAGAGAGTATATTTTCTGAGATATATAGGGACACGTGCATGGATTTTGTCCAAAAAATGGGTTATTTTAAAATTGTAAATATATATATTAGTCCATAGTCCGATTTTGAATAGCATTTTGCCTAGGAATAATATCTAATATTTTGGCACCAAAAAGTTTTCCGTTGGAATTTATTTCCCTACGGAATCTTGATTTTAACCGACGGCAAGACAGACAGACAAACGGAAAGAGTGATAGACAAACAGACGTGGCTAAATCAACTTCCCTATATACATATGTATGTATAAGGATCCAGAATATATGTACGGTATGTGGTCGCAAATGAATATTTAGGAAATTACAAACGGAATGACAAACAGGAGGGTATTATAAATGTTGCCATATTAAAAGGTTTTTTTCAGGTGGATATTTTAATAATTATTGATAATAGATAATGAAAATAAAAATTTTTTTTTTTTATTTCAGTTATAAAATTTATAATTGTTATGGTCCCTGAAGTATCTTAAAAAATTACAAAATAATAAAATTACTTGGTTATGCTTTTAAAAACCAATTAAAAAAAAATACCTTAATACCCTTAACTTCAAATCACAGAATATTATTGTCGATACCTCATCCATTCATCGTTGAATTCCAACCTTTAAACACATTTAAAAAGAGCCGTTATTTTTGATATGTTTTTGTTCATTTTTGTGTAACGATAAAAAAGAACCGATAATACAAATCTCTAAAAATTCATTGAGGTGTAAAATTTTAATTATTAGTTTTTAGTTGATTTATTTTTTGTTTTTGTTTTGAAAAAAAAATTAATGAAACTTGAAACTTTCTTTTCTAAGTTTTCCCAAAAAGTTAAATCAATAAAAAATTATTTTCATACATAATTTGTCTATAATATTTTTTATTATTATTTGGCATTTAAAGTTTTGATTATATTTTTAGTACGAATTTTTCATTTTAATTTTTTAATGTTTTTTGGGGTTTAATAGTTTTGCTGGATTTTTAAGTTTTGCTCAATTAAAATTTGTTTTTTCAAAATAACTGCAACAAATATGCATTTAAATGACACACAGCTGTTAAAATATTGAGTTTATATGCTTATGCTTTTGTAAAATCATTTGTTTTATGATAATCATCTCGATTTCACTTGAGCATAGAATAATTTTTAATATCGCTTTAAATATTTATCGCATTGCACCACCAAAAATGCTTTAAACATTTCATGCTCCACAAATAAATTAATATTCTTTTATTATAGAGTAAACTGAATTAGGGAATAAACATATAATTTGTTTTGTTTTGTTAGATTTTCTGTACATCCGCCAATGTCATAATATAAAATCATAAAAAATGAGCCGGTCGTAAATAGAATTATAGAAATATTAAAAATATAGAAACAATTAATTTTATTACAAAAAAAAAAAAATAGTTCCACTTGCTAAATATATGAATATCATTAAAAGGTTAATTTCATTTATTTTCTTTTAAAATGTGACGGTGATGGATTAACTGTCATGATCTCTAAAAATTCTTTTAGTTACATTAATAAAAAAATGTTTAACAGCTTAAACCGCTTTTAAAAATAATACAATAAAATTTTAGGTTAGATTTGTTGTAAACAAAAGTGTAAATAAAACATTTTTAAGGGTTGCCATTATTTTTAGAAAAATAAAAGATGATTTTTAGTTAAATAAAACTTTAGTTTAATTTAACAATGAAGTCACATTTATGGTTATAACAACCAACCTTTACAATTTACTGCAGTTTGATTTAAAATATGGCAATACTAGTTAAAATAAAATTGGCATATTATAAATACGAACTGGCAACGAAGTAGGATAATATTTCGAGTAGACCTCTCTCTGTTTGTGTGTTAGATAAAATAATGGATTTGATTTTATTTAATTATTCCAGGTCTTTATCAAATGTTTTAGTTAATATTATTTGAATTTGTTTTGCTTGGAACAGCAATAATTTTTTGACTGACAGTAACTTCTGGTAACCCTTACTTAACCTTACTTAATTTCTTTGCTCTAAAAACTTATCTGGTAAAAGTATTCCTTAATGTTGTCCTCTTCTCAAGCCGACTGCTTTAAAAAACTTTTATGTAATTCACAGTTAAGTGACTCCTCTAACTGTTTTAATTTTTTATAAGTTTAAAAGAAGAACTTTGTGCCAATAGACATTTAATTTTAAAATAATTTTTAGATGATTCTAAATTTAAAATTATAAATTTTTGAAGTTTTTTTATGTAAAACAATAGCTTTGTATATAACAGTATATACTGTAAAGTGTACTGTACAGTGCGCTCATAATAACATAAACACTGCATTACATAAATGACGCTTAAGGCGAATATATTTTAAATTGTGATTACCCTGAGTGAATACTAACAGCCATTTAGGCCCGCTTATATCGTGTACCGCTTGAAGTGACAATAGAGGTTAAATAACACCTCCTAGTGGTGTCCCCCTGGTCCCTACTCGGTTATTGCACAATGATGGGCAGAATCATATGAGGTGCTGGGTGGTTTCTTCCTTCGGGACCGCCTTAACCCTTTCTTCTAAGGACGTCAGCATTACAATTGCTTGTTGTCCTGTTTTCCCCATTCATGTCGGGCGTTAGCGGACAAGTTGCAATGTAAAATAATCATTTGTAAGGGACCCATAGGAGCCTGTCTTAAGTTATATTATTCCGGCTGAACATCATCTATCACCATAGTTTGACGGACTCTTCATTGTGCAATAAATATATACCTTCTCCAACTCTAGCCTTTCTTTTTAAACCGTCCGTATCTATGACTTTTTAAAAGCGTCTTGTCAGGGGCAGATTCACCTATAGCTATTTTGAAGGTAAGATTTAAAGAAGTTATTTAAATTATTCCCCCTGTTCTTTGAGTTTATAGATTTGATATTAAGTAAATATTGTTGATTTGGTTTAAAATCGGGTTAAAATCGAATGCAAGTATCGATTACAGAACAGGGCCGGTTTCGAAATTTATTGATTAAATCTTACATTTTTTTTAATAGTTTTTAAATGTCCTTTTTGCAATTCCCTGGATATGCGTCTAGGTTTTAAATTATATTTTTTTATAAAAGAAAGTAAAATGTATTCCCCACAAAACATTATTTTCTCTAACAAAAATTATGCCTTTTAGGCTTTTTATGAAAGTTATGATAATTTTCCATTAGTTTACTTTATCGTGAGCTTACTGTATACGACCATTTATATATTTTATTTGCGGTAAAGAAATTATCTCAAACACTAAAACGCAAATAAACTTGATTTGCTTTTTGAAAATGCTTTTTTAACATTTCCTTTTTATAGGCAACCAAAATAATAATTGTTTTTTTTACAAAACTGTTTAAAAAACTTAAAAAATTTTAATTTTATTTTTTCTCTTTTCCTTCTCTTTTTAGGTAAGTTTTTTTGCGCGTTTTATTTACTTTTACATGCTGTAAGTTTAAAAAACATTTTACTTTTATTTACTACTTTTTTTCTTTAATTATTCATGGTTAATTACATTGAAAATATTACTAATTACCTTAAATGGCGTAATTTTTTTTGCATGTTTTTCATTTATGGGAAACTTTTATGAAGCAAATTACTGAAAAAAATATTTTTTATAATGAAAAGGCCATTAAAGCAAAATTAATTTAGGTAATTTAAACACTCACTTTTCCGGCTTAAAAAGGCGGCATAAAGACTAACAGCATGTTCTGCATTCTACTTTGAATTTAAAATCACTTTAAATTGAATTATTGGTGTTTTGCAATCCCATTTTTTCGTTTTAATCTCGTTTTGTTTCGAACATTCATATACAAACCGAGTAAAAAATCTTTCATTTGGCAAAACATCAACAATAAAAAATATAAATTTTGAACTGAAAAAATTTTAAATTATAAGTGGAATGCATGTTGAATTGACAACACTGAAGTTTAACAAGTTAAAACGCTCTATTCGGATGTGCCAAATCTTATGTACCCTTCACAACTTGTAGGGTTTTTACCCTAATTTTTTTAAATTTTAAATGGTAAACCCTTTAGGGGGTGGAGATAGGGTGTAACTATATTCTAAGAAAATGTTCGCAAAGCAAAATGAGTTAGGTCAGTCCTACATTTGACCTATTCACGGGCACATTGGAAGCTGTAGGAGGGATTTATTACAATTTCTTAAAGTCTGCATGCGAGCCCCCTTGGGCGATGGGGATAGCAGGTAAGTATGTTCTATGAATATGTTTGAGAGGCGAAACTAAGACCCTATTAGTTTCGCCTTTCAAACATACATTTTATTCCTATAGGGGCGACTCCGTTGAAGTTGTAAAGGTTTTAACATAATTTTTTCAAATTTTGTATGGCAACTCTGTTAAGGACTGGTGATAAGGGGCAAGTATGTTTCACAAAAATGCTTGGGAGAAAAAAATAATTGCGGTCAGTCTTGCATTTTACCTTTGTAGGAGTACCCTGAAAGCAGTGGGAGTGATTAAAAAAAATTAAAGTTGGCAACCCAAGACTGGTAGACTTCACTTACTTCTCCGGGGCACCAAATTAATATTCACGTTTAGTTAAGTTGAGGTTAATTAAGAACTACCCAAGCTAATTGCAATCAAGGTGATAACCTTTTTCAAGAAAATATTACTTAAGGTACCTTTACATGGTAATACATATATTATGACTTGTCAAAATATGTTGTAGAATAATACAAAATCTCATCATGTAAAAGCACAATGTATTGAGTGGGAGCAAATACGGATACAAAATTAGACAAGTGTTCGGTAAATGTTTATTTTCTAAACCATTTTAGAATCTTGTGTATTCTCATCACATCAGAGGTGTGAAAGATTGGCAGCACTTAGAGCATCTAATCAAACAATCAAAATCAAAGCAGATTTTTTTCATGTTGTTTTTGTTAATATTGTAGAACCTTAAGCATATGGCGTTACCCCAAAAGGAAACTGGCAAGAAACAACCGATTTTGATTTTACCAACCTCATCCGTGTAAACATGAAAAATAGTTAGAACAGATTTTTATTCTCTTTTTTTAAACACGGAGAGAATTTCATAATATTTTGATTCTACAAAATCTAATTACTTTGTATTACCGTGTAAAGGTACCTTTATTAACTAAGTTATCCTTTTCCTTACCTGACTTGCAAAATTTTATATATTATGCCAAATGTTTTCTAGTATGAGCAGCCTTCTTAAAACCTTGAATTAAAAATATGGCCGCTAATTATTATTATTTTAGTATCATAATAAATTTCTATCAATACTTCAATGCCACAAATAATCAAAAGTGTCACAGTCATCTAAACAAACAACCTTATTTATCTTGTTAAAATCTTATTAGCAAAAACAACGACAAAACACAGCTAAAAAAGGCAGGGCAGTATCAAAAAACTGTAGCAACGACTAATTGCAAATGATTATTAAGATATTGGCTAATGATAATAATAAGAAAAAAACAACATAAACAACAAAGAAGACAGTAATGTGGAAGCTGCAAAAAGAAACCAACCGGAAAATAAGTATTTCATCTTAAAATTACAAAAACAAACAAACAAAAAATGCCAACAGCCTATTTGCTGCCCTACACCAACATACCAGAAGTTAACTGTTCAAACATGTATATGTACATACATATGTTGCCAAAAGTTTATTTAGAATTATAGTGAATTAATACACCACATAGAGTAACCCCATTACAAATACAACTACAACAAACAATGCGTTGTAAAAACGTGCATGCTGTCACACCATCACACGTGTTGAGCTAGCGAGGTCACCTTATATTTATATTTCTATTTCACCGTGTTTAAAAGAAATTGATAAAATTAATCATTTATGTTGGCTGCACTGTTTTTGGTCGCATTGTTGGTAGAGGGAACAAGGTAGCCAGATTTTTTAATTCTATAGCAAAACAGGCGCATAGAGACTGTGACATTATAAATTTGAGTTTTTACCTATTTTAATTTAGCTTTATAGTGTTTGCTAAAAGGCAAGTCCATTGTGACGGGTGTTTTTCTTATAACTCAAACAATTCAAAATTAATGAAAAAAGGATATTATTTCCAAAGATTTTACGTTTTTAAGCGTTAAACAGTGAGTAGACTCTTAATGACCATTTGACGACTGTTGACGTTTGTGTACTTACAAATTTCAATTTATGAGAATTTTTACTTAAAGATCCTGTTGCGCAAAGTATTCTAAAGAACGGGCTTAACTTTTTAATTAACATGGTGATTTAAAATGTTTTTAATTATATATTTCCCTCTATTTCTACAAAAACAATTTTTTTTTTGAGGAAAAACCTTTTAGATGTGACGGGTGTGAAATTTTCGTTACAATGTAAAATAGAAAGAGCCAATTTCTTAGTATATGATCATTTTGAATTCTTGCCAAGTAAATAAAATCAAAATAAGAATCTATTATGTAATATTTCGATATTTTTCATTTTACTTTAAGTGTAATTTTATAATTTTTTTTAAATAAAATAAAACGATTTTTTTTCTCATTTTGGGCCGTTTTACGTGGCAACTTCGAGTTGTAAAATGTAAAAGGCTTTTGCTGATGTGCAAATATGATAGATCTGGCATCTGTATAAGATCCCAGTTAGCCTCTTCTGTCAAAAGTAGTCGAATGTTAATCAGCATCGTCAATTTAATAGCTCCTGGCCAGATTGGATCAGTGTACTTTAAAGCAGCTAAAGAAATGCTAGCTGTCGAATAGCACAGGCCCAGAAAGAATACTATACTATGCCTTTAATTCCACAAATTTTGTTGGCAATCACAAAGCAGCAATAATATAAAAATTTGTAAGCAACAGCAGAAATCTTACAACAAACACATTGATAGCATTAAAAAAAGGTGTAAATAAAACGCAATATTAAAAATAATTTGGTTTTGCTTTTGAGATTGCTTTTCAATACAACCTTTATAGAAGCAGCAAAAGCAATTATTTTGTAGCATTTTTTTTTAAACCCTGCTTTTAAGATAAATTTATAAAAAAAAATATTTTAGAAAAAAATATTTTTTTTTTCGTGTAATGTAAAACCTGATCTGTGTAGACCCACAAATTTGTTTCAAATTTTTTTGTGCCTACAACTAAAGTTTTTAGTAAAATAAATTAATGCCACAAGACAAGAAATTGCATGCAAAAAACCCGAAAACAGTAAACAACGGCAAGAAAAAGAGGTGTACACCTTATTACAATGACGTTTGCTAATAATGTGGCATGCCCCAAGGAGGGCGAAGATAGCAACTTAGAGAAGTAGTATTAACTAGAAGCAGTAGGCCGGCCGTTGTTGTTACAAGAAGTTGGATTTTATTAGATCAACCGCAAAAAAATGTTTAAAAGCTGAATGAAAGGCTGCTGCAACTTAAGCTACTCATGTAAAACCGCTCTATAGTGTCTGTAAGGCTCAAGGGGGGCGATATCGACAACCAACTAGAAAAACTGTATAAAACTAATTAGTTATTACAGCAACTAGCTGTGCGGATAATTACTATATTTTTGCTTTAAGCTTGCTGTTTTAACAATTTTTTTTATTGGTTTATTATAATTTGTTTTTTTGCTAAAAAAAATTAGTTGTAATTTTTTTTTTTGTGTTTTTTTCTTGCAAAAACTTTTTTCTCTTCTATTAAAAGTTTTTTTCCAATATTTTTATACTAAAGACTAACTGCTGCTACAGCTGCTGTGCGCAACTCACTTTGACAACTCGGAAATGTTATTTGTTGCATTTGATTGAGCACCCAACACTTACGGCAAACCAAATAATAGCAACTTAATAGAGCTTTAGAAAAAAAATTCATTTAAGCAACAGCTTTATGTGAACAATAAGAACAACAACAACTGCAGCATGCGATCAAACATAGCAACAACAACTGCTACATGCAAGCGTTAGTCAATCGTCAAACAACTGCTACAACAGCAAAAATAATTGTTATTTGAAGACAGCAATGACCATGTTGGTTGACTCTTGTTTTTTTTTTCTATTTTTATTTGCCAATTTTTGGATGAAAATTGTAGTTGTTGGTGTTAAAAAGCTTGTTGCGAATCATAGAAAATGTGTTTTCGTAAATTTTGGTAGAAAATGTTTGTAACGCGTGATCCATTTTGAGGTTCTCCACTTTTTTAAAGAAAAAAAAAACACAGAAAATTCAAATTTAATGGGGAATGTTCATTATCATTTGAAAAAATATTAATTGGCATTTATATTTCAAAGATTATGTCTATCAAATGTTTGCCGTTGCTACGTCACAGATGGTTCATCCATTGAGTCCAATTTTCGATGGCACGTTTGAGCATTTCGGCTGGTAACTGGCGAATGACACTCGTGATGTTTTCCTCCAAGGCCTGAATCGAAGCAAGTTTGTTCGCACAAACTTAAGACTTTACATATCTTTACAGAAAAAAATTTAACGGTGTGATATCACACGATCTTGGTGGCCAATCGACCGGCCCAAAACGTGAAATTATGTGCTCACCAAAGTGTTCAATAAATCCACTGATTGATGCGATGTGTGGGAAGTGCCGCCGTCTTGCTGAAACCAAATGTCGCCGAGATCACGAGCTTCAATTTCAGACATCAAAAAGTCGGTTATAATGGCACAATAACGGTCGCCATTTACAGTTACGTTCGCACCGGCATTTTTAAAGAAATATGGACCGATGATTCCACCAGTCCACAAATCACACTAAACCGTTGTTTTTTCTAGATGAAGTGGCAGTTCTTGAATCTCTTCAAATTGATCTTCGTCCCAAATGCGCTAATTTTGTTTGTTTAAATACCTATTCAGCCAGAAATGGGTCTAATCGATGAACAAAATTTGCCTCGAAAATGTCGGATCTTCTTGGAACTTTTTAAGAGCCCATAGAGCGAAGCGATGTCACTTGGGAAGGTCGAGCTGCTCAGTTATTGCAAAAGCTGTATGTTATGCGCTTTCAATTTAAGATCTTGACGTAAAATTCGCCAAGTAGTTCCATACGTCAGTCCAAGTTGCTGTGAACGGCGCCGAATCGACTCTCCACGGTCTTCGTGTACACTCTCAGCTACGGCCGCTATATTTTCTTCACAGCTTGCTGAACGTGGTCTAATCTGTCGAATATTATTCAATAATGAATGCTGGGTCTTGAAATAGGTCATGGTGTTGCAAATAGTACGCTCAGTAGTTGTTGTTATGTTGACCAAAAGTTGAGTGAAGTGCACAAAACACATTCCTCACAGAACGTAAATTTTCATAATAAAGTTGAACGATTTGTAAACGTTGTTCAGGCGTAAATTTTTCCATTATGAAATGCCAAACAAATAACATGACAGCAAGACACGACTCACACGTGATCTGTCAAAAAATGCTATTTAAAAAAGTGTCTCTTTTTGAATCACCCTTTATGTCAAAGCGCTTATTAAATTTAAAATAAAAAAAAGCTTAAAAGGCATTATTTGGTAAATTCCTTACAATTTTTTTAGAAAAATTTGACAAAGATCAAAATAGTTATGTACTATGTTTCTTAATAAGACCTGGAAGAAGAACTATCTGGAATTAATATCAAATAAAACGAGAATGCTGGCATTTGCCAAGATCATGTGGAATACCCTTGAGATGATTACATCTTCTTAGAACAATTGGCAGCGTTGTCGTTCTTTTTTTTTCGTCTGGTAACTCTAAGGATCTTAAAAGTTCCAGCTACTTCAATTTTACTTAATTTAGTTTACTATAAATTAAAAAGTATTTTATCGGTTTTAAATATTTTAAAAAAGGAATTTTTTTACTTCGTCAAATTTCATCTCCGAGGCTGCCACCTGACCTAAGAGTTTCGTTTAATTATTTGATTTTCGCAAACAAGAGAACATAAACTCATTAAAAAAAATTTTTATGTACTTTACAACCTGCTCTCTTTTTTGAATATTAAGATAACTGTAGCAACGTTACGTTTTAAAATTTTTTAAAGAAAAATTACCCAATGTTGCCACCATGCCAAAATTAGAAAAAAAACGGCCACTCTAGGCTGCACTAAACGTGGCTGTCCGCAGGTTGTTAAGTCTATTTTGGTTTAAATGAAAGCATAGGCTAATCCGAATGCCGAAGTTTGAAGCCCGTCATTTTCAAAATTAGTATAATAAAATTACGAAACAGAACTGAGGCATGATGCTTTCTTACATAAAGTTTGACGTCAAACCTCGCTGTTTAAAGCAGTTATAAAATATCATCTATTTTTTTTAGCAGCGATTTTTTCTATGATCTCACTTTGAAAAAGAAATTCTCTCAACAATATTGCCACACTTTTATTTAATTTTTATACATTTTGTAAGAAAAATAAAAACAAAAGAATATTAAAAAAAGGTTTTTTAAAATGCAATTAAATATAAAATTTTGTAAATTTAAAAATAAAATAACTAATATTGTTGAAAAATAAGTTAAAGAAGTACAAAAGCGTGATAATTTGCAGTCGCCACTGCACAAAAACTTTTATTTTATAAAGAAAGTTTTACAAAAAACAAATTCCGTTTGCCTTTCTGGATAACATGTAAGTTAAATTAATAGTAAGTACAGTCGAAAACACTATTACCGTACAAAGAGTACTGATGATGAAATGTCAATGTAGCTTTTCTTTGTTTGATGTTAAATAAATTTACCCATACATATAAGCATAAATGCATGACACAAGACAAATGTATAAAAAATTTACTGCAACCTTGTCCTTTATCTTCTTTAACTTTTATATAAATCTTTTTTAATTTTATGAGTGCTTTGCTAAATCTTAAGGAAATAATAAAAAAATAAAATTAATTTAAATTTAATTTAAAAGTTTGGAAAACAATAGCAATTTTTCTTTTAATGAAAATTGTTGCTTGACAAGGTGACACATAAACTGCAGCAAGAAGTCAGTTGTTTTTGGCGGCCTATTAACACTTTAAGGCCTTTGACCTTCTCTTAATTTATAGAGTTTTGTTAGAAACGTGCCATTAAATTTTATAATTGTTAACCAAAAGCCACGAAAAACTTCTGTTGCAGTTATAATTTTCTACATTGTTAATTTTACTTTAAAATTTATTTATTAAGTCAGTATTTTTTTTAACATTTTTTCACTTATTTAGTCATATTAGCTTTTCATTGAGTTTTTAAAAATTTAAATTTAAGTCTTTTTTTGGTTTTGCCGTCTGTCTAAATTAACAACAAGAAACCGTTAATAATTTTATGGCATTGAAGCCGCCTTTTTAACTAAAGAGTAAAAGCGTTGTCTAAAGTTTTAATATATTCATTTCATTATTCATTTTATGACAAATTTGTTGTCCACTTTACGTGAATGTTTGTGTTACTGTTGCTGTCAATGGTTGCACTTCATACGAGGCCAGTTGATAAAGTCTAATGTTGAGTTTTTTCAAACATTAGGTTTACACAGAAAAAAATAAAAAACATTTTCAATCAAAACATTTGTTGGTTTTATTAAAAAAATTTTTAGATTGCAACCTATCAATAAATTCGTATATTTAATTAACAACTTTAATTGAAAATTTTATAAAATTTTTAATAAAAAAATATAATATTAGTTGATTGATTTAATTAAAATACAAGTATGTTATATTAATTTACATTTAATGTTCTGTTAAATTTACATTTAAGTATTCATTACAAGTCTCAACAATTACTCGAACGATGTGCCATTTAATTGCAAGACGTACGCTCTATTCACTCAGCCAGCAAGGCATTCTATTTTTTAAAGTCTTAAACTTAGTTTTATTTAAGTTTAAAAAAGCTTTAAGTAACATTTAAGCTTTTTTTATTGTTGGCATTTACTTTTCAAACACAATAAAAATATTAATTGAGACAATTAAATTTTTAATTAAAAACACAACATAATTTTTTAATCAATGAGTTAATTAAAAAAAGTTAGAAAAATTTTTTCTGTCAATGAACAAAAAAAAAGCAGCAAATGCTTGGCTTAATAAAGCTGTATGTTTGCTTTCTACAACTTTTAGCTGCGCTCTTAGCAGTTTTTTTACGTTTTTTTTTTTTTTGAGTTTTAAAATCCCTTTTGCGTTTAACGTTGTGATTTTTTAACTGTTGCTACAATTTGATTATTTTATAGCGCCACATAATAAATAATTCATTTTGAAAATTGTTGTGTTATTTTCTTTTTCTGCTTTTCTAATCTTAAAAGCAAATGTGGCTGCCTGTTGCACTTTTTTCCAATTTTTATTTCTCTTGTTTTATTATCTCAAAAGCTAAAATCTCACTTTTTTCCAAAGTTTTTTTCCCATTTTTTTTTCAAATTGAATGGAATCAAATTAAATTGAATTGATTACACATGTAAATTTTAATTTTAGACATAAGCTTAACTCGTCGTAAATTTACATGTTAATTTTCTTCTCTTTTTTTTTTTTTGATTTAATTATTTTTTTTATTGGCTCACATTTGCTTTCCACTGATATAATTGTTAACAATGATAATGACAAACGGAAACTATCGATTATTTACTTTCAATTAATGTTTTTAACTACGGACAGTCATTGTTGCATATGTAATTAATCTATGGCGAAGACAAACATGTTAGGAGTTTAATGAATTAACAAGATTAAATGTGGAAAATTTAAAAGGAGTTTTTATTGCGTTTGCACGAAAAGGTTTTCTTTTAATTGTAACAAAGTCATACATAGAGGCTTAAGAGTAAATTGAATTAAAGCCAAATCTTAACCCAAGCGGTTAACGTTTTTTCTTTTATCAAAAGTCATTATGCGTTTAAAATTTCTAAGAAGAAACCCTAAATAACTCGGCGCTACACTGTGGCAGTTAAACAATTCAATTCAACTATGGAGTTAAACAGTGAAGTTAGCTGCAAGATAAAAGAATGCAAAAGCAAATAAATAGCGATGCTGTTGTTGTTTATTTTCATAAATACCCCTTGTATATTTTTTTTTAATTTTTTTCAAGGATTTTTGGTATCGTTTGGGTTAAACTGACTGGCCGTGAAGACTCTAAAACGCCCCCTTTGATCCTTAGTGTTGCCAGACATAATCAAACGATAACCAGCTTTAACTAATTTAAAGTAATAAAATCTTAGGTGCTCCATACTCTCTTGGCAAATGTTAGCAGTCTCGTTTTACCAATTTCTAATTATTTCTTCCTTTTTTTTAGAAAAACCTGGGAATAGCCCCTCACTGTACATTACTTGGTGCATTGAGTTGGTATTAGGAAAATTTGTTAAGGGAAGGAGTATAGAGGGAGTAGTGTTTGTAAACATTTCATTTAAATTTCTCCAAATAAACTGTCCATACGAAAATAAATTAAGTAATCTTTACTTTAATTAAGCCGTAGCGGTGTAAAAAGTACTATGAGTACGGATTTTCCTAAACCAAGTCTAAATTATCTAGTACGATTTGAACCTGGAACTTTCCCAACTGCAACACCAGCGCACTACCATCAAGGCCATCGAGACATTTTCTTTTTAAATGTTAAAATATACAAAAAAAAAAAAAACAGGTTCTAGGTCATTAAACTTGATTTAAGAAAACCTAAGTACGGATCGTACATAAAAATTTTAGGTACGATTTTGAATAAATTCAAGAATTGAATTCTTGATTTTAGAATGTGGTTTTTCTTTCTGTGTAACAGGAACGACTTTTTTTTGAAAATTTATTCCACCCACAAACTGTGCGGTTAAAGAACGAATGGGTGTGCTCTTCTTAAAAGATGCGTATTACGAACGAAATGCAGGGTGTCAGGAACAAGTTCTCGATTTCCTTAGAGCACATTTCATTATAGTAATGAAACGATGGTCCTCCCATAGAATTCCATTTTTGTTCGGAAATATATAGCAAAGACAAAGACAATTAAATGATTTTTTTTTGACCCAAAAATGTGTTCCGTGCAGTGGTCATCGCTCTGGATTTACTTGCTTAGAACTCTTTAAGAGTTTCTGTCTCCCTAGCTTTCATACTATCCATCAATGCAGATGATGCAGCATGGTGAACTGTGTGCTTACGTGTGAGCAAACAAAATTGGGTCTTATGGCACGGTCCCAATCGGAGAATACTATCTGCCTAATAGCTCCAATCTCCAAAAAGCTAAGCCTTAAGCCAAGTGAGCATAAATTGCAAATTATACTCACGTCTGAAAAAGAATTTCAAGTCTGACCTAGAGGGCCATTAAGAAAGATAACAAATAAGTTAGGAGAAAGGCGGTATCCCTGAATTTTAAACTTATTTAAAAAAGTCCCACCTATAACGGCACGAGAAAACTTTCACCGACACCAAAAGCAACAAGTTTAGATAGAAGCGCACAATGCCAGACTGCATATCTCAAAAGTCTAAGAAATATCTACAGCTGCCACTTTGCTTTCGCCAAAATAATAACTGAAGTTACACCATTTTTCGGTTAGAAAGGCCAGTAGATCCCCTGTCCTCTACGGAAGCTACACTGGCAGCTGCCTTAAACCAATGGACTTCAAATAATTAACAAGACGGTACTTAACCATACTCTTCATAGCCATTGGAGAGCGCTGAAGAGTTGCACGCTTAAACAGTTGAGGAGCAGGTAAAGTCCCCGGAGATAGCCATGGCCGCTGCTTGACTGCTACTAAACATATGAAAATTCCTAACATGGGAGAACCGGACACTTTCAGCGCTTTATTTGGCTGTCAGAATCTTTGCCCGAATAATATTTCAGTCGCCGGAAAGTTTGTTGGACTCCCCGATACCCAGGAGTGGCCCTGGAATTGGTCATTGTATTACTTAAATTAAGAAAAAAATTGGAATGTCCTAAAAAATTGTCATTTCCAGCGCTTACCTGCCATTCAATCCAAATAAATTTTTTCGTATAAAATTTTTTCTCCCAGCAAAAGTCTTTAAATTTGGGACAATTTGATTATTACTTTAGGCTCGATTTTATTCCTTATTAAATTTCGTATATTTTTCTTGCGAATTTCTTTAAACTTGGTACAAAAATTTTCTAAAACAAACAAAATCTCTAAGCAAAGCTTTATCATTACCGCCACGCCCACCGCCCACTTTTCATACGATTAAAATATAGAGAAAAAAAGATGATTTAGACCCTAGTCAGGCATTTTGCCACAACGCGCAAATTGCCTCTTTTATCTTAACTACACGTATACAAAGCATTAGAAATTTTTAGTCAGTCTCAGATGAGTTTTCAAACAAGGCGGATGGTTGGCGCTTGTTTGTTCAATTACACTAACAACAATATGAAATTATTATTATTTGAAACTGCACATATATAAGAACAAATGCGATAGTATTAGTGTGCCTATCACCGATTTAAACTGTCTAACTGATCTACTCCTTTTCGAAACCTTTGGTTAGGCTAAAAGTTTGCTGGCCAAGAATTAGTTTATTTCCAAAGTCTACATAACAAACAATTTTCAAACTTCATTTATAAAAAAGAAAGACTAAAACACTTTTTTTTTCTCCATATTGCTTGCCTTAAACACGTCTTTACTCCTCTTTTTCATTGAAGCACATTTTAAAGAAATTGTTTTAAAGCATGTTTTAAATTACAATTTAAAATAATTAACCTTATTTTTTATTAATATTGCGCCCCCTGAGCCAATTTATTTTCATCATCCGCTTTACCAAATACATACATTACAAATTTCCTCTCGTGCTAGATATAAAAACACGAAATTTTTAAATGAGTAATGGGTTTCCTTTTATCAAAATGCACTAGTTCTAATGATAATTAATGTGGTTAAACCAAAATTACACAAAAATATAAACAAAACTATAAAATCTGAAATGGTAAACGTGAAGAAACCAAAACTGCGCCTGACTGTCTGTTTGGCTGGATGGCTGGTCATTTAATCACTATTAAAAATGCATTTCCATTGTTGATGATCTCGCAACAGCCATTAACACACGGCTGATGGGTCAAAACCTACAAAAAAAAAACAAAAATAATTTGAAAGAAATCATCTATTGGGCCATCCCATCGTGTGTACACTTGTCGTGTACATGATCTTTGCGCGCCAACCGGAAGTTATATTACATTAGTTTATCATAAATAAATGTAAAACACATTTTTGCTTTTAATTTTAAAATTTTGGACAGAGAAGGCCTTTAACTTGGTTTGTTGTTGTTGTTGTTTTTAAACACTTGTTTTATTGTTTTTGCTTTCATTTAATGTTTACTTTTGTAATTGTTTCTAATGTGTTTTCTTTACTCCCTACTGCTCCTACTCATAAAAGTTAAAATAAAACAAAAGCCAAGACTACTTACTAATATTCAATTTATCAAATTTACTTTAATTTAAGATTTTGTAATTTTTCTTTTTTCAATTTAACCGCATAATTGCTTTTAATGCGGTCATTATTGTTATTATTATCGAGATTTATGCTGAAAGTTTATTACTTTCTTTTCGTTTAAAACAAACAAAAAATTTTTTTGCAGAAAATTTAAAAAAGGAAAAAATACCAAAAATAATTTTTTATTTGATTGCAAGAATAATTGTAATTTTCCAAATGTTGTGTTGTTATAAATGGTAGAGAAGAAGTTTTACAAATAAATATGATTGACTTAAGCCAAAGATTTGATAAACAACTCTATGTAATAGCGAGAAAAGGTTTGAAAACAGGCACCAACCTCGCTAAGCTTTTACTACCCTTATAAAGGGTGATTTTTTAGCTTTTATCTTTTTGGCAACACTGGTTTAAACAGCTGACGCACGTTTCGTGTTTTGTTTCACTGTCAAACATCTTCAGCTTGGTCTATAATTTAACCATTAATCGTCTTACAAATGAAGAACGCTTGCAAATTGTTGAATTTTTTTTATCAAAATGCGTGCTCTGTTAAGAAAGTTCATCGCGCGCTTCTTACATTTTATGGTCAGTTTAATCGACCCACTGAATGGATACGTAAATAAGCAGAATTGTCGACTTTAGAGTGAATATCAGCCAGAAGCATTGCAAGAGCTACCAATGCATCCAGAAAAAGTCACAGTTTGGTGCGGTTTATGGGCTGGTGGCATCATTGGACCGTACTTCTTCAAAGATGATGCGAATCGTAACGTAACTGTGAATGGTGAGCGCTACCGTGAGATGATATCCAACTTGTTTTTGCCCAAAATGCAAGAGCTTGACTGGCATGACATGTGGTTTCAACAAGACGGTGCCACATTTCACACAGCACCCGCAACAATGAACTTATTGAGAGGCGAGTTCGGTGAATATTTTATTTCACGTTTGGGACCGGTCAATTGGCCGCCTAGATCAAGCTCATGTCTATGCAGACAAGCCCGCTTCAATTGACGCATTGGAAGACAACATTGAAGCATTTATTCGTGAGATACCGGCCGAAATGTTGGAAAGAGTATACCAAAATTGGACTAAACGGATGGACCATTTGAGGCGCAGTCAAGGTCAACATTTGCATGAAATAATCTTCAAACATTAAATTATATGGACCATACTATCGATTCAAGTAAAGATTTCATGAATTTTTCTGAATTTTTTGTGTTTTTTTTTTGAAAAATTTTCCTATAGCTTTTAAAAAATCACCCTTTATAAAAAAAAAAAACACAGTCCATTCAACATTAGGATTTGCTAAGGCCGGACCACCTAATCCATCTCTGCATTATACCGGAGTAGTTTCAAAACTACTCTATGATACACCACACAGGACTAGTTTTACAACCTTGACAACTAAATATGGGATCGTTAAGACACGAGCATCTGTCACTTAACTACCAGTTCCTGTTTGACAATGGCATGGTCCATCACTGCATTAAATAGGATCATGTTCTCACTAGTACAGACGTTAAGGGTTTTACGTGAACACCTACCCTGCAGGGAATAGTTCACGGTGCTCTTAACACTTGGTGGAAACAAAGCGTCCACCAGCGCCCCCAGAATGGCCTTTCGGCCACCCAGGTTGCAATTCTCTGCCATGACTCTGTGCTAGCCATAACAAACCCCTTGCTGAGGAGTTGGGGTAGGTTAGGTTAGGTAGAACAGGCAGCCGTTGAAGTAAAGGATACAGCTCACTTGGGTCCGCATAATTCGGTCCCTTTGTGTTACCTGGAGAGGCAGATAGAATAGGTTGAGATGGAAGGAAAGAAGAAATTTAGAGAAGGATAAGAAAGAAAGAACAGAAGAATGAAGCAGACTTACCAGGGTCATAATCTTCATAATCTTCTCCTCACCGCCAGTCAGGAACGAATCAAGCACATGCTTGTTTTAGATCCTAGGGTCCCCAGCCGTAGCCAGTTTCCTTATTCACCTACCTCCAAACACACTCACAGCTTTTCAGCTATTAGCTTACTTTATAAGTTGTTCATGTGCCTAGGTAGACCCGCCAAAACTGGAGACTCTATCTTGTGAACCCTAAGTCCATGTAAGACCGCTTATGCGGTCACTCTGGGGCCCGCACAGGACAGACCGCAGCATATACACTTTCGTTCTCAGTTGCCCCGCTTGGGGATAACCACAGCTACCACGTGAACTCCAGAAAGAGACCTCACCATTATACAGTTCATGCACTGGTAAGCACATGGGGCCAACTGATTCCCGTGGTACCAGATAGGACTCTGGTCAACCTCGGAAATCTACTTCCGTACAATTCCTACCAATTTATATTGGTCCCCTTAAAACTTTGTATTGCTGTGCCACTTACTGATGATGTACATGCCACAGCGACAACAAGGACAACCTTTCTCAAGCCAGACCAGTAAGTTATTGGGCCTTATTGCGTTTGGCGTAGTCGTGTCGAAAGTTGTCGATTTCGCCACAAAAATGTCAAGGGTGCTATTCATATAACATTAGCATTTTTGTTAGACGGTACCAAAAAACTAAAAACGACTACGCCAACGCCAATCACAATAAGGTGATTAACCACTGATCCCTTTTAGCCCAAGACAGATTGTTTTCAATTTATCCATGTCTGTAAGCCTTCCAGTAAACTGAAAGTTACCCGGTTGATACCACGAGGAGGTAGACTTAGGCACTTGTGCTGGTGGAAGGTTGCCCGGGGGCCCTCTTCTTCCCTCATATAACTTATCAACCGTTGTCACTAATACATTTCAACTTAAATGGATCATGTGGTCCAGTATTTTTTGCACGGATAAAGACAAAGAAGGGTGCCTTGTTATTTCTAAGCCGGGTAACTGCTTTTTTGACCTTCTTCTGGCTAGGTATGAAAAATGGGTTTTCCATATCCCCAGCACACTATCTGTATCTATCTGTCAGTCGGTTTAAATGTTTCTAATTAATAAATAACTGGGTCATGTATTCTTAAACCTGAAAAAGATTTATTTTAATTTGACAGAAATTTTAATATTATTTTTACTGAAACTATAAAGTAAATTTCTTTTACACATTTTTTTTACAACTACAACTGTCTTTTTTATGAAAAGAAGATTCACATTTTTCTTCTAATTTGCATAACAGTTTTTTTATTTTATTTTTGCAATTATTTTCTAAAGAAAAAAAGTAAAAAATTATATGAAAAAAAGTAATAAAAGACAACGACATATTCATACAAATGAAAGATAAAAAAGTTGTCTAGTTGAGTTGTTTTTGGTATTTTTAGCACATTTGGACAACAAGTTCTTTACACTCTTATGACACAGTCACTCACTTTATGCTGCCACCGGCAAATAATACATAATTTATTTGTTCTTAGTGTGTCTGATGGACGCATTACTAGATTTGTACTTACAACTTGCACTTGCTCGTCCACAGCACACCAGTTGTGGTTTATGATGGTGTTTTTCTCTCGTTTTTCTATATGTGACGCAATTTTGTCATGCTGCTTTTTTTCGTTTGAATTTTTTCACTTCACTTATTTTTATTCTTAAACATTTGTTCTATTCACATTAAGTTATGTGTTAATTTGCATGCGTGTATTTTAAGTTGAAAAATTTTTTTTAGCCAAAAGGCTGATTTTAGCCTCATATTTGCGGTTTTTATGTTTGCTTCCTTATTACTATGTGCAATAAATGTATGTTTTTGCTTTATGAACTTTTTAGCAGTCCTTTGTAGAAATGAGTTCTTTATTTGTAGGTTGTAAGAAATTAATTTTTTTTGTCAGAAGTCTACGATCCTTAATAAAAACGTGTATCACTTGTGTGAAGGGCATAGCAAGGTTTGGGTTTTGACCAAATACTGAGGGCTTTTCCAAAATCTCGGCCTAATTAAAAAAAATATTTTAAAATTTCTTACAAAAACTAATGAAAATCATCATGCCGATGGAAAGCATCAGGCCGATTCCAAAAGCCAAAACCTGGATTACCACCAACAAAACAAACAATCGCTAAGAGCCTTAGTCACACGCCCTTTTACTTTACCGTGCCATCTAGCCAATCAGAAACACAATCCAGCAACATCACCCTCCGACGAGACAATACCATCACCTGCCCACAACAGACCTTACCGGATCGCAACACATTAGAAAACAGCTGCCATCTGTTTTAAATACATTCACCCAGAAGTTTCTTCCTATCAACCATACTTATAAGACCTATCGCCCTGCATTCGATGTAGACCCCTCAGGCAAGGCAATCCCTTTTTAACTTAAACCAAATATCCCGTCTCATTACCTTCAAATCCAAAGGCGGCTCGCCAACAAACAATCCAAATGCTTTTGTTGAAACAGTACGTTACATAGAAATACAATCCAGCAACATTACCCTCCTTCGAGACATTACCTTCACCTGCCCACAACAGCCCTTACTGATTGGCTCAACATTGGCAAAAAATACTACCCACAGCATGCTTGCTGAGGCCCAAATCACTTCTTAATATGCGCTGACTCTACCAACCACACCAATCAATTTCTTACGCACTCGATCTAGATGCACATCCTCTTCCTTATAGAAACCCCAAGATACTTAACCCCAGACTTTTACCAAATAGTGACTCCATTCATCCTCACCAGTGGAGGCTGGTTTTCCGACAACTAACCCTGCAGCAGAATTATCGCCTTCAAGCAGGTGATTCGCACGAGGACTAACTCATGCCCGCTAAGGCCGTAATCACTCCTTAATACCCGCTTACTCTACCAACCACGCCAATCAACTTCTTAAGCACTCAATCTCGATGCACATCTAGCTCATAGAAACTCCAAGATACTTAAAGTCACCACTCTACCAAAAAATCACTTCATCCATTCTCACCAGTTAAGGCTGGTTCTGCAACAACCTTCCAACAGCAGCTTTGCCGCCGTCAAGCCAATTTACTGCATATGCACTTACCCAACCAGTAGCCCGGGCTTCATAAACAGCGGATCCATCAGTAGGTTCAACAAAAATAGGCTTAAAATGGAACGCTGTGGACGAACTACATCCCCACAAACACTCTTATTAATTCCGTCAAAGTACGTTCGCTTATTAGTAAAATAACTCTACCACAATCTTCACTTCCCAACTCACGTAACCTAGAAAGCAAAACTGTCCAAGACAAGTTATTGACGGCACCTTTAAAACCAAGACCTTCCACATACTTCCCCATGCTTTGCCTTACATAATCAGTTACATACTTAAGTACTACTCTTTCTATTCCTAAAACCAAACTGTCATCCACAAGGATCCTCATTCATAACCTTTTGAAGCCTTTTTCAATACCTTCACAAATTTCGGCGAGAGACTTATACTCCCATTATGACGTACCCTATCCGGGGGCTTTAAAAGAACAACAAATCTAGCCAAATTCCGCTCTCTCGGAAAATAACCCTCACGCAGACATTTCGGAAGCATGACGCCTTAAAAGTTTATATTCCTTTACACCTGCTGCTGTATAGTTTTTATTTCTTGTTTCCTTCTTTTACACTTCTTGTCCATAGAAAATCTATTTTAATCTTGGAATATGGGCTACTGTTGGCACCAACGCATTATTATTGCTTAAAGAGAAAATAGACAAATGCAATAAAAAAAACAAAAATCACACATTTTTCTTTAGTTTTTGTTGCTTCAATTCCTTTAAATTATTTTTTAGTTTTAGTGCTGAAAACAAAAAACGTTTCTTCCGTATTAAAAAAAAAAACCAAACTAAAAAGAGTTTTGCATTGGTTTCAAAATTAAGAAAAGAAAAATCTAATCAATAAAACGAAACGATTAATTGATTAACACGTTAGGTTAGGTTAGGTTGAATTGGCTTGTCCAGAAGACCCCACACGTACCTTTTAGAGCGTAAGTTTTACCAGGTAAGAATCATAATTGATATTTGATAAAATGGACTTGAGGATATTTAATACTCTCTTGGTTCCTTTAAGGTCAAGGGAATAATGAAACTCTTTAAAATTCACCATAGGACAAGCAAACGTTGGACAGTGACATGGAGAGTGCTTTACAGTCTCTTTACTTCCGGTGCCTTCTTCTTGTCCGTGTAACTCTCTGTGGAGCCAAGGGCCTCATAGAGTTTTCCTAACTCGTAAAGAGTCTTGACGTTCCAACAGCTTATTGCGCTTTGTCTCGTAAACGCAAATATTCCTTTTGATTTTCTATCTGTAATTGTATCTAAAACTCTAAAGATAAACACATGGGGCTTGTCGCCAAAGCGGGAGAGTTTGAAAAATGCCCGTGTCCTCCTAGAAGATTGATCGGTTTTCTTATGTTTGTTTCATAGGTTTGTGTGTGTTCCTTTAATTCTTGTAAGTAGGGTCAAAAAAAGACTTAGTGGAGGCTGACAAACCTTGCTTAACTAAGCACAGACGTAGGCTCCATGAAAGCTTGTGGTTGCTCTCGTTGAATTTTTGGGGGTTCCTTCGATACTCTCCGTAATGCACTGTAAATAATGGTGCAGTTAGACGTGCCTTTTCGAATAAATCAGGTGTGGTCAAGGCAGGCTTATTTTATGTTCCCCAGTTATACAAATACCTTAACTGTAGTGAAAATATTGTTGCCCGGTGTCCACCTGTCCCAAGGTATTTGAGGGGGAATTGGTTCCGGACTTTACCAAGTTAAGGACTGTTAGTGCCGTTACCTTGTGTGTTCAAGTCTGAACACCATACCATACATAATCCGTAAAACCAGTGCCACCTGGTTTGTATACTATCAAGGCGCAACTTCATTATGCAAGTCGAACAAGCATTTCGCTTTTAAGTCGGAATATCTAACCTTTCTTTTGTCACCTGGTTTTGAAGTTGGTGCTACAGGTTTACAAAATTACCACAAAATTATCCACAACCACCAACGTGCTCTCTTTAAGGAGTCCCTACGATTAATTAGACCGTATAACACGAGGGCTTTCTGATTCCCGTGATATCGAAAGAGACGCTGGTCAGCTTTGAAATATTAAGTGTAAATTAAACTCTTGCAAAGTTATATCTTTAACAACCAGTTTGTGTGTTTTTCAGCTTTTAGTGTGTATTGATAAGTAGCTTTGTGTTTTTGTTATAAGTTGGTATTGGTGTGTTCTCTAACTAAATATGGTGTAGTTTGGTAAAATGAGAGCAAGAGCAACAAATTTGTTTTTCTATGTTTCGTTGAAACAGTTACATACATATAATGATGTTTAACCATATGTACTTTTGGTGTGTTTTCTTATTCTGGCTACATGAGCCAGTTTTTCTATTTTTTAAATTTTCTTTAAATAAATTAAACAAATTTAGCTAAAAAAAATTAAAACTGCATCGTAACTATATACATTTAAGTCAAATTTAAAATTAAAATTTAAATTATTAAAAAATACAAAATAAATATGTATGTATTATTTTATCTTAATTTTTGAGCTTGAGATAAAAAAATGCTTTTTTTAAATTTATTTTATTCATTTTTAAACACTATAGCTACAATAAACTTTAAAAATCAAATTTTTGTTTCATTCACAACCTTTTATATAAACGATCTTGTGTATTTGTTGTATCAACAGTAATAAGAAAATATTTATTATACCATTGTTATTCAGCACAAAAAAAAAAAAACAAATACATTCCACACTCAATGCAAAACCATAAACAACAACATTTGTTTATAAAGCATAGGTTGTCAAAACTCTCATTTAATTAAATGCGTCTGTATTGGATAAGAGAAAATTGCCCAGCAAACAAAAAACTAAGCATTGCAAATGTGATGAATTTTACTTTTTAAAGCAAAATGGAAATGAACTTAAAAAAAGTTATTAAAATTAAATACAAAATATGCCTCAGTTATTACAGAATTAGACAATTTTTTTTCACACATATTCCATTGGGCGAGTTTAATTTACAGTTAAAACTTAAAAAATTAAGTGTATTTAGGTATTATAAATTAAGTTTTTCTTGTTTTAAATGTTTGGTAACATAAAATGCATTGCATGTTACCAAAAGCATTTTTAATGACAAAACAAAAATTTGTATCTTCCATTATACTATTTTGTTTGCTGGTTTATTTTGAAATAAATTCAAAGCTAAAAAAACAACAAAGCTGAAAAAAAGCAGTAAGCATCCGCCCATGTGCACTCGTTAACACTCAATTAACGACTGAAATCAAACTGAAATAAAAGAGAACAAGCGTCGGTGTGAGTTTTTTTTATTGTTTTTGTAGCACAATTGTGCACTAAAAATGAATTTTTGACAACCTATGTTATAAAGGTAGAGTAAGTGCGCAAAAGCAAAACCATACCATATCATTTACACTTATTCACACACTTACACCAAAAAGAACTGGTATGTACATGGATGTACAAGATATATCTGTTTTTGTAATACTTATTTGTTCTATTTGTGCACGTGTATAGTGTAAATCTGTTATGGGCATACCAGTCTATCCTTACCATTGTCGATTTGTGCAACTTACAGGAATTGTTTACTTATTTCTTGCCATGCCGTACTAAGTAGATGTGGAGGTAGCATAGTACAGCTAAACTCATCATTACGTTGTAGGGGAAAAAACAATGTAACTATGTCTGTTATCCTGCCAGATTAATTGAAAGTTGCCAGGTTAATACCCCGAGAAGGTAGACTTTGTCTTTGATTCTGACCAAAGGCATATCCGAAGATTTCTTCATTCATAACCACATCCAACAAGTACACTTCTGAAGAAGTCTTCACCTTCCAATCAAACCGTAAAACACGGAGACTTTCTGATTCCTGTGGTACCAGATAGGACTGTGGTCAGCATCGGAACATTCAAGAAACATACCCGTTTATTTATGTAATTTTTGGATGAAACAATTCAAAGGCATTTGCTTCCTTTTTTCTTTTTTTCAGTACATGATGAGGAAGCAGAGTAAATCATTGGCTAGGACCCTCATTCCCTAAAAAACCATGCGGCGAAACACATGATCACATTGTAGGGGAAGAGACATACTAACTTAGTCTGTTATCCTGCCAAAATAGCTCAAATTTGCCCAGTTATTACCTTGAGGAAGTAGACATTAGCTTTGCTTTTGATCGAAGGTACATACATACATACATATATCCGAAGATTTCCTTATTCATTTAGGCACTAAAGTGAAACACAACTGTCCACTGCCCTTCCAATAGGCTAATTGACCAACTGCTTTGCCAATTTGTCAGATTTTCTTCTCACATAAAGGCACCCATCTTACAAATAGATTCCTTTAACGTCTAAGCAATTGAGAATCAGGTAGGCTTACTAATATCGCCTTGATGGCGGCCTGACTCAGTAAACTTATTTACATGAAAATTCTAAATGAGAGACAGAGTTTAGCGTGAGATCAGCGGTTGATTAGCTGTTTACCCAGAAATCATTTGAAATATTTTTAAATGTTAAAATAATTTAGGCATCGAAACAAAATTTAGCTGCAATCGTATTAAAAAATAATTTACAAAATTCTTTGACAATAATTTTATTAGTTTTCATGGTTCAAATACATACATAAGTATGTATATGTAAGCACTACTCCCCTGGAAACTTTATAACTTTTCTACCTCTTTTATAATAAATACCGTTTTAAAACTTTGCCCACTGACCTCCTTCTTGACTGGCCACTTCTTCCCTTAATTCTCACTTTTATATTTAAACCTTATGTTGCCAAGAAGTCTAATACATACAAAAAAAATTAAAACATGAATGTTTCTAAATATAAAAAACTTTATTCTTTAGTGGAATATAATGTAATTTAACGGTTATTGAACCTTGTATAGAAACATTTTTCACATACTGTGACTCATTTGCATGTGTGTTTCAAAGTTTATTTTTAAAATAATATTTTATAATGTGTGTTTTTATGCTGAAATAGTCAAAACAAGTTGCTAAACAAAAAAAGCACTAAAATGCAATTGCACGCGAAACTTTGTGTATAAACATCAACAACAGCTGTTGTTATAGTCGAGTGAAAGAACAACATATTTACAGAAGTAGAGCAATTTTTTTTTTGTGGTAGAGAAAAACAAACCAAAGTAAAATCTGCAAAATAAGACACATTAAAAAGGGTTAACGTTAAATAGTTCTAAACTAGGAAAATTAATGCATTTGTTTTTTATTATTAATTAATTTTTTATTTTTCTTAAATTTTTTTTTAGAATTTTAAACGTTTAGTTTATTTTAAAATAATTTTTTTGAAGGTAATGTTTTATACTAAAATTTTGTTTTTGCGAAGTTTCAGTTATTTTTAACCATAAGATATTTTTAATAATATTATATACTTATAACTTTATAAATTTTTTATTATCAATAAGTTTTTTTTAAGAAATAGTTTTTATATTGAGGTTTAATTTAAATATTTTATGATGGGTTGGAAGATTGAAGTTTATTTTTAAGTAAACTAAGTCAAATTTCAGATGGCAAAACTAAGAGACTTAGGAGCATGTTTCATTTACTACATTACTTTAGGAATTTAAATGAATATACATACTTACAATGAACAATTAAACTGTCGCAAAGTTGCCACATTTTAATTTAACTACAACCTTTGTGAATATCTCTATTGTGTTTTTTTACAAAAAAGTTTTAATTTAAAGTTTTTTGTCTTCAACAGTTGTAGGCTTTTTAATTTTTTGTAACAATTTTTATTTACTTTAATTTTCTTTTTATTTATTTATGCTTGCAGAAATAATTATTTTTATATTAAAAACTTTTTGAGCAAATATAAACGTTATATTCAGATTAGAGCATATTTCTAAAAAAAAATTAAAATTAAATTTCTTTTTTTTTTATAATTTTCAGTAATAATTCTTAATCACTTTAAATATCATAAAATATCAATTATGGTGGCAAAAAAAATGCTTTTTTGAAAAATTTGTTTGAATTTGAATTAAAACATTTTAAATGCTTTATTAAAAGAAGGTTTTTGATTTGAGAATGGTATGAGTTTTAACGTCTAATCATAGGTAGACACTGAAAACACATAATTTCTGCTCAGAAAATCTACTAGAAAACTATGACGAGAAAGATCTGAAAAAATTTAGGTTTAAAATAAATTTTATTTTGAGATTTTATTCGGTAAAACATTTTTGAAACGCTCATATTTTTTTATTTATGTTATGAAGTGTTTTTGATTGTATTAAAATGCACGTCAATTTAATATTTTTAACAAAACGTTAAAAAATCATTGGCATATTATTTAGTTTACGACTATTTACGGCTAATCATAAATTAGTTTAAAAAAATATAAAAAAAAGTGTTTTTTTAAATAACAAAGCAAGATTTCTTCTTAACCCAACAATGGCAACACTGTTCTCAGAGAATGCAATTTTTGTTATTACACTCTTAAAATATTTTGTTTGTGTATTCAACACCAAATTTTGTTTTTATTTGCTTTTTGTTGTTTTTAAGTTTTTCTTTTCCATTTGTTTTTATTGTTTTTGTATCTTCTTTTCTTTCTCCAACTTAACATCCAACCAACCCATTTATTGGCCCCCTTGTGTGGAGCGTGTGTTAGTGTTGCTATTGCTTCGTTTATGTTGTTGCCGTTGTTTGCATGTTTTGCTGGATCGATAATATAAAATGTTTTCCACTTTTCCAAAAACAGTTCAGTCTTCAACTTTAATTTGCTGAGCTTACACATAAATCACAGACGTGTTGTTTTAAAAACGAATTAAAAAAAATATTTAAAAAAGAAAAAAAAAATTAAAAAGAAACTTTTCTTTTTAACAAGAAAAAAGTGTTCTTCCATCAAAAATTTATTTATTAAAATAACATTATTTTAACTTATTAAAAAGAACCAAAGAAGATTTAAAAAAACCTATAAAAACTAACTTTTTAAAATAAACTACTATAAAGTTTATTGAACAAAAAAATATAATATTTTTGTGAGTTTTATTTATAATTAATGGACTTTTTTTCAAATAAAAACTTAAAAATTAACTGTGAAATATTTTTTTTAACAAAAGTGCTTAAATAGATTTTTAATTTTATATTATCGAAAAAAATAGTGGCTCGTATTAATATTAGAAAAAGTAGTGATGCTTTTACTCCTTGGTATATTTTTAAAATCCTTGATAACTAATTCCTTCTTATGCAAAAAGCTCTTAAAAGGGACAAAAGAAAAACATAAGTGCATTCAAAATTAACAATAAATTACATACAAAAGCCTGTAATGCAGATGCCTACGTTCTGCCGTATACATACATATTTGATTATATCCTTTTTAAAGGACTTTCAGTGCATCACCCCCCATTTACCGCCCATTACAAATATTTGAACATTCAAGTCATGTGCAAACTCCAGCAAATATATATTGAGATAGTCTGTTGTCCTTTTGTTTGCAGCATTTTTATTGATTTTTCGCCAAAAATTCCGGCCGAATTTTGTTCTATTATATATTTAGTACTAAAATAGAAAAAAAATATTTCACAGTTTTTTTTTATTATTTGTCTTGCCATTTTGGCAATTTGCTTTGCTCTAGAATTTTATTAATAATTATCTTAATTCTTTTTCCCTTTTTTACATAAATTTAAATTCTAATTTATCTTAAGGTTTAACAACTTGCAATTGTTGTTATCCTTTTTAAAGGAGTTGTATCCTTGTTATTTTATTAATTTTACCAAACACAAATACAAACACACAAAAATGGCCGCCTATGCTGCATTTAAACATGTTGAAATTTACAATGTTGGAAAGACCAAAAAGAGGTAAGTTGGACGGTTTTGTTTGGAGCTTTAAGGATTAAAATTAAACTAGGTTTTGGCGAAATGCAAATCTTTTTTCTTTTTATTAAACCAGAGACAATATTTTTAATATAACCAATTTAGAAAAAAATAATAAAAAAATTGATAAAAAAATTATTTTTTGTCGTTTTGCTTGTCTTGCAAAAATAACAAAAAAATACTTATAATTTCCGTATATGTATTATTTCCCATAAAACTTGCCCATTTAAAAAAGAGGTAATATTAATTAATATGCATAGATCCAAATATATAGTATCAAATGAAAAGTAAATATAATTTACTTAATTATTTAGTCAACCAAAACAATTTAAAATCAAAACTGATAATACTTAACAAGTCTTTATTTCAAATAAAAACTGTTTTTCCCCAAGTGGCTGGTAAATGTCATAGCTTTATGACTTCAATTTGAAATCGAATTATGTTTTTTTGGTGTGTCCTTTTACTAACCATATACCATACCAGGGTGTTTGCCATATGTTGGAAAATGGATAATGCTATGCCGATCCTTAAAAATGGAAAGGCTGACAACCCTAAAAATTCCAGCCAATAGCTATTTGTTCAGTATACTTTCCAAAGGTATGGGAGATATGGTTAACTGCCGCCTTGTTAACTTTCTGGAGTTTAGCGGTAATTAAGCACCGCCAGTATTTATTTCGTAGGAGACATTTTTTGGGGGACCAACTGGCCGGCCCTTACAGAAAAATGGTATAGCTCCATTCATCTTTTTGGTGAAGGTAAAGTGGGGGCTCTAGGTAGATGTTTTTCTGAGGATTTTGATAAAATCTAGCATTGTGCTCTTCTATCTTAACTTGTTGCTTTTGGCGTTGGTGGAAAATTTTCTTCATACTGAAATACGATCTAGTATTGCTAACTATTATAAGGAAAATTCAAATCGGGTATGACTGAAAATTAAACTTATGCAACTAACTATATACGGGATACACTGTATGGTTTTGTGTCTTATTTTAAATGTCTGGCTTTAAACATGACACGAGCGGTGTTTGTAACTGATCGTCGTTGGTTTACCAAATTATGGCCTTTATTTAAAATAGTCATTAACCGAATGAGAATTATAAAAAGAGATTAACTGGTGTAATGATTGCTTGTAGCAGTGTTTAACAGACCTAGTAAGAATAATTAAAATTTTATTATTGATTTTGATGGTATATCCTCTAATAAGTTCAGAATCAATTCAGGGGGTACCGCAAGGATGCGTCCATTTCTTATCTTTCTTTTACTCTTTCTATGCCAAACTTCGAATCCTTTTTATTGTAGGCGACAACAGCATAGGCCATTTATTTTCCCTTAACTACAGGGCAAACTCTTTGGGTTTTTGCAACGGTGTGTGAACTACTTCACGGCAGGAAAGGGGCTAGATAGATGTTATTCGGTGACGTTGCGGTAACATACTGTATCGATTCCCTTTAGCACTTTCCTAACGTGTAATGTGTTTCACTATTCAATCAATACAATAATGGAATGTGCGTTAAAAAGATTATGGGACTTGTTTCTGAGACCCGGGATTTGGGAACGGCACCGATATTTGTGGTCGACTGACCAGTGAATCGCACCACGTAGTACAGAGAAAATTTGTGCGGTAGTTTGTGGAATAAACTTCCTAAACACATATTTCCTGTCACTTTTAATACCGAAAAATTTAAATAAAACACGTCTCTCTATCTCTCTCTGTCATGAAATGTTTTTGTTGGTCTTTTCCTTAACTTTTTGTTGCAGTCTTAGCCTTCCTATACTTTCTTTAACGCTTTTTACTACAATTGTTCGGGATTAAAAAAAGCACTTAGAAGATTAAAAATCACTAAAATGATATTACTGAACTTAATCAGTTGTTTTGAAGTTCTAAGATTTAATGCTTATTTTATTTTTCGTTGAACAAATTTTTACTTTTTATTCTGGCTCTTAAGTTTATATTTTGATTTCTTTAAACTTCGTTTTAACTAATAAAATACAAATTCTTCCGTTTGCCTTTCTGGATGATGATGAAATTGTGTAGCTCCTTTCGAAAATGCATATTCTCGGCAAGTATCGGTTCTAATATTTTTTAAATATTCCCGATTTTAAATCCTAAGCAAATTCTGAGATTATTAATATTTAATTTTTCTTAAACTAAAATTTTTCGAAAATGATATAAATGAATTGGTAATTTGAAAAAGACTACGAAATAAAATTTCTTTATAAAAATATAGACAAATCACTACCAATTGTGACAAATTTTCTTTTTTAATGGTTTTTTTTCATAATAATTAAACTAATAATCAAGAATGTCGCGCTATTAAACAAAATTTAATTAAAAAAGCAAAAAAAAGGCATTATCGATGATTGCATATTTTGCCGTTTACGTCACATTGTGTTGGCGACGATTTAGATAAAACTAATGAATTCATGTACTTATATGTACTTTAAGGTAATATTTCTCTTTAAGGTTTAATTAAATTTTGCTCAAATTTTTATTGAACTTTAAATGTAGTTTCAGTTGACTGATTTTCAATAATTAAACAATTTAGAAAGCGTAAATATTGTATAAGAGAAATATATATCTCAAATACTAATTAATTTTTTTAAAAATTTTTTTAATGGTTCTGTTATAAATTATTTTTTAAAAAAGCTTTGATCTACATATGTATGTAAATTTTAAAGCAAAAGTTTTTAAAGACTCACAGAAAAAATTATTTCCAAATTTTTTTAAATTAACTCGTTTTTTACAAAAGTTTGTATTTTTAAAATTAAAATTTAATTGCCTCAATTAAAATTTTAATGGTTTTTAAAAGTAAATGCTAACAATGATGTTTGTTTACAAATTCCTTAAAAAAAGCTTTAAGTTTACTTAAAGCTTTTTTGCCTTTGCTTATGCAATGCTCACCTCAAGTTTAGTTGCTGGAGTTGAATTTTTGAATATGGAGATAAGAAAATAAAACTAAGTTTAATCCTTTAAAAAATATAATGCCTTGTTGGCTAAGTGGATAAAGCGTATGCTCTTGATAGGTTGCAATCTAAAAATTTTTTTGATAAAATCAACAAATTTTTTAATTGAAAATGCACATTTCTTGCAGCGTAAAATTCAAAAAAATTTCAGAAATATTCCTTGGTTTTTAAAATACGAAAGTTGGTAGAGAACTTTATACGTTTATTTCTTAAAAAACTTATTATTATAATACTTTGTTACCAAAAATCACCCCTTAAAACTTTTTCATGCATTTTTAAACTTTTTATTCCTTTGCTTCTTATTAATTACGACTTTTAACATTTAACATGCAACCTTAACTATTTTATCTTATTAAATATGACAGGAGAAAAAAAAATATTCCCGATAACAAACAAGAGTTGAGGGTTGATGGTTAAATCTTTTTTTTTTTTTTGTTTGGGCAAAGATTAATGATAAAAATAAAGCATAAACTACTTACTTAATTTATCATATTTTATGATGTTGTTTTTTTAACTTCACCTTAGATTTTAAACCACCCTCGTTTTGAAAATTAAAAAAAAAATTTTTTTTCTTTTTGTTGTTTAAACATCCCTTTCACCTTTTTATTTACTCCCATCGTCATTATGCTACATATAAGAAATATGACTTTTTTTCAGCCAAGTTTATTTTGAAAGGTTTCTTTTAATTGATTTGTATGTACAAATGTGTTTTAACAGTTTAAATTGTAATAAGGGAACTTAATCTACCACCCAAAGTACTAAAAAAACAGTCACTTTGCATACCTTCAGTACTGTGAAATAAATAAGCAGTTTGAATAGCTTTATTGTGAATGACAAAGTGTTAGTTATTATCAGGATATTCTTTTTTCAGAATTTTTTGTTTTCCGGGAAACGGGGAAAAATAAATTAACTTCCCGGGAATCCCGCTATTAAAGCGTAAAAATATTTTTAATGTTTTATTAATAGTGATCGCCAGGGCAATCAGAAATATGCTCTTAAAAAGAGTTTTTTTATGCGCATAAAATATGTGGTAAATAGATACAAATATGCTTTAAAAATTTAAAATACATACATTAAAAATACGGATGGTAGGAACTTAGAACAAAGAATTCGAAAACGCAGCATTTAAAATTAAGTTGCCTTAATGAAATAACAAATTCCGGTACAAAATAAGAAAGCGAAACCAAAATTATATTAAAAAATGTTTAATTAAACGGTTTTAAAACTAGTTAGGTATAGATTTTTTTGTAAAGACAAACCAAAATGAGTTTCACTTCAAAATAAAGACACCAATAAAAAAGAAACAAAAAACAACAAAAGATGTAAGAATGAACACTCGAAAGATTTTTTGTTAGGTTTTTTTAACTTAATATAAAATAAATAAAAAAATGCCTTAAGATGGGTTATAGAAAAAATTATGCTCTTTAAGCAAAAAAAGCCTAAATATGCTGTTATGGGCAAAATATGCAAAAATTTGTCCCAACGAATTGATGCCAAAATTTTGCGAAAGTTTTAAAAGGGATGATAATAATAAGGGGCTAAGCTTTAAAATACATAATTAGAAAAACTTACAAAAGGTGGCAATGAGCATTCGAAAGATTTTTTGTTGTCTTTTCAAATTAAATTTAAAAAATTTAAAAATGCTTTAAAAGCGGGGCTTAAAAGAAAAATACGCCAAAGTAAGCTTTTTTATGCAAAATATGCAAAAATATGCCATATCAAACTGATGCTAAAATAAGCTGTAAAATGCAGAATATGCAAAAATATGCCCTAACAAACTGATGCCAAAATTTTGCAAAAGTTCTGCAACGGATAAATAACAACATTATGGGTTAAATGCAAAGAAGTGCGCACCATATGACAGTTCGCTTGACATTAAACTTTTTCGTAAGCTCTTTTGGTCTAAAAAAATTACTCTTTTTAAATCTAGCAAACGTTATGAAAAGAAGACTTATTTATAGAAAATAGGAGTGGCAACTTTCATAGCAATAAACCAATAAGTTTTTTTTTTTTTTGCACGATACTGTAAGATTTTAACCTCACATATGGTTAAGTTTTGTGTTAATTTGACGTGACAGTGATGACGTTTTTATTATTTTTCTTTCAATTAGGTTATTTTAATGTTAAAACAATTTTATGATATATTACAAAAACAAAACTGTTATTTACCTGTAAAAACATGTAAATAAATATGTATAACTAATTTGGTCATTTCTTATAGTAATGGTCTATGGTAATGTTCTGTTAATTACAGTAAAAAAAATTATTGATTTATTTGCGTGTAAGTTATATTGAAAATAAAACAAGGCAAAATTAGAATCAGTTATTATGTACTGATGTTAGTACATACAAACGTTAATATGTATATATGTACTTTCAAAAGTTTATTAACCTTTTTATATTGTCTAGAAATTGCCTAGTCTATGCATAATGTAATACATCTACACATACATAAGTAGGTATGTACATATATAGAAAGGCAGAAAGACAGACAGACTTGAAGTCTGTTTTTTTTAAAGAGCCTTTAATATCTATTAATACTTTTTCTACATATTCATTCGTATACTTGAAATTAGTGTATTCTTTTAAAAGTAGTGCCGCGCCAGAGTACTTTCCAGTTACATGATGGTATAGGTGGGGTTTAATGGGTGTTGCTTTTAAAAATACCACTAGTGGATGTGGATACTTGTGGTTATATAAATGAGTTTAGTGTATAGTGTAGGAATTGTAATTAAAGGCAAAATTTATTTAAAGTAATGACCATAAGGGATAAACGAACAAATGCATAAATCTAATTCGCTAAACAATATTCCTCTATTTAACAATAAGAAATAGAAAAGTCTAATAATTTTCATTAACCCCAATTCCGATATTATGTCGATTCCATGACAGTCCTTGTCTCTATTCACAACCTAGGTTTGTTTCAGTTTGGATAATTGTTTTTTTTTCTTTACCAATTGCCTAAGTTATTTCTAAGTCCATTTGTTGCTGCAAGATGGCGCTCTTTTCCACATCAGTTATACTAATTAGTTTTAGCAGCGAATTTACAGAACAATCAATTGCGACTACATAAAGCTAAAATATGTCGTCATGCGTCATTTATTTCTGGGTTGAAATCAGTAAGTTTTTAGGCTTTTCAAACCACCTTTAATAAAAGCGATCGAATTTAAAATAAGTTCCTGAGACGACTAAATATTATCTGTCCATTCGTCTGGGTGTATTTGTATTCTTGTAATTGAAGAACAGGTCGCAGGTCAATATTTGATTTGGAAAATGAACTTTCAAAAAAATATATCAGAACTATTCATGAACTGTCAACCGACACAAAATTAGATTTGAGAGACAAAAAAAATATTTTTTTAGGAAAATAATTAAAAATATAAAATTATGTTAAAAATCAGTAAAGTCAATACTTTTTTTTAAAAAAATCAGTACATTTCAGTACACAAATTTTTAATCAGTACAGCAAATAAAAAATCAGAACGAATGGTTACCCTAGTCATGCGTAAGATAGTAACATGCCTGCTAGTATAACAGTGAGGCTTTTGGTGTTAGGTTGTTGAAGATCGAGAACGTACGGTCCTGCGCGGATCTTGAGCACATCGTCACGAATCTAGAACCAACGATCATATTCACTTTGATTAAGAGTTTAAGGCTCCATTTTCCTCCAGGAGTGAATGGTGGGGTGACACCAGCATTTACACAGGCGGTTCTAAGATGAACTGTGGAATAGGATCCGGCGTCAGCTTGAAGGATATGAGCATAAGTTCGTTATACCCTCTGCCTGATGAATGCAGTGTATTGTAAGTGTGTGTGAGCTGTTACATACATATATGACAGGCATATTTGGCATAGTAGTGTTACACAGTTGGCACACTTCTACGTCGATACTGGTCAGTCAGTAGAAGAAATTGTTTGCTTAAGCTGTGCCACCTTTCTAATATTCCCTTAGTCTGGGTCAGGTCCCTGCTCAAATATGTAAGTAGATTACTTTGGGAAATAACGAGTAGACGGGCTGACTAAAATAGGATCTGATTTACGTACCTTTAATACAAAATCATTTAAAATTAAGCTGGAAACAATCAATAATGGGGTCTTTTCACACTTTCTTGAAGTGACTGAGAACAGGTATTGTCAGTCTTAACGGATCACTGGCTGGCTGGTGAGTTAACACACGCAAGTAGGATAGGATTTCCTTCCAACATAGTTTTGGGAATGAGAAAAAGAAGGAGAAAAGTTTTCACTATCTCTGCGAAGTTTCTGACTTAGCTGTAAGGAAACATTGATTTCTGAGCAGTTATGTACTAAATTACTTTAGTGAGTTCTTAATGTGCAGGTGAAATTATGACCTGTTAAGATACCTCTCTAGTACTTCGATTCTTAGTTCAATGTTCTACGGGGAAACACATCTGTCAAGTTGTATGGTCAGGCGATAACGAGGTCATTCCAGATGCTACTTGGCTGACAGCTTGCGATCAAAAAAAAACTACCATTAAAGCTAACAAACCAATCGCCAGTCGCGTTTAAATTAACCTCCGGGCTCTTTTTATCCTGCTTGTCAGGCGTCTTATATGTCGCTTTGGTAACTTGCAGTGAACGCCAATATAGTCTTCTTTAATCCAATTCTGATTTTTTTTGTTTGGGTTTTTTCTTAATCTCAGGACTATGTCTATAACCCCAGTATTTATAAAACAAATCAAAGATCTCAAAAGTCGATCTCACAAAAGTTCGATCAGAACTGTTTTAATAGCCGGTCGAAATGGGCTTTAAGAACAGCGTGCCCACTTGATCAGTATAATATTCATTCATAAAGTAGCAGACCAGTACACCTAGAAAAAAACTGAAAAATGAGTTCAATTCCTAAAATTTTTAATTACACAAAAAATTTAGAAAATTTTCACATTTTAACCTCAAAATAATAAATGCTTTTTTGCATTCAACACTTTTTAGATTTTGATTTTTAAAATAATCAAATAAATGTCAACAATTTAATTGCTTAAACCAATTAACAAGTTAATTAAAATTTGTTATTATATTTGTTGTATTACTTAGCATAACCTGAAAAATACATTTCATCACGCATTTTGATTGCATAAATTAACATATTAATTAAATGAAAATTGAAAAGTAAATTGGAAAAACATCTTTCAAAACAATTCTTTTAAATTACCTAAATGTTTTAGGATTTTTGTAATATTTTACAAATAAAAGCAAACATTTCTTATTGATTGTTTTTGCTTAAAAATATTTTGTTTATTAAAGTTATGCGAAAACATTAATCATATTTCTTTTTTATTTTTTTAGGTAAGTTTTTTATGTTAAATATGAAGCAAGAATTAACAATGTTATAATTAAGTAAGTAAAAAAACTAAATTTGTTTATGCCACTTAATAAAAAAACAACGATTTAATTATATAAGAAACTGCTTACTATGCTGCTATTAATTTCATAAGACATCCATGTCTTCGTATTTAAAATCCTTAATATTTACAAAACACTGTTTTAAGGATCTTCTCTAAACTTTTGAATGACATTCTAAACACAAAATTTCTTAACATATATTTCAGTCTTTTATTTTGTTTTTTAAAATTCCCTTTGTTATTCAAACTAAAAACAAATTCGCGTTTAAATATTTTATATTAACAATTAAGTTAAAAGTTGCTTTTAGTTAAATTGTCCAGACTGTACTTCTGTCTCTTCTAAGGATTGCCGGCTACGAGGCGAGCACCACAAATGAAAGGCCTGCAAAGCACTTAAAATACTATTTGGCCAGATATCTTAGAAATTATTGATTTTTATTAAAAAATTGTTTTCATCCAGGAATTTGTTTGCTTATTTATTGTTGTTTTTAAGGATTTTTTTTGTTAGTTTTCAACTTTTCTGAACGCAACTTTCTGTTCAAATATACAAACAAAAAACGAAACAAACAAAAATACTTCCGTTTTCCGTTTTGGTATGCAAAAACATTTTTCCTTTTTTCGTTCTGTTGTATAGTAAAGTTTAATGACCTTTTAAAAAAAAAACTGAAATATAAATTTTATATTTTCACGCTGATCATATCCTTAAACTATGTATTTGGAGGAAAGAAATTGTAGCTTTAATCTATATAAAAGAATAACGTTTTAGACTGGCTGACTGATTGATTAGTATATTAAGATGTATACACGATAGAATCGAAATTTGAAAAGCATCGTGTATTCCGCTCAAAAAATAACAGACACGTAACTGCTACTTTTTTTAATTTTAATACCCCGAAATGCTGGCTAAAATAAGATTTTAGGTCTTTTTGTGACAAATGTCGTTGGGCAGATCCCGAAAAAATATAATAACGCTTCTGGCGCCTTTTTTTGGGCCCTAGAGTAAAAACAGATTTGTATACTTTTAAGGTACTTCTTGGCATTTCTTATCCAAAAAAAGAAAAATATTTAAAATTTAGTTTGCCAGATCCCAAAACCCATAATGGGTTCTTGGTACTTTTGAAAATTTTGAATCCTAATAGAAAAACAGGTAAAAGGTACACGATCGAAATGTCACGAAAAATATGAACCACTATTTGATAATAAATGGTAACAGGGGGGGGGGATAATTTTAATTACTTGGTACTTTTTTGAATACTTTGAGCTCATAGACCTATTAAAATGAATTAAAGGGCTACATACCAAAATTGTGGTATAAATCGTATAGGAAAGCAAAAAGTCCCTTTTAAAACTTCTGGGTGCTTTTTGCACAAAAGGTTGTTTTTTGAATGTTTTTTTTTTTGTTTTCTAAAAATTTGAAATTCAGGGCTGTTAACCCATTAAAAGGCCGGAAGTTAACTAAGTAGACAAAAATATTTTTTCCAAACTTTTGGTACTTTTTATGATTTTTTTGAGATTTGAGTAATTTTTAAACTTTTGTTGGTAATTGTTTGATTTTTTTTTAAATTATGAAAGATGGCGTTCAGTCGATGTTTAGGGTTTGGCGATTTCAGCGAACTTACCGAAAAGCAAAAAAAATTTTTAATTGAATTAAGAAAACTCCTACATGATGGACTGACTACCAGTTATTCACCCCTATTCTGCATTTCGACTCGAATCAAAAATTTTCTCCGTCGGCCTTCTTCACTGTGAAATAGTTTGGCCACAAATAACTTTTTCTTAGTATATTTTGGATTTCTTGGATGCTTAATAAAGCATTATGCGTTCAGCTTGTGTTCCCGTTCGGTTGAACTGTAGAAATTTAACCGAAGTTCGGGTTAGGTTCGGTTGGGCCTACAAATAAGGCATTTTGGACTAAATCAACTAACTTGACAAAAAATACTTTTTTTCACATATATGGGACTTTTCTTACATATTTGGCACTTACTGGCCCATAAAGAGATAGAAGGACAACTTAGTGAACAAAAAGTACTTGTTTTAAATTGTTAGTTTTTTTTTTGTTCTTTTTTTAAACTTTGAATCTAGAAATGTGAAATCAAGGACAATTATTGGCCCAGATGTGGCTCCAAAAACAACAAATTAATAAAAGTATTTTTATAATTTTTTCCCTTTTTTAGCCTTAAGATTGTGCGTATAGAAATATAAAATAAGGATTGTAGAGGCCGGAAGTCAGCTAACTTGTCAAAAAGTACTTTTTCGATTTTTATTATTTATTTTTGTCTGTCTTATGAATCTAGAAGTATAAAATAGAGTAACATTGACCCATATAGAAAGCTAACTAAGTGAACAAAAAATACTTTTTTTACATTTTGGGCCTTTTTTTTGCCTTTTTAAGATTATAAGGCTAGAAATATAAAATTCAGGATTATTAAACCATATAGAAGTACATAGTGCTTTTTTCCACATGTTTGATACCTTTTTGCCAGCTTTTAGATAATGAGTCCAGAAATATGATATTAAAGACTTTTGACCCATATAGGGGTCATAAATCAACTAAATAATTTTTCCAAAAACTTAATTTAAAAGTTAATACATATTTTGACAATCTCTTAGTTTAAAAAAATGTAACTTATTTTATCCCACTTGCGGTCGCAAAACATACCACCGCTGATATAAATATTTGCTGTTAAATAAAATTTATTTTGTGGTAATCTTCTGTTGTCAACACATTTTAATTATTAAATCTTCTTTTTTAAAAACTTTTAAAATGCACCCCAAATACTATTGTTAATTTTTACAAATTTGTTTATTTAAAAAATATGTTTATTTTTTAGGTCTAAAACTGAAGCATTTTTCAACAAATCTTATATATAAAAGAACAATTTTTTTTTTGTTAGTGACACCGCTTATAACTCAAGAACGGCTGGACCGATTTTAATGAAACTTGAAAAAAAGACATACCCGATATCTGGGAATGCGTTTTAGGCTTATTTATTTTTTGAAATTCCGACTGGGCGTGGCACCTCCCATACAAATTGAACAGTTTTTTTCACATACCTCAATACCTATTATAGCTGAAGTCTCCAAATTTGGTATAGATAAGTTATTTACTGATGTGCATAATTGAGTTGTTTATGGGCGGAAAAAAATTAATGGGCGTGGCACCTCCCATACAACGAAAATAGTTTTTTGTATATATCTCAATAACTGTATTAGCTGAAGTCTCCAAACTTCGTACGGGTGTTTATAGTGCTAACATGCATAATTAAGCTTTGTATGGGCGGGAAAAAATAAATAGGCGTGGCACTTCCCATACAACGAAAATAGTTTTTTGTATATATCTCAATAACTGTAACAGCTGAAGTCTCTAAACTTCGTACGGATGTTTATAGTGCTAATATGCATAATTGAGCTTTGTATGGGCGGGAAAAAATAAATAGGCGTGGCACCTCCCATACAACGAAAATTATTTTTTGTATATATATCAATAACTGTAATAGCTGCAGTCTCCAAACTTCGTACGAATGTTTATAGTGCTAATATGCATAATTAAGCTTTATATGGGCGGGAAGAAATAAATAGGCGTGGCACCTCCCATACAACAAAAATAGTTTTTTGTATATATCTTAATAACTGTAATAGCTGAAGTCTCTAAACTTCGTACGGATGTTTATAGTGCTGATATGCATAATTGAGTTTGGTTTGGGCGGGAAGAAATTAATAGGCGTGGCACCTCCCATACAACGAAAATAGTTTTTTGTATATATCTTAATAACTGTAATAGCTGAAGTCTCTAAACTTCGTACGGATGTTTACAGTGCTAATATGCATAATTGAGCTTCATATAGGCGGGAAAAAAAATAAATAGGCGTGGCACCTCCCATACAACGAAAATAGTTTTTTGTATATATCTCAATAACTGTAATAGCTGAAGTCTCCAAACTTCGTACGGATGTTTATGGTGCTAATATGCATACTTGAGCTTTGTATGGGCGGAAAAAAATAAATAGGCGTGGCACCTCCCATACAATGAAAATAGTTTTTTGTATATAACTCAACAACTGTAATAGCTGAAGTCTCCAAACTTCGTACGGAGGTTTATAGTGCTAATATGCATAATTAAGCTTTGTATGGGCGGGAAAAAATAAATAGGCGTGGCACCTCCCATACAATGAAAATAGTTTTTTATATAAATCTTAATAACTGTAATAGCTGAAGTCTTCAAACTTCGTACGGATGTTTATAGTGCCAATATGCATAACTGTGCTCTGTTTAGGTCGGAAGAAATAAATGGGCGTGGCACCTCCCATACAACGAATATAGTTTTTTTAGTATATATCTCAATAGTTGTAATAGCTGAAGTCTCCAAACTTCGTACGGATGTTTATGATGCTTATATGCATAACTGAGCTTTGTATGGGCGGGAAGAAATAAATGGGCGTGACACCTCCCATACAACGAAAATAGTTTTTTGTGTATGTCTCAATAACTGTAACAGCTGCAGTCTTAAACTTCGTACGGATGTTTATAATGCTAATATACATAATTGAGCTTTGTATGGGCGGGAAGAAATAAATGGGCGTGCCACCTCCCATACAACGAAAATAGTTTTTTGCATATATCTCAATCACTGTAATAGCTGAAGTCTCCAAACTTTGTAAGGATGTTTATAGTGCTAATATGCTAATTATGCTCATACATAATTGAGGTGAAAAGGGAATAATGGGCATGGCATTTTCCATACAACAAAAATACTTTCTTATATAAGTCTCAATTACTGTAAAAACTTCAGAAAACGTGTTCGTATTTTTCTACAAGCAGTGAAACGCAATTTAAATTATTAGTTTTAAAGTAACAGAAATAACCTAAAAATTGCCAATAAAATGTTAATCCCTTTTTACCCCTTAGGACCAAGTTATCAAAATTTTATATTCATATTTTTTCGAGACCTGTCGAACGCAATTTCAAAATATAACTTGAGCCCTCTTTATTTTTTTCGGTTCCGAATGTACAAAATGAATATAAGCAGCTATAAAATATTTTTTACCCTGTCTCGCCTCTAATGGTCTAATATTTCAAAAAAGTACGAAAAATGCATTCATAACTTTGAAACTTTTGAGCGTAAATTAAGTTATAATTCTATCTTATTTTAGTTTACAATCTACAAAATTAACCAATACATATTTCAAATCTTTCCCTAAGCATTTAGGATATGCAATGATGAATCTGTCTGTCAGTTAGCGAGTCATTAACGCAATTTTTTACTATATATTGTTTTGGTAAGCAAAATAAACATTTAAAAAAATAAAAAAAAATATTTACAAGTGGCGGATAGGGCTACAAAATAATGAAGCCATTATAAACTGAACAGTTTGTGAAGGTTTTCTTAGTTATAGCCTCCCATCATGAAAGATGCGATAGGCTCAGCTATTCTGTTCACGCTTTATCAGCAATTTTTAGTAATTATCAAAGAAACAAACAAAACATGTTTATAACGTTATTGACATGCTATTAAGGATAATATTTTGTGAATTGTGTGTATTTAGGCAAATAAATTCGTTTGCTAATTATATATATTGTTAGGCAATACGTGTTCGGAGATACTCAATGCTGGATAAATTCAATAGAGCAAAAACGAGGCTTGCCGCATGCACACATTCTTATTTGGTTACTCGAGAAGTTCGACCAGACCAAATAGATGATACTAAGAGTGCCGAGATCCCTGATCCCGAAACAGTTCAAGAACTACATGATGCTGTAATTGCAAATATGATTCATGGTCGACGGCAAGTATTCCAAGCATTACCCATGAAAAATTGACAGCGAAAACTATCACTGGCAATGACGGTTATCCACTGTATCGGCGTTGATTGCCCAATGACAACGATCAAACTATTACAAGGAAAGTAAAAGGAAACAATTTTGTGATTGACAACAATTTGACTGTGCCATATTCACCACTTCTTTCTAAATTATTTAAGACACATTGCAATGTTGAATATTCTAATTCAGTGAAGTCGATCAAGTACATCTGCAAATATGTCACGAAAGACAGCGATATGGCTGTTTTTAGCATCCAAACCTCCAATGGCAACGATGAAATTACGCGTTATTAAGTTGGGCGATATGTGAACTGCAATCAGGCGGTTTGGCGTATATTCTCATTCCCTATTTACGAATGTCATCCCACTGTTGCACATTTAGCAGTGCATCTCGAGAATGGCCAACGAGTATATTTCACTGCGACAAATGTTGTTCAACGTGCTGAAATACCTCCAGCGACAACATTGACAAGTTTCTTTGCTGCTTGTCAAAGCGATCTGTTTGCACAAACTTTACTTTACTCGGAGATGTCACGGTATTACACTTGGAACGCTTCTTCAAAAAAATTTTAACGTCAAAAGAAAGGCACTATGGTTCCTGGGCATCCGGATGTGCGTTCAAGGTTGCATTTATACAGCTCATCTGAAGAATGATGAATGTTTTTATTGCGGTTGTTGCTGGTGAATGTTCGTGGTCCAACATCATTTGCAGCATTTCGTACTGTTTATGGTATAGTCTGCCCAACATTTCATGCTGCGTGTCAAGAACTCAATTTGTTTGAAAACAATACTCATTGGGATACGACAAGCGTTGAGGCAATTATATCTGCATATTCAAGCCAGATACGAACATTACTTGATATTATCATTTTGACATGCTTCCCGTCAAATCCAAGTGACATGTGGATCAAATACAAGGACAATATGTCAAAAGACATTTTACATTAATATCGTGTCTGCTCGAGAAATCCAAATCTTGAAGTCAATGCGAAGATGCATAACCGGGCCTTGCTCTTAATTGAAGACATGTGTTACCTTATTTGCGGCAGTTTGTTAGTCAGGCTAGGACTGCCAGCACCAGAACATGAATTGAATTAGCTACTAAATCGACAATTGAAGCGTGAACGTGAATACGATCGACATGAGTTGAACCAATTAGTTCAAATTAATGTTTCCCTCTTAAACCTCCAACAGAAGGAAGTCTATGATATATTATTGAAGGCAATAGAGGTCCCCGGTGGAACTGGGAAGATATTCGTCATGTCATTGATTTTATCCCCTGTTCTTGCGAGATTCAACTTTGCTGTAGTGGTAGCTTCATCTGGAATAGCGGCTACATTGTAAGAAGGATGCCGCACAGCTCACTCAGCGTTACAATTGCCATTAAACCTTTAAAATATAGAGCAACCAATATGTAACATTGCGAAAAACTTTGTCATGTCCAAAGTTTTAGTAGCGTGTAAAATCATTATCTGGGACGAATGCACAATGGCACACAAACGCGCAATAGAAGCTCTTAAAAGAACATTAAAATATCTGCGCAGTGACTCAAGATGTTTTGGAGGTGCAATGATTTTACTGTCTGCCAGTCATTCTAAGATCGACGGTGGCTGATCCAAAAAAATGCTTGCGTTAAATCCTCAAGTCTGTGGCGTTTTCCAAAGATACTGCAGATGACAGAAAACATGAAAGTTACATTGCTCAACGATTTATCACCTCAAGATTTCTTTCTCCAACCAATTGTTGACTATCGGTAATGGCCGTATTCCTGTCGACGAATTAAACGGATTGATTTCGTTTCCTCAAAATTTTTGTAATTTTGTATCATCAAAATAACAGCTCATCCAGAAAGTATTCCCCAACATAATTGCTAACGGGAACAATTATGACTGGTTGAGTGAACGGGCAATTTTAGCAGCTAAAAATATAGATGTTGATGATTTAAACTATATAGTTCAGAATCAAATCGTTGGTACTCTGCATTCTTTTAAATCTATTGATTGTGTAACAAACGAAGATGAAGCCACAAACTATCCAACTGAAGTTCTTAATTCCTTGGATATGCCTGGCTTACCCCCGCACAACTTACAACTGAAGGTTGGCTCGGTAGTTATCGTGCTTCAAAATTTAAATCAACAAAAACTTAGCAATGGAACGCATTTGGTAATTCGAAACTGATGGTCCGTGCTATACACGCAATTATGCTAAGAGGAAAATTCAAAGGGGAAGAAGTTCTCATACCGATAATTTCGATGATACCAACCGATATGCCTTTTGAGTTTAAGCAAATTCAATTTCCTATTCGTCTTGCATTCGCAATGACTATTAACAAATCACAAGGACAATCCTTGAGTATTTGTAGTCTTTATTTAGAAAATACATGTTTTTCACATGGCCAAATATACGTTGCATGTTCACGTCTGGGCAAACCATCTGCTTTATTTGTACTTGCGCCTAATAACAAAACGAAAAGTTTAGTATATCACAAGGTACTGCACTGAAGGGAATTAACCTAAACATAACCCATGCACGAAAATACATAGCTTCCTTAACAGCTTTTACCTGAAACGCCTTATTTTTGTAATCTTTTTAATAATTGTTTTCTATATAAATATATTTCAATGAACTATTTGACTAAATAAACTTTGAACTCTTTTTAAAAAATCCATATATTCAATAATTGGTAGGTGATACGAAGTTCACCGGGTCAGCTAGTTTAATATAAAGAAAACAAAAACAATAAGGTTATTCACAAGGTGTTCTATTATTTACTATTGTCATAATGTGGTAAAATTTTACAATGGTTTAAAAAAAAATTTTGTTGTCTTTCATACAAAAATAGTTCTAAAAAAAATACTACGTCGTATTATTTATTAAATTGTCATAATAATTCTACATACACCTAAGCCGAGTGTCTAATAGGTGGTGAAGGTTTTTAAACCATTGTGGAATCTTAAACCATTATGACATTAGGTTATATTAGAACACCTTGTAAATCCCCTAAATATTTGTTTTTTTTTTTTAATATAAACACACTGACTAAAGCAGTCATCAGTCTGTCATTGCTTTCATCTTTATCAATTTGTTTGTTTATTCTTTCGGCTGTATTTGTTTATAACTCAGAGACACGAGCCCGAAATCTCAAAACAAATTGCAGTGTTTGTGTTATGGCAGAGTTTTTTTAATAAATTATAAAAACAAACTTAATTTTTTAATAAGTTTTAGGGGGTTCTTCTTTAACAATTTTGAAGTTTTAAAAGATTTTCATAATTTATTACCGCATGTTGTAATAAACTGTTGACAGTTTTCCCACCAAACTTGTCAATCTTTTAAGGGCCTGTTAATTGTTTTTAAAAATATGTCAAACATGACAAACTGTTAAGTCTAAACAATTAAATTTCAAATCTTAATGAAGATTAGGTTAAGTTAATTATCTAATCGTAAGGAATAATTGGGGGAAATCTTTAAGCAAAGAGTTTCTAAGTTAGGATTTGGGTTTTTAGAAAGAATTTTGTTTGTTTTCAAAATTATTTAAAATAGTAATTTTTTAATAAAAGTAAATTTAAAGAACAAACTTAATTATGCCAAACTTACCATAACTTCTTTGTTAACTTTTAAAATATTCAATAAATTTACTTGAAACATATGCGCTTCTTTTTTACTCTTTGCAAACTTTGTTACTCCATAAATTTTTCTTTTTTTTTATCAATAGTTTTTCCTTTAATAAACAAAAAATATCAATCACTTTTTGTTTTATTATCAAAAAAACTATCGTTACCAAATAATATCATAAAACAGCTGGCATGAAATGTTCTCCTTTCTTTAACGAAAAATCGTTATTTATTATTCTATTTAAAACCACATTTCATAACACAAATAAAATCCTTTCAAAAATATAGCAGAAGTTATCAAAAACTATTTTTTTTTATTGTATTCAACAGTCCCTGTAAACTTGATAACACATTTCGGAAATCTAGGCCAATAAACCGATTAAATTATAACAAACTTGTTTGTGCAAGTATAATTTGTTTCTTTTCTGCAAAAAGTTTTTAAAAAAAAACTTTTCTAGCCTTAAATTGTTGTCTGGTAATCGCTCTCAGAAATTCTTCTCTAAAATATGGCGTGTCATTTGTATAAACTTCTTTTAAATTAAATTTTGTCTATAGAAATTACCAAAAACAAAAATAAATAAATAAAACTATTTTGTTGGTTTTTATTTACTCTCTCACTCTTCCTTTAATAGTTTCTAGTCGTACCAGGCAATTGTTTTCGTAAAAAAAAAATTTTAAAAATATTTAAGAAAAAAAGGAATAAAATAAAACAAAAACCTTTACCGTCACATTTGTACTTGTCGCTTCTCGTTATACACATATACATACAGACTTATAAAATATTATACAAATTTTGTTTTTGTAAATTTTGTTGTTGAAAATTTAACAGTTGTTTATAAATAAATATGTTTGTATGTATAGCAGGGTTGCTGATTTCTGTGTAATTATCCAAAATTTAAAAATTTTTTAATTGCAGGATAATTTTTTGATGGAAAATTTTAAATCAACAAATAAAAATTTTCATAAATTTTAAAGGCAAAAAATAATTGTACATTAATTTTGTGTTAAAACTGTACTTTCTAAGATTGGCAATAAAAAAACTGTAATATATATTTGTTTTTTAATTTATGTTTAATTTAATTGGAATTGTTTAATCAATGTTTGATTTTTTTTTATTTATGAGAAAAAGAAAATAGCGAAGAAACAGGCAAGAGTTAGTTGTATTATTTTCAGTGATGACATATGGAAAACAGTGGTTTAGAGAAACTCTAAACAATTATCATAAATTTTCTTTTATTATATTATAAATTATTACATGTATTTAGCTTATTGATATTTAAGACGTGCAAAGGTGCAAAATATTTTTTAACATAACAGCTGGGAAAAAGATGGAGCGCTTACTTTTGGTTTTTTTTGCGCCATATTTTTAACTTAGTGTGAAACTTTCTGTTAGGTTTAAAAACGCAGGCATCCCTTAAAGAAAAAGATGAAGTTTACTTAGCTTTGCTTATTCAGTTCCTTTGGGTTACCTGAAAAGGAAGATAGATAGAGTGCAAATAAGCATTAGAAAGGAAGGAAAATAGGTTGAAGCAGGCTAACCAGAATCTCTGTTAGGAATCGAACTCGCGACGGCTATATTAGTATTCGGAGCATCAGAGACCGTAATTGTAACGAAAAAAAAATTAAATCAGAAAATAATAAATATTTTTCGATTTGTTTGTTTTTAACAGAATATTTTTTTTGCAAAAATAATTATCAAATTATGATTAAATTATACGTAACGTAATCCTAATGGCAAATCCATAATCATTGAAAATGTAATTGGTTTCCAATTAGAGTCAATTCTTTACTTATATCAAAAATGTAAAAAAATCAAACAACAATAATTATTTCTGCTCAAAAAATAAATTAAAAAGCCACTTCATTGTTTAAAAATGTTTTCAATACTTTACTTGACTCTCCGATGTTTCAAAGTTTGAAATTTTAACTATATTTTTATTAGTAAAAAAAAAATTAGAGCTGGACAATTAAAAAAAAATTATAAATACATCGCCATTATTGCTAATGGTCAATTCCATTTTGACGGGTGTGCCCATTTTGCTTCCATTTTTGCACTTATAACTTAAAGAATTCAAAATTTTGGTTTGAAAAAACTTTGATTTCCATGGATGGTATGTTTTTAAGCTTAAAAAAGTAACGAGACAATACAAGAGCAAAATTTCTGCTCACAATGATCACTTAAAGACTGTGACGGGTGTGACCTTGCAAATTGAAATATAATAGAATTTGGACTTTAAAATCGAGTTGTGCAAAATATTGTTGAGAAGAGGTTTAATTTTTTTTTGCGGTAGTTTAAAGTGTTTTTATTCGTATTTGATTCATTATTTGTACAAAAATAATACAAATAATAATAAAAATGTGACGGGTGTGACACTTTCAACAAAACTCAAAAAGAGCCGATTATTCAGTATGTTATTATTTTAAGCTCTTGAAAAATAAATAAAATAAAAATATGAACCATTTACGTGGAATTGACTAAATGTCAACGGCGGCACAATTGAATTTGACTTGCAAATAAAAATACAGTGCCATAATATAGTAATGACATCTGTTTCCTCAAAAATATCGAAAACATGTCGACATTAACATAAACCGATATCGGGTCAATTTGACGACACGGCGAAAGAGGCAGTGTCAGTGGTTTTAAGTTAATATTTTGTGACCTTGATGTTTTGTACAAATAAAAAAATGTCTTTAGGCGTCCTAGATTGGTGCATCAATTAATTAACCCAGAATAAATTACGTCCATTATGTTGCCCTAAAATATTACTGTTTTTATTCATTCTTTTTTGTAGCGTTTTTTTACGAATTTTTTCAATTTTAATTTTTTTCCCATTTAATTGTGAAAATGGCTTTCCATAAAGTTCCAATTATAATAATAATTTTAATTAAAATTGTCGAAAAAATTTGTCTTCGGCCAATTTATGTACGTCATAACCTCAAACTAACCCATCCTTTATTTATTTTGTACTAAAACACATATTTTTTAACTTTTAAGTTCAAAGTAAGTTGTTATTAGTTTCGAAATAAAAATAAATACTTTGCTTAAATAAAACAAATAAACTTTGATTTTCTGTTGTTTATCTCATGTCTGCAAAACGTACACAATTCAAATTTATTTTACCTTTAAGAAGAAAAAATACAACATTTTCTTTATGGTTTATTGTCAAATCAATGAAGTGTTGAAATTTATAATCTAAATTACAAATTTGTTTTCCTTTTTCCACTATATATTTATTTATTTTGTTTTTTATATTTATTTTTTTGCATTTCGCTCAATAAGCGATTAATTAGTTTTGATCAAATTATGGTTTTTAAACCGTAGACACCAACTGAAAATCCAATTTTATATTAAAACTAAACATGCTGGGATGTTGTTTGTTGTTGTTTTTTTTGTTATTGTTACCATCACATATACTTACATACTTACATATGGCAACATGCTTCAATATTGCCTTCCTACTTTTTGTTGCTTTATTCATTGACAAGGCTGGATAAATATATTTGCACACATGTATAAACGTTTTTTTATAAAAATAAAGATGCAATCTTTTCATATTTCTCCTCTTTCCCGTTTTCCATGTCTTTATATTTTCTTTATAATAATATCTTCCATAACCCACTCTTTATTGTAGTATTTGTTTTCTAGACCATATCTTGTTTATTGCCATAAAAGTATGAAAGTGTATAATTTACTTATATATTTTCATCTCATAGTTTTGTCCAGTGGGGATTTTCTTGTTTAAAAAAAGTGTTAAATTTTATTGAACACACAAGAGTAATAAATAGTTTTAAATTTCCAAGGAGTTTTTATTTGTGCACTTTATGTTAATAATTTAAAGAAAGATTTTAAATTTTTAGCATTTGAATTTGTAAGTTTTGTACTCTTTTAATCGATTAGGGTTTTCATAGCAATTAATTAATATTTATTTTTAAGAAGTTTAAACAAAAAAATAACTAAGAATTTGAAATTAAAAAAAAAATCGTTTAAAGTTCTTTCTAAAACTGGTTCTAAAGCGTACGTGACTAATTGGCATCACTATTATAACTGATAACATGGGCAGCATAGTTGCCAACTTAACTAAAACGTTCCCGTTGAAACAAAAATCGTCTAAATTAAAGATGAATGCTTAACAAATGAGAAGAATATACAATTATTTGTAAGGCAAAACTCATTAGTTTTAATTATTCTTGTTTTTATTTATATTATTCAGACGTTTCCTACAGTCCTACAGACAACAAAGAAGATTTACTAACGATTGATAACAAAGGATTTATTCTTATTTCCAAAGAATTGTATTTTTGCAACAACGCATATTTCATGTTTTGCTGACAGATCCTTAAAGTTTAAATAAATAAAAATTGTGTTTGCCTAATATATATTTATACACATATATATATAGTAGTTACTCTGCTACCCCCTTTTTGTGGTTGATGTTTTTTTGGCGCCGTTAACTGTTGCCAGTTTAAAACAGAAAACTCAAAAAAAGTACAATTTTAAACTGTAATTTTGTTGGGATATGCCCCTAGAAGATTTTTTCTCCCAATTACTAACCGTAAGCTAATCAGGAATGCAATCATAACAACCATAAAATCTGGTAACCTCAATATAAACAGGCTGCCATTAGTAATATTATGGGTTCAAAAAAAAAACGTTAAAATCATGTTGCACTTATTATAAGGTGCACTTTTAGTATGTAGAACACAGTTAATTGTGCCACATTTTTATATCAAAGCAAAACGTAAGGACCCTTATCAACATGCAACTAGTCAGCAACTTTTAACAAAAAAGAAAGGGAAATCATCATTTGAAAGAAACACATGCAATTTGTTAAAATGCATAGATTTACATTTCTATTGTTGCAAGCAGAACATGTCCTTTATTTATATTCATGTAAAACCGCAAAAGTTCAAAAAATTTTTAAAACACAAAAGCAGCATCTTAATACTAAAACGTTAAGGAAAAAGAGAGGTGCCAGATCCGGGTTTTGCGAAGCCTACTAGAGTCTAATGCTACGGTAACCAGGAAAGCCCCAGGACTTGTCCCCTGTACGGCGTTCATAAGGTTACTACAGTAAGCTCGTGGTATTTGTCACTAACACCTGGTGGCATATGACGGCATTCGATTCTAAATTGTTCTCGATCGATCAGAAGTCAGTTGTTTTAATATAGAAATTTAAATACAAATCGAATACCGGAATTTGCCCCTTAAACTCCTATTTAGAGGATTTAAGTTAGAAATGTCAGTCCACCTGATGCTTAAGTCAGCAACTAAACTTCGCATGGCTGATAAAGGCGTGTCTAACTTATGCTGCCGAAACGCCATAAGCTGGCTGCAACTGAGGCGGCACTACCAGTGTGTCAATTTTTTAACGTATTTTTTTCTAATCAGTATGTTGCCTTGTATCAAAAGTTAAGATATTAAAAAAATGTACACCACTAGCTTTTGATTTAAATTTTACTTAATGTGGCATCGCCATTAGGTAAAAAGGTGCTGCCAAGTCTATAAAAAATCTGATGATAATGCAAAGCTTTTTTTTTGGAAATTAAAGTCATTAAAAATGATTTTTTTTAGTTTATACTTAATTGATATCAATTTTAATAATATTTCAAATCATTTCTTAAATTTTTTTAAAATGCACTTTCCATTTGTTTAAAATTTAGACGTTTAAAAAATCTCTAATTCATGTTATAAATCCTTGTCTTGTTAAATTTACAACTTATTTAGTTTTGCACGATTTATGATTAATATTGATATTTCTGTAATAAATTTTCTTAAATATGTTTCACTAAGTATTTTCCTTTCGTTTTTTCATATTGTTTCTTTACAGGTAAGCAAAGCACAGCCATTTGTTGTTATTAAAATAAGGCACAATATCTTAGGAAAGTCAATCCTTATTCCCCCAACATACGAAAGGCCAATCAGTGTTAAACTGCTGCTGTTGTTGGTTTGTAGCGAAGTGCAAATGTTAAGGTTTTTTTTGTTTGTATTTTCTCTTTTAATCTTTATTGAGTGACACCTTGTATCAGTTTATCGTTTAAATCCAATTTTTATACGCCTTTTAATAATTATTATTAAAATACTGCTGCAATGGCCAAACATAATATTAATTGACTTTGACATATGACTAGTAGGTACAAAAATATTTGTAAGATACAATGAACGAGGCCATAAAAAAATCATATTAATTAAAAAAATAAATTTTGCGACACAGGGAAAATCAAATCATGATAAAAAGTTTTCAATATAAATATTTTATAACATATAACATGCCATGGACCAGACAAGGCTTTTCTTCTTTTTGCTTGTATTACTCATCTAAATGATTTTTGCATATTTTAGAAAGTCCTTTCGCTTTTTTTTTTGTTGTTGTGTTTTACTACTACTAAAGCTGTTAATATTGTTTTAAAAACTCTAAATAACTATTATTTAGTATAGAAATGTCAACAATATAAGCTGCTGTGTTGTTAGTTTTGTATTTAACACAAAATAACACAATATTTTTGTTTTATATACACACCGCCTATTAATTATTCATTGACTTGCTTATTTACTGATTTATGTTAGATAAATTTCGTAGATTTAATATTTCATAGAAAGATTTAAACTTTCATCCTTTCGCACTGCAACGCTGTTTTTGCAGCAATGTGTCCAATTGCAGCAACTTAAGTCTTCGTAAAGATTTTTGTTTACAACTTTTATTTTAGTAAAAAGTAACTAAATAGACTGTTACATCTTTTTTTATACATACATGCATCAAAAGATAATTAATCAGGTCAGATCAAATATACACACAAGCAAACTAATTTATGTGATTTTTAAGAATTTTTGTTATTACAACCTTCCTTTTAACTGAGATTTTGCTAAAAATCTGGCAATACCACTACAAAAACCAAATACTTTTGAATTAGTTTAGTACTTAGTGTCAAAAAAGAGCTTTTATTTCTTTAACTATTCTTAAAACATACAAATTAATAATAAATACCGCAAATTTTAAATAAATAAACCTACCAAGGCGAATATATTCAAACAAAATCATGATACAACTAATCAGGTAATCTCGTCCCTGCAACAACTACAAATTAGTACCAAAGTGTCAAACAACAGCTCATAGAAAAAAAAAACGATGAGTAATAATTTTTGTTGTTTTATTTTCACAGGGAAAACATAATTTTGACATTTTGGCACTAATCAGCTGGGCCGACGAGACTACCTGGTACTTTGTATCATGAACACAATTAGTATGCTGCTGGTACTTTCAAAGTTAAGGCGAAATTACAAAAAAAAAATATTTTAGCAAATGTAACTAAATTATTATTTGTAATTGAAATAATGAGAAAAAAAAATAAAGAATTTAAATCATGGATTACACCAAGGCACATTTAACAGGGTAAACTCAAGGCGAATTCAGAAAATTCACCCTCTGCATTTCCTTTTTGTGTTTGAACGGTAGAATGTCAGAAAAATTCCGAATTTTATATAAAATTAAATTTTTATAACGTGAAAATGTCAAATTGATTTTAATCAGCTGGGCTCTTAATATTACCTGGTTGAGTGTGCCTTGGATTAAACAATAAAAAATTAATTTGACAAACAAACGTCAAAATTTCGTTCAAAATTAAAGCGGCACAAAGTAAATAGACACACACACACATATAACCACACAAATTCATTGATCTGGTGGTGTTACGAGCACAGCCGATCTACTTTTTTCTTGCATAAGTCGAGGCTGGGTTCTCAAATTTGTTTATGTTTACATATCCTTTTTGACACAGCAGCCAACGAAAATCACAACAAAAACGAAAATTTTTTTCGCCGTTGTTGTAAAGTCACCACCACCCGATACATTATTTCGTCTTGCATATAACATACTTTTTTGATGTTGTTTAAATTTGGAACATTCTTTCATGGATACAATTTTATTCACAATATTTTTGTTTAGTACCGCACAGAAAAACGTTTTCTTATTAAATTTTATTTTAACTTTTTAATGGTTTACTCAAAAACTAACACAAATTTACAATGTTCACTTTTGTTGTTTATTTTAAATTTTAGTTGTTACCATGATTACGAAAATTAATCAAACTTTTACAAAATTAATTGCGATCAGCTGTAAAATTGAGTGCACCTTATATTAATTCCAGGGCATACTCAACAAGGTAATATTAAGAGTCCAGCTGATTTAAAAATAAATTTGACATTTTTAAGTTACAAATATTTAATTTTGTACGAAATTTTTAATTTTTCTGAAATTCCACCCTTAAAACACAAAGAGAAAATGCAGAGGGCGAATTCTTTCAATTCGCCTTGCTCTTACCTTGTTTAGTGTACCCTGCTTGAACCCTACGTTCAAGGTGAATTTATATAAAAGGTGGCATCGCCAGCCCAGCTGATTGTTTTTGGTCCTTTGATATATTATCGTTTTATATGTACGTAATTTTCAACTTAAAGTTCTTCTTTTTGTTTTTGCACTAACCTTTTTGAAGCCTGCCATTTTTGGCAGCATTTCCTTTTTTACGCCAATAAAATCGCCTGTTTTTGTGTTGTAGTTGTACCCCTAACGCTATCACCTTGTTTTCATTTAAACTTTATATTTTTTTTTAAAGATAAGTAAAAGGGCCTAAAGATATAACCGTTAGATGTGTATGTATGGTAAAATTTTTTGGTGTATAGTAGCAGCCACGCCCACTTTTTTGAAAGATATTGCGAGCGTAATTAGTGGCATTGATAATAAAATAACCCACAGAAAATTTGAATTCACTAGTATACATATTTTATATGTTAAAAACTATTAACTTGTATTGAAGGTGGTGTCACACCTATTTCAAATCTTAAAAGCTAAAGCATATTGTACTCTCTCAATAAGAAATATGTAATTTGATTCCAAATTTTTAAAAATTAATCGTTTTACCTTTCGGCATTATTGCGCGACAAACGTACATACAGTCATGTGAAAAATAATAGGGACATTTATATTCAATCAATTAAATCCCAACTCTGGTATTACTTTGAAACATAAATGCAAAATATCATATAAATTGTTTGCTGGGATGTCAATGATGTAAAGAACCGTTATTTAAACAAAAGTATTTTGTACCGTTTCTTAGTTGTAGGTAATTTTGTGTAGTAAGCACTTTTTAGAGTGTGATAAATAATAGGGACGCTATTATTAAAGTGATTTTAAATTTAAAGTGTTGAGTTTTTTAAGTATTTGGAAGCGAAAAGCTATTGTATATAAGATGTTTTACAAACATAAATTGGGAAAATAACAATTATAATAAAATTTAGACATTAAAGATGGGCAGAGGTAAGCATTGCACCGCCGAGCTTCGTGAACAAATAAAACACCTACAAATTCAGGGATTTTCGTACAGAAAAATAGCTGAAACTTTGAATTGCTCTAGGAGAATGATAGAAAATGCTGTAAAATATAAGCTCCAGAAAGAAACGCGTGTAAGAAAACTTAAAATATCACCCAGCCTGGAGAGGAATATGGTAAGATTTGTGAAAAAGAACCCCTTTGCATCTTCAAATCAAATCAAAAAGGAATTTTCTTTGAACGTTGACACTTCCACTATTTACAAAAGGCTAATTAATAATAATTTAAAAGGAAAAAGACCCAGAAAAGTGCCGTTTTTGTCTAAAAGAAATGTAAGTAGAATACTACTTTTTGTTAACGAGCCTGCCAAGTGGCCAGTGGAAAAATGGCGTAATATCCTGTGGTCGGATAAAACCAAATCGAACCTGTTCCACCCCGACTGTGGTACTCAAAATGTTCGCAGGCCAGTAAACACAGCTTTCAAACCGCAATATACAGTTAAAGCTGTAAAATACGGAGGAGGATCAATTATGGTATGGGGATCCTTCTCATACCAAGGTGTTGGTCCGATATACCGAATTGAGGACACAATGACAGCGGTAACTTACTGCAATATTTTAAGCGAAGTATTGTTGCCTTATGCTGAGGAAAAAATGCCACTTCGATGGGTGTTTCAGCAAGACAACGACCCGAAGCACACTTCGAAGCAGGCAAAGAAATGGTTCTTGGATAACAATATCAACTTACTAGGCTGGCCTGCTCAATCACCAGACTTGAATCCTATTGAAAACTTGTGGCAAGAAGTAAAAGTAGCTTTGAGGGGTAAAAAAGCCACAAATAAAGAATCACTCTGGCTACTAATACAGGAAGCGTGGAAAGCTATTCCTCTTGCCACGTGCCAAAAGTTGGTTGACTCAATGCCTCGCCGGTGTATGGCTGTTATTCAAAGTAAGGGACTTGCAACAAAGTATTAAAAAAACACTATTAAAAAATAAAAAGTATTTAAAAAAAAATTGAATTCAATATATTTTTTTTCGTAAAAACTGTAAATGTCCCTATTTTTTTTCACAACGTTTTTTAGGTTAAGCTATTAAAAAACATTTTTTATTTCCTTTTTATATTGATTTCTAGTCTTTTTGTTTTATTTTCTTAAAATAGGAATATTAGCCAATTAAAAAATAAAAAAAATAATCAAAATTTAATGAAAATATTCGTTTAATTGATATTGTTAATAAACACTACAAAGTGTCCCTATTATTTTTCACATGACTGTACATACATCATACATACAAACATACATACACACAAATTTTTGTATAAAAAAAACGCCATTTGAAGTGTCTCAAAATGTTTTAAATTTTTCCAGAAACTTTTCCAATTCTTATCGTAAAAACTTTCTTTTGAAACAAAAAAAGCAAGATCAATCCATTCAGCCATTTATTATTTTTTCCTTGTTTGGGCCTTTTTACGTGGAGTTGCCGTACTGCAAAGCATGACATTTGCATTGTTTTATGTACCAAACTAGGGCTCGATTATCGTGACACAGATTTGTAATACATTCATTCAAAAATATATGCCTATTTACTTATGTTGATCTAAATATTATTATATTCAATTTGATGTTTCAAATCATTGTCACCTTTGTAAAGAAGAGGCGTATCTTACATTTAAAAATATGTATTTTAACACATAAAGAGATTACAAAAGTATAAAAGGAACTATAAAACATGTTCTATAGTTTAAGAGCTTTGGAAAACATCAGATAATTTTTATTTTAAAATTTAGTAGTTCTTAAACTACATGTAAATTAGTCATTTTAATAGTTTTTTCATTTTAATTTCTTTTTTTTTACCCTGCAAAGTACTATCAAATGTTTGATAAGACTTTTCAAAATTAAGTAACAAAATCAGCTTTTGGTTTTATTTGTGTCAAACTTATTTTTAGTTTGTTTAAAATGTTTCTCTTTTTAAAGATTTTTTAAATAATGTCGAATTAATTTTATTGTATTTGCTGTTAGGATTACATAATTCAGTACATAAACCACTAAGAGAAATGTTGCAAAATAAGATTAAAATACGTAGAGAAACATTTTTTTCTTAAGAATCTTAATTAATGTTGCCTTTTTTACATGTCATCCTAAAAAAAAAGAGCGGCGAGCGTATTTAGCTTGTCAAAAATCCTTATGCTAAAGCAAATCAAAATAATACATCATAACACTTCGGCTATATACCGCGATTAATACAGTTTTGGCAAGGCGAATAGTTGTGAAATTAGCCGCAAGAAGAACAAAATTAACGAGTTAAATAAAGGCAAAGTTGGAAGTTTTAAGGTTCAATTATATGTACGTGCCATAACATAATGGCTTAACCACAACCGCTGCATTAAAAACCAAAATTCAATTGGTTTCTATGGTTATGGCGTAATGGTAAGTCACCTATAATCAAAGACAGTTTTGCCCCTAAGTTTGGTTTGAACAGCTGTCTTCTGTGATTAGGGTTATGTTACGTATAATTGAACCTTTAGTGCAAATAGATTGTTTCTTTAAACTAAAAAGTAATGTTAATTACTTTTAAGTATGCTATAAATTTTAGCAACTTTATTTCGAATACTTTTTTATTTTACTTTTAAATTAAACAATAAAATAATATTTTGATAAATAATAGCCCAATAATATTTTGATTTTGTAATTTTCACATAGTATATTTCCCCCATAACCATATTTGTTTGCGTTTAAACATGTTTCTCTTAA